>PVHT021183617.1:14097379-14193869 GCA_004024745.2 Catagonus wagneri | reverse complement strand
ACAGCAACACCCAATGATACCGCTTACATGTGGAAACTAAAAGACACAATGAACCTTCTTACAGAACAGACAATGACTCACAGACTTTGGAAAACCTTGGTTTTTCAAATAAGACAATCTGGGGGTGTGGGGGGATGCACTGGGGGTTTGGGATACAAAATCTGTAAAACTGACTTGTGATGATTTATGCACACCTATACTTGAAATAAAATCCATTAAGAGAAAAAAAAAAAAAAAAGAAGGTGCAGCCTTTCAACTGGATGAATTCTTGATGAGACAGCAAAGTGAGTCATTAAATAGTAGGCTGTCAATAAATTTAAGACCCAGATTTTCCTTGGATCAGCTGCAATGCCATAATTTAACCACCCAAATAAACCGTGGATGGACCCTTGGTAAACCCTTGGACCTGTATTTATTATAGGCCAACAGCCCTTATTTTTCTGAAAATAGGTACAGAAAGGAGTAGATGTATATGGAAGAGTTGCTGATGAAATTCAAGGGCACAAAAAAAAAAACCTATCAATTATGTAGGGTCCTTTTGGAAGGTCCATGCTTTATAGCCCCTCTGTTGGCCTTAGAGAAAAAGGATCACTTCCACATTTGAATTTTGGTAAAAGTTGTTTTTCCTGGATCACTGTTAAATTTCATCCAGCTTTTGGCAGGAACTGTCTTCCTGGACCCTGCTGGAGTGCTGGCTGACATGTTACATCTTCTGCGGAGCAACAACTGTTCTATCAAATTTTGGGAGAGCAGCCTATTTTCATTACCAGACACTAGAGGATACGTGACATGTCGTTAACCTTCAAAACTGGCTCTGCACAAGAGTATTGTCAACAGATGGTGACTCTGATTCTCTCTCTTTCCTCTCCCTATGTTCCTCCTCCATCCGTAGGATATCTCCTGGCACAGAATATACATCAGTTTCAAAGGGAAATTTGTGTGTGTGTGCACGCATGTGTGTGTGAAACAGACATTGTGGAATGTGGAACAAGGACTGGAGCAAGGTTTCTTATAGGTATAATTGACGATTATAGAAATCAAATGGCAGAATAAACCACTGATACTTTTCATATGCAAAGATAGGCCAACATTGGTGAAATGAACATCCATACTGAGCAGTAGCTGTTGAGTGTCAGGGAAAGATGGCTGAAGCACTGGATGGAGGAGCTGAAACCAGCCTTGGACTTGGGTAGTATTGGATCTAGCCAGTATTGGATACATTTGGGTCTAGCCATTTAACTTTCAGAGCTCTCATTTTGCCTTTTCCATTTTTAATCTATAGAAATCAGTGGTAATTAGGATATTAATTGTTAATCAACCTCAAAAATATCCTTGTCAAGAGGAAGTTGATTGATTCATTCAGCAAGTGTGTGTAAGGGTATTTATGATGTACAGAGCACTATGCCAGGTTCTAGGGATAAAGCAAGAAAGAAACCAAAGTGTCTATCTGGAGGAGGAAGACCAATAAACAGAGGGTTATAATATAGCTCTGATAACTTCCCATGGAGATAACAGATGAGGAAGGCAGAGGTCTACAACTAGTGACACAATGGTACCACAGGGAACAGTTCTGGAGGGCATAAAAAAACCACATGGTAAATGTGTCACATCTTCCCAAAGCGTCAATTTATTGGTTGGAAATTTAAACTGCATCTTAAAACATAGCTTAAAAAGTAGAAATAAACTTGCAAACAAATTTCTTTTGTTTAGCCCAGTTACTTGTTCCTTCTCCATTCTCCTAATGAAGAAGAAATTTTAGGGAAAATAATTGAGATCATGGAGACATGATTATCAGCTTTTGTACAGGAGTCACTGAATCTCTAATAGGCTTTTTAGTGCCCTTTGCCCTTAGGGATTAGAGGTATCCAGCATCACACTTTTTTATATTCACACAGTACTAAAAGTGAATTTAAACAGTGCATCCAATGGATTTTGTTCCTCACAGTAAACCATGGTGCCATACCCATGTTAGAAATGAGGAAAGTGAAGCTCTAAAAGATTAATTCAAGATTAATTCATTTCGGTGACTTATTCAAAGTCACAGAGCTGTCAAGTGACAGAACAAGACTTCATCTTGGGTTTTCTGACACCAAATCCATTATTCTCTCTACTAAATCATACTGCCTCTCTTTGCAATAGTTAAAAACAAGAAAGACCCAAGTCGAGGAGCTATAGCCTTTTTCTACAAGAAAAAGGATTGGCTCATCCTTTTTCTTGCTCTCTCATTGTGAATGCAGAGTAAAACTGAGGGAGAGTAGACAGACCTTGGGTGATGCTGACAGGAAGGTCTTGAGAGGCTTGGTGAGACAGAGTGCTCTGCCTAATATTTGGGAACCTTTAGAAAAAAAGGCATGGAGAGTAATGAAGGCGAGCTTGGTTAAGTAGAGAGTATAGTAGTGACAATTTAGGGATCTATCCTGAAAGATTGTAAGATGTGTTGCTAGATTTTGGTTCACTGGTTAAGCGACCTTGATACACACTGTGGTCCTTGTTCTCCATTGATGCCTCATGACTTTGGGCTTGATGTTTTGACTTTTCCATTCATCAAAACTGAAGTACAGTATTATATAAAGTAGCTAACATTGCTGAAATTTTGGATGGCTCTACCATCAGGAAAATGTTTAAGATTCTCCCTCTTAAATTAGGTTATCTGAAAATATCAGGAGCCGTGTTGATGCCTATTGAAAAACAAATGAGACCAAGACAATCCTTGGCAATGCTAAATTTCTGAATTGCATATATATATGTGTGTGTGTGTGTGTGTGTGTGTGTGTGTGTGTGTATTTCACATGTACCTCTGTCATCAGATACAAACAAGGCCTTTGCTTATAAGAATTGCATATTTTATTAAAATCATAAACTCTTATGATTTAAGATTTAAAATATAAATGGCTGAGACCAAGAAGTGACAAACTAAAGGAAGCCATAGTTTGCCTGCCAATGATTGTTGGCAGGAAAAGAGATGACTCATCCTGAACATGTGCTTTCCTTGCCTGAGACAATGGGGCATGATGAAAATGTTCAACTTATTGAATATTGTGGACATTTCTGTCATTCAGTTTGTGGGAGACTGTTGAAATGCAACCACAGACTAATAAGAATGCCAGAGTGACCCAGTGTTTTTGTATGAGAAAACTGAAGATAAACGTTATGAAAGAGACACGGACTGTTTCAAAATAATCAACAGATGTGCTGTGGACTAAAAGAGACTGTGTATGACGGACCCCAGGGAAGTAGAGGTAGAGAAATTCCAGAGTTTAGGAAGGAAAAGTAATATTGCCAAAGAAGGCAAGACCCAATGCCAAGAGGGAGGGGATTGAATTAGTTGCTGGGGAGAAGTAAACAAATGTCTTTTGGTTGCAGGAGAATGGGGACATTTGTGAAGGTCTTCCTAATGGGACCCCTATAGGGTACCATTTCCTGTCTGGAGATCTCATCTTGCAAAACATCTGACAAATAGAGAGGAAAAAAAGAATTAACTGGCTTTAACCTCCATGTATTGCACTGGAGTTACTAAGAAACTTAAAAGGACTTGGAGGCCTGTGTGGGGACAGGGTGGTGTATGGGTGTATCTTCCGCTCCATATTGCTGCAAATCTAAAACTGCTCTAAAAAATTGTCTATTAAAAAAAAAAAAAAGAACTCGGAGTTGTTGACAAAATCTGTGATCAAGGCAAGCCCGGTGTGGTCAGAGGACCTTAACTGAAGCTCTGGTTTTATTCCTCACTGGTTCTGCAACGTGAGGTAAATTTTCCTTTCTGGGCCTGCGTTTCTGTATCTATTAATGAGAAGGTCCCCTGGATTATCCTCAAGGTCTTTTCCAGCTGGAAAATGCTGTGATTCATGTGCAGAGAAATATTTGTGTACATACAACAGTCTCAGAGGGAAGCACAGTTTTGCCAACAGATAAATACCTTGCGTTCTTTTGCCATTTCCCCGGGGAAATCTACACTCTGTTATTATAGGCTTGCAATAACAGGTGTGCTGTTGGGGGTGGGGTACGAACTGAAGGACATGATTATTGTGAGTCGGGAAAGAGGGTAGAGGCGAAGAGGATTAGTCAGGAAGGTTGTGCTGGGGATCAGTTTTCACTGTAACCTCAGCCCTACTGTCCACAGGAAGATCTGAGATTTGCATTTTTCTCACTGGATTTGCAGCAGTGCAGAAAAACATTTGTTTCCATTGGGGCCTCCTTTATAAAAAAAAGAGTGTTGCATAGTCCAGAATTGTCAAAGGGAAGCACAAGAGGTGGGTAACCGGAGTCTTCTGGTTTGTTCTGAGGTGGAGTGGACATCCTCCCCCAGTCTATTGGGATGAGGTCAGATGATGCCCCGGAAGGCAAGCCTGCCTTTTCCTGCATACCTCTCTAACAACGCCACAGTAGATGCTGCACGAAAATGAGGCAGTGTAAAATAACGCTAAAGCAAAAGCGGCCTTTTGTAAACAAATCCTTGCAGCGATCTTGGACGGTCTCTAAATAGTCTCCCGGATTCATTCACTCAAACATTAGAGCATCTGTTTGTGAGCCAGAGAGTTTTTCATTTGGAATCATGACACTCTGCAGGCAGCAACACGGAAGAAAGTCTTTTATCTCAGCTTTCAAAAAGCTCTATTAGGCAGCTCCCTTTTCTTCTTTTCCAAACAGACCCCTGATTATTTGGGAGCAGGTAGGTTCTTGACAAGTGCTCTTCCTAAAGGCTCTGCATTGTAATTCAACCCCCAGAAACTTGACCAGCTTTTGCCATTATCAGATTGGAAGGGAGGAGCACTTCTGCCCGAAGCTCTGGCCACAAGGTGAATGTGAAGAGCAGAGCCCTGCTGCAGCCTCTCTACAGGTCCTCACCTCCCAATAGCTCATTTCAGTTTTTTCCGTGGGAGACCTGTCAGAGAGAGCAAGAAACAGATGTTGGTTTCTTGACTCAAAACTCCAAGTTTTCAGAATATATGAAAACCGGTATTTGTGGGGAATTTATCTCCCAGTTCCTAGGATGGTCTTGATTTCAGATTATTTTTCTTGGTCTTTGATACTGAAAATGTGCTTTTTTATATCCGTGGTTCTCAAAATCGAGTATATATTGGAATCATCCGAGAGTGCTTATTAAAAATGAAGGTGCATGTGCCCTTTGCCCAGAGATTCTGATTCAAAAGATCTGAGATGGGGCCATTTTTATTTGATGCTTAGATCTTTTTATTGAGTTGCCACATACCCATAGTAAAGTACTCTTACCTTAAGTTCACAGTTCAGTGAGTTTTTTAAAGACAGTGTCAGGTTTACAACAAAATTGAGAGGGAGGAATAGATTTCCCTTAGTCCTCCTGGCCTAACACGTGCATAGCCTCCCCCATTGTCAACATCATTCACCTGAACGGTACATGCTTTACCAAGGATGAACGCTCACTGACACATCGTAATCACCCAAAGCTTACAGTTTACCTCAGGGTTCATCCTTTGTGTTGTACATTCTGTGGGTTTGGACAAATGTATAATGACACATATCCACCATCTTAATATCATACAGAGTAGTTTCACTGCCCTTAAAATCCTCTGTGTCTGCCTATTCATCTCCCCAACCACTACCTGCAACCCCGCCCTGATCTTTTCATTGTCTCCATAGTTTACATTGTCCAGAATGTCATATAGCTGGAATCATGGAAATGCAAATCAAAACCACAATGAGAAGTTCCCATTGTGGTGCAGTGGAAATGAACCGCATCCATGAGGATGTGGGTTCGATCCCTGGCCTCGCTCAGTGGGTCAGGGATCCAACATTACCGTGAGCTGTGGTGTAGGTCACAGACTTGGCTTACACCACAGATTTTCAGGCTGGCTTCTTTCAATTAGTAATACACATTTAAGACTCCACCGTGTCTACATGGCTTGATAGCTCATTTCATTTTAGCACTAAATAATATCCCATCGTCTGGGTGTGGCAAAGTGTATTCATCCATTCACTTACTGAAGGACATCTTTGTTGCTTCCAAATTTTGGCAGCTATAAATAAAGCTACTGTAAGCATCCATGTGCAGGTTTTTATGTAAACATAAGTTTTCCGTTCTTTTGGATTCATACCAAGGTTATTGATTGCTGGCGCCTAGGGTAAGACTATGTTTTTTTAAAAAGAAACTGCCAAACTATCTTCCAAAGTGGCTATATTATTTTGTATTACTACCAGCAATGAATGAGAGTTCCTGTTGCTCCACATCTTCATCAGCATTTAGTGTGATATGTGTTCTAGATTTTGATCATTCTGATTGCTGTGTGGTAACATCTTGTTGTTTTTTTGTTTGTTTGTTTGTTTGTTTTTTGTTGTTGTTTTTTTGTCTTTTCACGACTGTACCCATGGCACGTGGAGGTTTCCAGGTTAGGGGTCCAATCAGAGCTGCAGCTTCTGGCCTACACCATAGCCACAGCAACACAGGATCCAAGCCATGTCTGCGACCTACACCACAGCTTATGCAACACTGGGTCCTTAACCCACTGAGTGAGGCCAGGGATCAAACCCACATCCTCATAGACACTAGTCAGATTCATTTCCACTGCACCACAATGGAGAACTTCTCATTGTTGTTTTGATTTGCATTTCCCTGATGACAAATGATGTGGAGCATCTATTCATACACTTATTTGTCAACTGTTTATCTTCTTTGATGAAATGTCTGTCAAGGTCTTTGGCCCATTTTCTAATTGGACTTTTCTTTCTTCACTGTCGAGTTTCTAGAGTTCCTTATATATTTTGCACAACAGTCTTTTATCAGATGTGGCTTTTGCAAATCTTTTCTCTCAGTCTGTGGCTTGTCTTCTAACTCCTTTGATACTGTTTTGTTTTTTGTTTTTTTTTTTTTTTTTTTTTTTTTTTTTTTTTTTTTTTTTTTTTTGCAGAGCAAAAGTTTTTAATTTTAATGAAATCCAGCTTCTCATTTATTTCTTTCATGGATCTTATCTTTGATGTTGTGTTTAAAAAGGCATCACCATACCTGGGGCAGTTTCCACTCATGAGTCTCTACTCCAGAAAGCTGTAACACCCTTTACTTTCCTATGTCTCTCTAGTCTTGAGGATAGCAGTTTGCCCTGTGTGCTCCCCTTCCTTAGGGATCCAAGAAGAGTTGTTGATTTTCAGTCTGTTCAGCTTTTTGCTTGCTGTTAGGATGGGGATGTAAATTCCAAGCTCCTTACATGGAGGACTGGGAACCAGAAGTCTTCTAGTTCAATGAATTTTTACATATGTATACATCTGTGTATACACAGCCACCACCCAGATAAAGCCGTGGAATGTTCCAACACCCCAGAAAGTTTGCTCACACCCCTTCCCAGGCCAACTTTACCCCACCCTACCCTGAGATAACCACCATTTTAATGATTCCAAGAGTCTGCAATATAACCAGCAGCTCAAGTGATTTGGATGTATATGCCTTTCTTCATCTTTTGAAAATTAAGTGGACTTAGTACCATGGTCGTGAAAAAGTAACCTGTAGTTCTGAGGCTGAAACTAGTAGAAATAGTCACATGATGGATAAACTTAACTCCCCCTATCAAAATAACCTTCCCTGGAGATTTAGGAAACCTTTAAATCTAGAGGAGGCTGCCCCACAGAGAATCATGCCTAGAATGTGCCTGGTGAAAAAACTGATGGAAAAGTAACACTAGGGTGGTGTCTTATGAAAACAATCTTGAAAGTAGAAGTTTCAAAGTCTGTCAAGTGCCTCTATCTAGGTGGTGGGAATTTTGATTCCATAAACCTTATTTCTTTAGCTAGAAACAGTACTGATTTATATTTGACCATTTTAGTTCTCCCAACAACCCTATTAAGTTAAACTTTCCCCAGAAAACCAATATGGATTCTTTGGTTAGGAATATAAAAATGCTGAACATTTATTGACTGTTTCCTATGCGTCAATTGTTGTGCCTGATGCTTTATTTATTTTTTAATTTTATTTTATTGGTGTATGGCTGACTTATAATGTTTATTAGTTTCCTATATACAGCAAAATCAAACAATCATGCATAGAAATACATCGTCTTTTTTCCCATATAGGTTAAAATTGTTGTGCCTAATGCTTGAAATAGATTGTCTTTTTTCTTTATTTTCATGTGCAGAATGGAGAAATAAGGGCTAGTGAGCTTTGGATCTAACCCTAGTTGTACCCATATTCTAATCACACAGATTCTGGGCTGGACGCTTTCTCTAGAGAAAAATAGTCCATTAATTTCTTAGCTTAGTGGAACTCTGTTGTCTAGAGATTACACAGCTGACTTGTTTTTAAGTCTTTTGATGGACAATTTGGAGGTCTTAGTTTTTATGCCCATCAGAAGACATAAACGCCTAGTAGGAGCTAACTTCCAATATAGGTTCATAAAGGAGCATCCTGGTTTACTCTTCAGACCTTGTGAGTTTGTAAATGGGCCCCTAAGGGACTGAATGGTTCTGTGTACGATGATTAAAAGTAAGTTTCACACATGGGAAACCTGAGGAGATTAGCTGACCCGGGGTAATTTCATCATAGTATTATCAGCAAACTCAGTTCCATAGCCTAAGTATCTCCTCCTGTGCTTAATTCCATCCAGCCCCACAAGAGTTTTTATACTAAAGGATTTATATACTTAATTTTTCCTACCTTACTTGAAAATCCTCAAGAAGGAATATAGATTCAAGAAAAAAATATATTCTTTCTTTGCTTTTATCATTAAGACATACATATAATGATGGTGAATATTCATATTTAAAGGTCTGGTCCCAATGTTTTCTTGGCTGTACTATAAAATGTAGTAAAAAGGGGAAAAAATCACCTCAAGGATTTTAGGCAGGCCTAATTTATTTTATTTATTTATTTATCTATTTATTTATTTATTTTATTTTTGAACTAAAGTATAGTTGATTTAGAGTGTTGTGCAAATTTCTGTTGTACAGCATAATGACCCAGTAATTCATATATATATGTCCAGGTCTCCGTGTGTCACTTTGATCATTAACTGTTTCAACACTCACACCTAACTTCAGCCCTATCACTTCCTGTCTGGTTGTGTTTTTGAACAAGCCTGGGAGCTCCAGGATACCATTCGAATACATGCCAGTTTGTATTGTTGAATCCTGCACAGACCTGGAAAATGAGCATACTCTCAGATATACTCAACAACTCTGCTTTGAGCAAACTGGAGGTGCCCCAGGCTAGACAAGGGGGATGGGAGTTCAGTAACTCCAAACCCTGTGACTGGTTGTCATTGAAGCCACCGTTGCCACAGAAACGGGGAAATGCTAAAATCCCAAGTTTTATTTGCAAATCCCAAGGGCTTTTCCTTTACTGCCAGTGGAATTAATTATCCCTATAGCTCAAAGACATATTCTTATGGAATCGTGCAGCCTTTGATAGTCAAACTCCTTGCAAAGCCAGATCTTCGTGGGTCATTCAAGTTAATTAATATTGAGTGGTAAATGCTGCTTAAAATTCAGGGCTTCATGCATTGGCAGGATTTCATTTTATCATTACTCTGGGGTTAGGTTGGTTGATTAGCATGCCTTGGGACGCGTTATTCACAGTGATGAAGTGAATGCAACTGACTGGAAGATAGGTACATTATTACCACAGGATGTTATTTTAGCTTGCCAATAAACATAGCCTCAGCTTCACTTTACCAACTCTGTGGGAATTCTGCTTTTGGTGTGTGCAGATAAAGCCTCTCCTGTGTGACCAGGTCTTATCCTTTGGATTTAGATTCCAGCATTTGTGGAAGGGAACACTGGGCCAAGCCCACAGTCATAAGTCATATTCATAGACCACAGTGCATGGTTAAGAGTTCAGATGTCACAATAAGACTGCCCAGGGCTCTAACCTGGTTCCGTATTTAAAATAGCTGTGTGGGAGTTCCCATTGTGGTGCATCTGAAACAAATCCGACTAGTATCCATGAGGATGCAGGTTCGATCCCTGCCCTTGCTCAGTGGGTCAGGGATCCAACGTTGCTGTAAACTGTGGTGTAGGTTGCAGACACAGCTTGGATCCCACATTGCTGAAGTTGTGGTGTAGGCTGGCAGCTGTAGCTCCAATTTGACCCCTAGCCTGGGAACTCCCATATGCTGAGAGTATGGCCCAAAAAGCAAAAAATAGAATAAAAAAATAAAATAAAATTGTTGTTTGACCTTGGATAAATGCCTTAATCACTCTGAACTTCTGTCAGGGGAATAAGAGCATTTATTTCACAGGACTGGTAAATAACAAAAATTCAGCTGAGTGAATGTAAGGGTCAAACTGGCTTTATTAAGTGATTCATGAATTGGGGGGCATCCCTCTAGGAAACAGAAAAGAGCTTTGCTGAGCCGTAGAAAAGGAAAGGTTTGTGGAAAGGGGGAGGAAATAGGAATTATTAGCAAAGAATGCACTGTTTCTGTCAAGGTTGCCCTCCTTAGGAGAACAGTAGGGCCTATGGGGCTGAATATCTCATTAGTGCGGGTGATTCAGGGTTGACTGGTTAAAGTTTACATTCCTGGGGGGTTGAGACTGCAATTAGGTTAGGTATTAAGCACAAGTGACTCCATTTTGGATCTTCTGTCTTCTTTTAAACACGATTAAATGAGATGGTGCATTTTTCATGCTGACCATGGTACCTGGAATTCAGGAAGTACTCAATCAGTATTAGCCATTATATTATTGCTGTTCATTGGGAAAAAACAGTTTGAAAGGGAGAATGAGGCCAGAGAAAAGAAGGAAATGGGAGCAATTTTGAGGAATACAAACTATTCATATATTTATTCACTCTTTAACCAGTATTTATTGAGCAATCATTCCGTGCCATGCTCTGTTCTATGCATTTGAAATACAGTAGTGGAAAAAATTAATATTTTTGCTTTTGTGGAGCTTCCAGTCTATTGAGGAGGCATTAATATAGAGTAAACACAATAACTTAATAAAATATATGGTGTGTTAGAGGGTGATACATGTCATAAAATAAGAAAAAAAAATTGAAGTATAGTAAGAGGAATCAGGACCTCTGAGTGGAGGGGAGTGGGGCTAGGTTAAATGTAGGATTTTGCTCATAACCGTAGTGGGGTAGCCCTGCCATGCAGACTTAATGCGAGTCCTTAATGTGTCTGGGTTTGTTTCAGCCAAGAACATTAGACAAAAAACAAACAACGAAAATTAACTGCATGCGCCACACTCTCCTAAGAGCATCACATATAGTACTTTAAAAAATCTTTTAAATAGTATTTAATACTTTTTAAAATACTTTCATTTTTTTTATTTTTAGGGCTATACCCCCACATGTGGACATTCCCAGGCTAGGGGTTGAACTGGAGCTGCAGCTGACAGCCTACAACACAGCCACAGCAAAGCTAGATCTGAGCGGTGTCTTCAACCTACACCACAGCTCATGGCAGTGCTGGATCCTTAACCCATTGAGTGAGGCCAGGGATTGAACCCGAGTCCTCATGGATACCAGTCAGATTCATTTCCGCAGAGCCACAGCGGGGACTCCTTACAATAATTTTAAGAATACTTAAAAAAAAACCCCAGAGTTCCCGTTATGGCTCAGTGGAGGTGAACCTGACTAGTATCCATGAGGATGTGGGTTTGATCCCTGGCCTTGCTCGGTGGGTTGGGGAATCCAGTGCTGCCACGAGCTGTGGCGTGGGTCACAGATGGTTCAGTTCCGGCGCCTATAGCTCTGGTTCTACCCCTGGCCTGGGAACTTCCATATGCTGCACCTGCAGTCCTAAAAAGCAACAACAACAACAAAAAACTCAACAGGCAGACATTATTACCTCCATTTTACAGAAGAGGGACCTGAGGAATAGAGAATAAGGACGACATAGTTTGTCAGTATCAGAGCCATGATTCCAGTGCCAGCATTCTGTGCAGCTAATCTATACCACAACCACAGAGCAGTGAGTGGATGTTAGAATGCAGAGACCTTGAGATAATTTCAGGCTGCTAGGGCAACTCTGCCTTTCAAAATAACAAAGTCAGCCTCAAATCCAATCATATCCAGATTCCCTCCCCCCATTTTAAGTATAAATACTTTTAATGTAAATACTTTTGAATATAAATACTTTTAAGTATCAATACTTTTAAGGTAAAATATTCATACATCATATGAATATCATCAGATATTCATATGATGATTCCTTTACTTTAGTCATCCATTGACAGAGAAAACACAGAGTGATTAAAAGGGACTACAAATTCAGTAAGTGTTTTAAATTCAGGAGTTCCCACTGTGATGCAGCAGAAATGAATCCGACTAGTATCCATGAGGATGTGGGTTCAATCTTGCTTCGTGGATCAGGGATCCTGCGTTGCTGTGAGCTGTGCTGTAGGTCACAGATGCAACTCAGATCTTGTGTTGCTGTGGCTATGGTGTAGGCCAGCAGCTACAGCTCCAATTCCACCCCTAGCCTGGGAAATTCCATATGCCGCAGATGTGGCCCTTTTAAAAAGCAATAAAAAAAGAATTCATTTGTGTTATTATTTATTGCCACAGTCCCTATGTAGTTTTTCGATTTTTTTGTTTGTTTTCATTCAGAGACTACATATGTACTCTACTTGGTGTACATGTACGTATGGATTTGGGAACTCTTCGGTGAATCAACAGTTCCCCAGGGGTTTATGACCCATTGGTAAGGTGTTTAAAATAAACTTTTAGTTAGGTTTTTGTGGCTATCTTTGAGTATGGATGTCAGAGTCAAATAGCAGAGGAAAGGGAGACTTTTTCTTTTACATCTGTTTTCTTAAATGGACTCTTAAGAGTTTCTCTAAACAGGGGATCCCAAGTGAGAATTCGCTGACTTGAAGCTGCATAAGCCAAGAGGCCTTCCTACTGGCAAATTGTAAGAAATAGGTAGGATATGGAGGGAAGGACTGATTCTAAGCAAGGCTGATCTGTGATTGTATCCTCAGCCATGTAACAGCTGGATCACGTCTCTGGGCCTGGAATTCTTTTTCTATGAAAAAAGGAATCTTCTCACATCATCATCTTTGGGGCTGTGATGAGAAGTAAATGAGATACTACAAGTAAAATACTCATCACAATACCTAGCACACATGCAACATTCAATGAGTATTATCAGTTAAATTAATGAACAAAAATGCCATTGATGTTCATAGCAGTTGTATGGACTTGAAGAATAAGCAGAGATGATCAAAGTGAATAGCTAGTGGGTTTTGGTTATGACTTTTTGCGTTCAACACAGCAAGACCTCAGGCAACTAGTGATCAGATCTGTTTTCACCCTCAAGCATTCTGAATAGAAAAAGAAATAGAAAGAGTAATTTGTGGTAAGGAAGAAAGCAATTTTAAACAAGTAGCATGAAAACAGGGCAGATGAACCAAAGACCAGTCCTGATCAGTCTGTTTTCTGACTAGAAGGAAGAGACGGTAAAGCTAATTAGTGATGCAGAGAAGTCAAGGAAAACAGAGGACAGAAGCAAAAGAAAGAAGGGGAAAAGAAACACAGGTTACCTGCGGGTAGAGGATTCCTGTGAAATCTTTTATAAGCCAAAACAGTGTGAATCAAAAAGGCAGTTACCTAGGACACGTCTTGCTAGAAGATGCACAGAATAAATTGAGATAAAGCACTGATGCTCACAGACCCAATTCAAAGCTATGGCCACTTGATGCCGAGATGCTGGGTATAGTTCCCTGGGGAAGGAGACTGTCGGTGCCTCTCTCACTGCACTGTCTCTCTAACAGCTCCCTGCAAAACAAGCACTGAACTGCTCCTTTTGCTTTTCATTTTTTTTTTTTTTTTTTTGTAAAGGGAAGACCCTCTTCAGCTTTCCTCTGTTTCTACTGCAGGTCTTTTGTTAAAGTTAGGTGGTGTAAAGCAAATTTTTGAAAAGCAGGGATACCTGTGGTAAGGAATAGAAGCTGTGGCCCTGATAGTGGGTAGAGGCAGCTGGCTGACAGGTGGGAGGCATCTGATAGGGCATAGGTTAGGGGACAGTGGAATGGAGCCAGCAATGCAGACAAAGACAGCAGAACTGTGTTCCTGTTCAGCAGATGTTTTATCAACACTTAAAGGGACAGGCACTGGGCATTTTCTACTTCTTGGGTTAGATAGTATCTGGAGATGATGGCATAAAACACCATCATAGTTATTATCATCAGTGTTTATTATGTGCCAGGCATGTTTTTCATATCTCGTAAAATAGATTATCCTTATTTTATAGATGCAGAAACGAAAGCTTAAAGAGGTTAAAGCCGTTCCTCAAAGAAGTAACAAAGACTCTAGAGTCTTCTGCATTATTCTTCTGTTCGTAGCTCTTAGATTAAAAACAAATAAAAAAATGCTGCTCTTCTATTTTTCTATTTGCCAGAGTAAACAACCATCTTTTTAAAACAAAGTAAAAACGGTATCAAATGCTGCGAATCTGGCATTTGATAATTTTCAGTTAATTATGAATGACATTTGTTTAACATTTAGGCAATTTTAAAAGGGGTTATTGTGTATTAGCAGCATTAGCAACAGGGCTAAAATTTTTTAAGCCCCTGGAACCATGAGTCAAGGTAAATAAAGGTCCCTTGGTTAGAAAGGGCACCAAAAAAGCCTTTGAAAAGTAGTTCAGCTTGACTTTGGCTTATTGTATATTTGGGAACTTGCCCAGTTTCAAGGTGAGGCTATTGAGACAGGAAGTACAGATGACAGTACCGATTATGGTGTTCCAGTTAAATCCTCATGTGGAAAGCCTGAAACTGTAGGGGAAATTAGCCATGAACTCCAAAGATAGATTAAGCAAAAGTTAGAATTCAATTGTGACTTGAAATCATCTAGTCTTTCCTGTTAATCCTTTACAGAATGTAAATGGCATAAATAATAAATGTATTTCCTCTACTACCTAGCAAGTTATCGTGTGCACACTTTAAAAAAGCCCTGAGATATTGATACCATATTAATTAATTCTTGCCAAACTCCATTGATGTTAAACAATAAAACCAATTGCCTATTACCTGGTGAGTTGATGACATTTATCTACATAGACAATCAGGATTTGGGAAGCTGTTGATACCATTGTGTGATATCTGTTGTCACACAATGCAAAGAACTATGACATGAGGGGAAAAGTGTTGCATGTGAAGGACAAATAGATGAGTTATAAGATCTAACTTTTATCTCCCCTTTGTTTCCAGTTTTAGTTTTCAGGTCCTAATCTTAGCATTGGCTTCTATTTTTGCTGATCAGACAAAAGAAACTGGGGAGCCTGGTGCAAAATCAGAGTTAAGAAAGGAGATCATTAGGAGTTCCCGTCGTGGCTCAGCAGAAACAAATCCGACTAGGAGCCATGAGGTTGCGGGTTCGATCCCTGGCATCGCTCAGTGGGTTAAGGATCCAGCGTTGCCATGAGCTGTGGTGTAGGTTGCAGACACAGCTCGGATCCCGCGTTGCTGTGGCTGTGGTGATGGCCAGCAGCTATAGCTCCTGTTAGACCCCTAGCCTGGGAACCTCCATATGCCACGGGTGCAGCTTAGATAAAGCAAAAAGACAAAAAAAAAAAAAAAAAGATCGTTAAAAAATATAGGTAGGAAGTACTTAACTCTAGTGAGACCAGCTTGGGCTTTCCTTCTGAGCAGCGCATACTCCAGCCATCCCCCAAACTCATTTCAGTGACTTTGAGGACATTTGGTTTTGCCGAGAATACTTTTCTTATTCCCGAGTGGAATAAGACATGTCTGCGATACCAGAAGCAAGAGTCGCTTTCTCCCTCCACGTGGCTAGAAGAGCAAGACTTTTTTGTAAGCAGACAATTCATCTCTTGTGGTCGGTTTGATTCAATTAGCCATGGGGCTAACTTCAATTTCCACATTCCAGAAGGAGGGGTTGCCCTTTTCACAGTGAGGCAACAGACCGTGATCCTAACTAGCTTGATCATTTCCTTGTAATTAAAGTGAGGGTTCAGACAACGATCCTTGAGGAAGGAGGGTGTTACATTTGTCCAACTGACCTCTAGCCGAGAACATCTTAGCCATATTTTCTAATATTTAGCAGATGTAGATATGCCAAGCACTAAAGCAGGGTGTGGTTCTTTAATAAATAGGTGACTAATTCACTGGCCTCGTTGTCTAATGTCCACAGACATATTTCCCATGTACTTTGAGACATATTTAGGCATTGCTAGACTAAACTATTGGCAATTAGAGACTCACGGTACCTTCTTTCCTTCCTTTACACAGGAGTTCATTCTTGTGGATATATATATAGAACTGATAACTCTGTTTCCAGCATGACTTAGATATTGTTGTTTGGATAGCAGCTCAGGGTAGGGAAAGACAGCCAGAGCATTAAATATACCCATAACACAGTCGCAGGCAAGCCAGAGAAAGGAAGTTAGAATATGCTATTTCTGTCAGAATTTGGCATATTTCACTAGATAACCAAGCCTTTTGGAGAAAGTAGAGATCAACTCTTGGCTGCCAATGGACATGGGCAAATGTATGTATTAAGATGGAAAGGCAGGAAGCAAGGGACACATCTTTAGGTTATAGGACCTAAGGACTAAAACAACCCTGACTCCCAGAACAGGTAATACTTCTTTTCAGAAAACTGGCCTCACATGCACTGGGTGTGAAAAAGTACCCAGGACTATCCTAGGCCCCTGCTGCCCACTGCCAGGAAATCTAGGCAAAGGAGCCAGTTGTCTTTCTCAGGGACCAGCCTTTTTTTTAGGGCAGAAGAATGAGTCAGTATAATCACAATCACCTGGAAATAAAGTGCACACAGAGCTGCTTTTGTTCTCCAAGTGAAATCTTCCAAAGGGGATCCATTACTTTCCTAACCTTCCTCCCTAAAAGATAAACAGTTTTGTATAATATTTGCTGTACTGTTTTGTTGCAATTTTCTTTAAAAAGTCATTTGTAATTTTTACAAACATATAAAAATAAAGGCTAGTATCTCACTGTACCCTCTGTTCTCTGATGATACCCATCTATCTCTTGACCTCTTTTCATTAAACAGTGTAAGAGCTGAACAGAGAACAGAAACTTCCAATCTAATAGAGGTTCTATTAGATTAAAACCTTAGCTCTTTATCTTTCTTTTTTTTTTAAGAAAAGTACTTTTCTGAAGTTACTTGTCATTAAAAAATGTGGTCTGAATTAGGATTATGAGATTAACAGAAACAAATTACTAAACAAAATAGGTAAGCAACAAGGATTCCCCATATAGCACAGGAAATTACATTCAATATCTTCTAATAACCTATAATGAAATATAATCAGAAAAAAATAACTGAATCACTATGCTATACACTTGAAGTTACACTTCAAATTAAACAAAATTGTGACTTCCCAGATGACCCACAGCATAACTATGTGGCATTGTCACTGCTAAGGCTCTGGTTCAAATCCAGGCTCCGGGACATGCTGCGAGTGTGGTTTAAAAAAAAAAAAAATATATATATATATATATATATATATATATATATTTGGTCTGAACGCCTACTGTTTTTGAAGAAAAAGAGTGGTCACTTTTAGTGCTGCTGTAAATATGATGGTTCAGTGGCTCAGTTCCCCTGTTGTGTATCTCTAGCTGAATCAAGTTCATGGCCCAGGAAACTATGTGCCCCCGGGGGCAGAGCAGGGGAACAGGAATCCCCGCAAGAATAGCACCAAGGAGTGAGTCTTCTGCATAGGCTCTGCCAGTTCTATTGCACATCCTAGAGCTTTCTGCATCTGATAGTCTCCACAGAAGCAGCTCATGATGTTTGTTACTTTGCTCAATATGAAAGGTTCTCTTTTGATTAGGATAAGAAACTCGTGGCTCTGACCCACAGGCTATGGAGCATGTGCTCCAGCCTTATTTTTCTGGCTGTGTTAACAGTGTATTGAGTTGTACTCTCTCCCCAGTCCTACTTGGGACCAACAGGGTGAGCGTCTGAGCTGAGTGTGTAGGGGGAACTTTGCAGTTTGGCTTTAGAACAGAGAAAAATTGGGCAGTCTGAAGTCCTGGCCCTGACCTCAGTCCTACTGTGCTCCTGTCCTTTGAAATAACTTGCAGTGATTTCAGTGTTAATTTGGTTCTAATTCTGGGATGGTTCCAACTCAGCTACTCCAGGCTGCAGGAATACAGAAGAGTGAATGTTCTGCAATCTGCTGTTTTCTTCAACATGTTGAGCTGTCTTATTCAGCATAAAGAAGCCAAATTCCCTCCTGACTTTGTTCTGTCATCTCTCTTTATCCCTGGTTTTAAAAGGGTATGTAACTGTTGTGTTATAGTGTGGAAAGAACCTGGGACTCTAACGTTAGAAAAAGCTAAGTTTGGATTTCAGCTTTGCCACATATTAGCTGTGATATATTAGGCAAACTTTTCAACCCCTTCGAGTCCCTGTTTACTCACTTGTAAAACTGGAACAGTGTGACATGGAGAAGGGGCAGGTCACTTTAGAAGCAGAGGAAATGAGTTTAAGTCCTAGTTACTCAGCCTCTTAGAGCCTAAGAAAGTGTTAGTACCCGCACATATAGTCGGACTGAGAACTGAGCACTGTCTCTGCCCTGAGAGTGTGTAAGGGTTAAAAGGAGTCAAACGTGTGAAAGTTTCCAAAACTATGCCTGTAGTACAGCAAGGACTATGCGAGATCAATTTCCTCGTTCATTATATGGGCAGCTTTGTAGAGGTCAAAACCTCCTTTGTTTTTTGGGCGCTAAGGACCCTGCCCACATTGTCAGTAATTATTTTTTGAACTGGAGTCCTAATACATTTATCTCCTTGCATGAATTTTTCCAGTGTCTTAATCTGTGTGGGCCACTGTAACAAAATGCCGTAGCCTGGGTGGCTTATAAACAATAGCAATGCATTCTCAGTTCCGGAGGCTGGAGAGTCCAAGATCAAGGTGCTGGCAGATTCAGTGTCTTGTGAAAGCCCACTTCTGGTTCACAGTTGGTCCTCTCAGGGCAGAAAAGGCAAGGGGATTCTTCTCTGGGGTCATAAAGCCCATTCAAGAGGGCTCCACCCTCATAATCTAATCACCCTAAAGCCTTCCACCTCCTTTTTTTGCTTTTTATTTTTTTAAGAGTTGCTCCCGAAGCACACGGAATTTCCCAGGCTAGGGGTTGAATCAGAGCTACAATTGTCAGCCTACACCGGTTTATATATATTTAATGATTTTCTTTGTGTTTGTTTTGCCTTAAGCTGATGAATTGCTGAGATGCTGTACAATGAATTACAGAGAACTCTTACCAAATTCATTTCAGAATTTAAAGGCTTATTGGGTGGAGAGGGATGGAAGGGTGATAAATACCAGCTAGCCAGTAAGGCAGGAGAGGAAGCAAGAGTGTGATGTTCCAGATCTGAATGAAGAAAGTGTTTCAGGAAGGAGGGAGTGACCAATTATGCCAAATAGGGCTTGTCGGTCAAGTAGCATGAAGATTAGGAATGGCGTGCAGCCTTGGCAACAGGAGTATTAGAGCCCACGATAAGGGCAGTTGTTAGTGTTCAGGCTCGAGACTGGTTGGAGCAGATTTAAGAGAGAGCGGGAGAAGAGAATGTTGATTATGGACAGTTCTTTTTGAGTTTTGCCATCCTTACATTTGTGTTGCTGTACTCAGTGTAGGGTAATTTATAAAATCATCATGTCTGTAGACATCCTATTAGTGATATAGAATCAGTGCCTCTCTGATCTCGAGCTGCTCCGATCATTGCTTTACCAAGAATGAAAAACTATGCAGGGAAAAAAAAAGGAAAGAAAGAAAAGACTCGCGCCAACCCATGGAAGCTAAGGGCTAAATGGCTTCTAAGGTTTCTCCCAGGTGAGCATTACATCTCCCAACACTTCTGGCCAGGTGGTCCCTAGGTCTGCTCTTATTTCTTCTAGGCTTGTGAAAGTGAGGCATGATTTTTACAAGATTATGTAGGTATGTGTTATTAGGATCCAACAGAGCAAGATGAGGGCTAAGTGACTTCACACAGTCACAGCTGGAAGAGAATACTTATCCAGGGTGGGTATTTTTAGGTGTCTACCCTCAGCCCATCGTATTACCCCA
This sequence comes from Catagonus wagneri, assembly GCA_004024745.2. NCBI lineage: Eukaryota > Metazoa > Chordata > Mammalia > Artiodactyla > Tayassuidae > Catagonus > Catagonus wagneri. Next base: position 14,173,911 of record PVHT021183617.1, on the reverse strand, counting down.
GATTAGACCAGATGGAAGTGGATATTCTGAGGGGCTATACCTCATAATAGCCTTGCTTCCCACATAGGAAACCTACATTAGAGGGGGTTTTTTTGTTTGTTTCTTTGCTTTGCTTTTAGGGCTACACTCTCAGCATGTAGAAGTTCCCAGGCTAGGGGCTGAATTGGAGCTACAGCTGCCGGCCTATGCCACAGCCACAGCAGTGAGAGATCCTAGCCGACCCCACAGCTCACAGCAGCGCTGTATTCCTGACCCACTGAGTGAAGCCAGGGATTGAACTCGCATCCTCATGGATATTAGATTTGTTTCTGCTGTGACACGATGGAAACTCCCAGAGGAACCTTTTAAGGTGTATTCTTATATACTTACCCAGGAGGTAATTCCACTTCCATTATCCTGCTAAGAAAATTCTTTCTTCAATTTTCTGGAAAACACTGTTGAGGAGTCTGTCATGGTTGAAAAAGAACATATTTCCCCATCCATACTGTACTTGATGATGCATAGTTTTCCAACCATTTCTTTCTCTCTGCTGTCTTTTTTTTTTTTAAGATCAGCTTTTCTAAATGCAGTTCATGGCATTCTGTTTTATGTCATCGTAACCCTGACTGCTATGTGAAAGTAGGTCCTGAAGTGTAGGAAGGCTGATTATAATCAATAGAAAAATCTGTTTTCTGGAAACTGTGCATTCCACAGCAGCCCCAGCATATATGATTCTTAAATCATCTCTTTGTTTTGTCCCCAAACAGAAAGCAGTCGAGTCAACCAGTTTATTCTTCTAGCATGGCAATAGAACTCCCATGCATTTTCCAGTCTTTTCTTTTTCCCTTTTTTTTTTTTTTAGCTGCTGTTGTAAAGCTTAGTGTGCTTTGGTATGTGTCATCTCTTATTTCTTAAGGGTCAGCTATGCTGAGAGAGAGAAGGTCAACCTAAATAGTTCTCAGATTTCATTTCGGGAAATTCCAGCCCCAGCCCAGCTTATTCTGTGCGTGTCCACCTATCCAGATCCGCCCTCTGTTGTTGCAGCTGTTGCTGAGTACAGAGCCCATTTATTCCCAATCAGCTGGAGCTTCCTGTCAGTGTTATCCAGATGCTTTTCCCTGTTACTACCCGATTGAGATTTTTGCAAATTTATCAAATATTTTGAACTTCACTGGCCTTTTAGAATGTGTACCTCTACTGCCTACTTTTCAAAACACAGATGCGATCCCAACAGCAAATTATCAGAGATGTCAATAGTCTTACATAGTTCACCTCCACCAATTTGTAGTTGCTTCCATGCAGAGTGAGCAAAGGAGTGAAGAGGGAGAACAAACACATGGAAAGTTTCTTTCATTGTACTTCTCTCTCCCGAGCCATGCTGCAAAGGCAGAGACCTAGGCAATCTTAGGACTGAAGAAGAACTCAGAGTCAGAGCCTCGACCTCAGTTTCCTTGTTCTAAGATAAGAAGAATTTTAATGACTTGCTCAAGATCATCTGGCTAATGACGCTGTTATCCTCTTGTAATACTTGATAATTTGATCTTGGAAAAAGAATCTCAAGGTGATAAATAAGGAGTTCCTTTCTACAAAGAAATTTTTGTTCTTGTTATTATCTGTCCTAGGGGTCATAGAACATTGTGTTTGTTGGTGATAGTTTCAATATGCTCTGTTCTTTCCGACTTGTCAAAAGTCTGCATTTTGATTAGATAGAAATATATATTTATAGCATATCTGTATAAACACACATGCACATGTGAGTGTGTTTTGCTTCTGTTACTAGTTCTTTTGTCTTCAGGGAGAGGAGGCAAATGTGTCTAAATCTGTGCAAAACGGAAACATCAAAGTAATAACGTAAACTGGTCCAATATATACTATATGAAACATTTACATTCTGATGAGTCATGTCTGATATAAGCTGCAAGAATGTGAAATGGTACACACGAATCTCTTTTTTTTCATAAAAGCTAGAGCAAAAATACAATGTTTTGAAGTAAAGAAGAATGTTATTAAAATATTTGGGCCTTGGAGTTCCCTTCGTGGCTCAGTGGTTAACAAATCCGACTAAGAACCATGAGGTTGCGGGTTCGATCCCTGGCCTCGCTCAGTGGGTTAAGGATCTGGCGTTGCCGTGAGCTGTGGTGAAGGTTGCAGACGCGGCTCGGGTCCCGCGTTGCTGTGGCTGTGGCGAAGGCCAGTGGCCACAGCTCCTGTTAGACCCCTAGCCTGGGAACCTCCACATGCCGCAGGTGCGGCTCTACATAAAGGCAAAAAGACAAAAAAAAAAAAAAAAAAAAATTGGGCCTTGCCTCTTTTTCTTTCTCCTTGGCCTAAAAAAATGCAGTGTTTTCCTTAATCCTCCTGATTTTTAATTATATGATTTTAAAACGTGTCTGCTAGTTTCTTAGGATAGTAACCGCACCATTTTTGTTTTCATCATCTTTTAGAGACATGGGGTCACTGGGCAGATTTGGACCAGCATTCATTAGCTGCATCTTTTACTTTCTGGCTAATACTGGCTCTAAGGAAGGAGACTTGTGCTTTGCCGAAATTTTCCCCGGTTATCCGGACATTTTCCTTGGCTCCCATGGCACGTTAATCAATTTACTTCTCAGTAGTCGATAAGGGGCACTCTAGGGTCAGACTGCATGGGAAGCCAGGCTCTACCTCTTTGTTAGCTAGGAAGTCTTGCCCTAGTTATTCAAACTATCCAAGCCTCATTTTTAAAGCTGTGGATAATACTAACACTTCCCATGCAGGATTTTTGGGAGGGTCTGTTGAGATAGTCCATGTGAAATTATTATGCCCTGGTACAAATTAAAAGCTCGATAAAGCCAGATGACTGCAGATGAAGTTAAGTATTCTTAACCTTGAGAGAGATAGAGGTCAGATTACCTAGATTTTCCAAAACTTGCATATGAATGGAACTGTGGGCCTCAATGGCCAGCCCACGCAGGTGTTCAGAGCTATTCTGTGGAGCTCTCAGTCATGGACTTGTTATTCTCTCTGCTCTCTTGAATTTCAAAGGACTAAGAGGAAGGCCCTTTGTTAGCCACTGAAGGATAGCCATTGGCCAGGGTATATCTGACCATGGTTCTTAGGGAACGATAAAAATCATTCTTTATTCATGTTCTAACTTCCTCTCCAGGAACTAAAACAATGTAGTAAACAACAACCTTCCGTCTAAGGTGAGTTCAGGCTAGATAAACAGATAAATAGAGTTTTCTTTCTTCCTTTCTCCCATTCTTACAAAGATCTAAGTTCGCTGGTCTAAAGTTCCCCTTTCCCAGGGTGAATGTCCTGTGCGTACATTTAAAACTCACTCATGTCCCTTTTCAGTAAACCATCCACCATCCCCCAAGGTGACTACTCTTCTGATTTGTTCCATTTTGTATTTGTTTTCTAGAACATCATATTTATCAAATCTAGAAATATGTAGTATCATTTTTTTCTTTCTTTCTTTCTTTTTTAGGGCCATTCCCACTCCATATGGAGGTTCCCAGGCTAGGGGTCGAATTGGAGCTGTGGCTACCGGCCTACACCACAGCCACAGCAGCATGGGATCTGAGTCATGTCTGCAATCTACACTACAGCTCAGAGCAATGCCAGATCCTTAACCCACTGAGCGAAGCCATGATCAAACCTGCCTCCTCGTGGATACTAGCCAGGTCCATTAACCGCTGAGCCACAACGGGAGCTCCTGTAGTATTCTTTTGCGTCTATCCTTCTTCAGATTATTGGGGGGAGTTTGGTGGCATGTCTTATGCTGAAATACCAAGTTTATAAGCTACAGTATATCTTTCTTTCCTTCTGTCCTCAAATGTCATTGCTCGGTGGAACTACCACTACTGGAAAGCTGAAATAAGAGTTCTCAAAATAAATTCTCCAAGAGACAAAATGATATGTATTTTAGTCATCTGTGATTGAAATGTAACATTGTATATTATTCAGGTAGCTTTGGGATTTTAAACTTCTATGAAATGGTCTAAGAATCAAGTGGCCATGGGGGGTCCGTCTTTAGTTAAAAGAGGGACTATGGAGTGCCAGCTAATCCAGCAAACCTGGGAAGTGGTGAGGAATGATGTACCCTTAAAGGCCAGTTAAGTTGTTGACTTGTTTGCTTACCAAGGATTAGTTACTTGAGTTTGATTTGATTCCCAAACATATTTATGCCAGATATGCTATTAATCTTACTTACATAGTTTAAAACTTATATAAATTGGTGAAATATGAATGCAAAAAGAAAGAGGCTTATTGATTTTATGGCAACTAAATTTTTGTATTGTGGAAAGGCACAAGACATTTAAGTTGCTAAAAAACCCTATCCAATTAAGTATGGATGAGACCATTATTAAAGGGAAAAACTGTATGAAGGAAAAAAATCAAACAATGTAGAATTCTGCGCAATGATGTGTCTTTGTCTTAAGGGCCATTCCCACTCCATATGGAGGTTCCCAGGCTAGGGGTCGAATTCTGCACAATGATGTGTCTTAAACAACTAGAACTATGTGGGGCAGTTTACATAACAAAGACAAAGCAAAACCAGAGGACCCATGATCAAAGGGAAAGGCACAGTATTACATCAGAAAAAATGGTTAATTTATGTTCATCTCTGTATGTGTAATTTTTAAGCTTTCTATTGCAGAAAAAGTTAAACACATACAAAGTCGACACAATAACACAGTGAACCTCTGTATACCCATCATACAGCTTCACTAATTACCAGTGTTCTGCCTTTCCTGTATTAACCAGGCTTCTACCTACTTCTCCCAGTTCAATTAATCCCATTATTTTTCCTTTGTTCCTCTTTTTTTTTTTTGAGATAAACTTTATATGTTTTGAAATGCACAGATCTTAGCTGTACAATTTTGGCAAATAGACTTTGGTACACACCCTCACCACAATATAGAACATGTCCATCTTCCCACAAATTTCTCTTATGTCCCTTTCCAGGGAATCCCCACATGGGACCACTTCTATGATTATTTTTTTCATTTTAGTTTAGTTCTCTAGAACTTTATATAGATGAAATAGTATAGTATGTACTGTTTTGTGCCTGGCCTTCTTTGGCTCAGTATAATGTCTGTGAGACTCACCCCATGATGTTCTGGAAACCAGTTGTAAGAGCCAATTACATGCATCTATTCCCAATTCTGCAATCACTGAAGTCACCTTGAAATAAGAATATTGAAGTGGGAATATTTACAGCATGGAAATTGGCAAACATTATAAATCAGGGCTGTACTACCCTAAAGAGTCGGTTACACATCACTGGATTCACTCATGTGGTCAGGCACATGGGTAAAATAATCCTTTATATTCAGACTAGTATTCTTTTTTTTTTTTTTTTGTCTTTTGTCTTTTTAGGATAGCATCTGCGGCACATGGAGGTTCCCAGGATAGCAGTTGAGTTGGAGCCATAGCTTCCAGTCTACACCACAGCCACAGCAATATGGGATCCGAGTCGCATCCATGACCTACACCACAGTTCACAGCAACGCCAGATCCTTAACCCATTGAGCAAGGCCCCGGATCATACTGGTGTCCTTATGGATACTAGTTGTGTTTGTTAACCACTGAGCCATGATGGGAACTCCCTTTTTTTTTTTTTTTTTTCCAGGCTAGTATTTCTTTATATAGATACACCAGAAATCATTTATCAGTTTATTGTGTAGATATATTACACATTGTGTTGATGCATATTTGTATTGTCTCCAGTTTGGGGCTGTTGTGAATAAAGTGGCCGTGAATGTTCCTGTATAAATCTTTCTGTTGACATATTTTAAAATTTATTTTGGATAAATACCTAGGAGTGGAACTGCGTATAATTTTAACAGCATATTAAATGTACTGGGTATGGAGGCATTTTTATTTAAATGATTTTTGTATTAATGAACTTTAAATTGATCCACTGGCCCAGACCAGATCACATTGGGTAAGACTACAAATTCTCATGAAAGTTTTTATTTATATGTTTATTTCAAATATTTTAAAAAATATGAAATAAATCACATATGCAGAAGTAGAATAAAATGCAAAACAAAGTACAACCCAATGAATTATTACAAAGTGATCATCTGTATAACTACCACCTAAATCAAGAAATAGAGCATTGCCAGCAACTCAAAAGTTCCCCTATCCTCTCATTTAGGTATTACCTCCTTTATCTCTCCTTCACAAAGATCATCATTACCTGACTTTGTAGTGTTATTTCCTTGCTTTTCTTTAGAGTTTTATCACCTACATATGTATTTCTAAATGCTATAATTTAATAATGACTGCTTTCAAATAGAATCATGCATTCTTACATGCCTGATATCTTTTGCTAAAAATATATATATATATATATATTTGTGGGATATTTATGAGTTTTTCTAATGCCGTTTCATGTAACAATTTGTTAATTTTAATTGCTTTGTACTATGTTGTATGAATAGTCTTAATTTTTTTTCTAATGTCATATACATTTGGGAGTTCTTAGTTTGGGGAAATTATAGATAATGCTACCATGAATTTCATGTACAAGAAAGTTCATAGCAGCATTATTTGAGCTACTTTAACAGATTACCATAGATTGGATGGCTTGAACACAAACATTTATTTCTCACAATTCTAGAGGCAGGGAAGTCCAAGATAAAGGTGCTAGCAGATCCAATGTCTGGTGAGAACTCATTTCTGGGCTTGCTAATGGCCATATTCTTGCTTGTCCTCACAGGGCTGACAGCAGAGAGAGGAAGCAAGCTCTCTCCAGTCTCTTCTTATAAAGGGCATTAATCTCATCATGAGGATTCTATATTTTCTCCTAAGGGGCCCACTTACTAACACCAGCCCGTCTGGGTTAGGACTTCAACGTATTAATTTTTGGAGAAAACAAATACATAGGTCATAGCAGGTATGCACATCTTCATCTTTAGCACATGATACCAGAATGTCTTCCAAATGTATTTATTCATGCTTTCACATGGAAGGCATAAGAATTCTCATTTTTCCATATCCTCTTTTACTTTCCCCTTAGTTTTAGTCTTTAGTCTTAGTTTTAGTCTTTGTGGATATATAATTATCAGTCGACAAAATTGTTCCTTTTTATCTCTTGCAGGGCTTTTTGCCTTAAAATCTCCTTACTTGGCCATTAGATGGCTTTTTTTTTTTTTTGGTTAATGTTTGTAAGTTATTTTTCATCCTTTAATTTTTTTCTGCATCTCTCTCTCTTTTTTTTTTTTTTTTTTTTTCCTTTTCTAGGGCCGCACTCGTGGCACATGGAGCTTCCCAGGCTAGGGGTCTAATCAGAGCTGTAGCGGCCGGCCTACACCAGAGCCACAGCAACGCCAGATCCGAGCTGTGTCTGCAACCTACCCCACAGCTCACGGCAATGCCGGATCCTTAACCCACTGAGCAAGGCCAGGGATCGAACCTACAACCTCATGGTTCCCAGTCGGATTCGTTAACCACTGAGCCACGACGGGAACTCCTCTGCATCTCCCTTGTACATAGCATATAGCATTAAAAAATTCAGAGCAATAAGCCACCTTTAGTGGGAGCTTTTAATGTTTTTAATGTTTTTCTTTAATATAATTTCTGATCTAGTTGGATTTAAATCTACCGTTCTATTTTGTGGTTTCTATTTGTCTTGACTGCCCTATTATTTTCTTTTTCTTTTGGATTGATACTTTAAAAATTGTTTCCATTTCCCTTATCCATTAGCTTAGAATTTGCATACTCTTTTGTTTTATCCTAGTGATAGGAATGTGTATTCTTAATTTGTCAAAAATCTAATGCTAACTGTCAATTTTAACCTATTTCCAGAAAGTAAAATAATTTTTTACTTTTTTACTTTTTACTTTTAATTTTTTTCCGTTATAGCTGGTTTACAGTTTTCTGTCAATTTTTCAACTGTACATTGTGGTGACCTGGTTACGCATACATATATAGATTCGTCACAAGTGATTAGACATAGTTCCTGGTGCTATACAGCAGGATCTCCTTGCTTTTCCATCCCAAAGGCAATAGTCTACAACTATTAACCCTAAATTCCCATATCATCCCACTCCCTCCCCCACCCTCTTGGCAACCACAAGTCTGTTCTCCAAGTCTGTGAGTTTTCTCTTTCTTTTCTGTAGAAAGGATCATTTGTGCAGTATATCAGATTCCAGATATAAGTGATATCACATAGTATTTGTCTTTCTCTCAGAAAGTAAAATAATCTGGAGTTCCCATCGTGGCTCAGTGGTTAATGAATCTGACTAGGAACCATGAGGTTGTGGGTTTGATCCCTGGCCTTGCTTAGTGGGTTAAGGATCTGGCATTGCCATGAGCTGTGGTGTGAGTCACAGACACAGCTTGGATCTGGTGTTGCTGTGGCTGTGGCCTCAGCCAGCGGCTACAACTCTGATTAAACCCCTAGCCTGGAAACCTCCATATGCCGAGGGTACGGCCCTGAAAAGCAAAAAAAAAAGGTAAAATAATCTTAGAGCATTTTAATGTCACTTACCATTCCAACTAAATGCTACCTGTGCTGTTAGTTTTAATTATTTATATAATCAGTATTCAAATATATTTACTCATACATTTACCATTTTGTTTGCTATTTCTCCTTCTAATTCTTTTTTTTAATCTTTCATTTGGTTTCATTTTTTTTTTCCATTTAAAGAATGCCCTTGGATATTTCTTTAACATTGGTCTGTTGGTGATGAACTCTCTCAGTTCTTATCCAAAAATGTTTCACTTTTTTTAGAATTATAAATTAGCACTTATTTTCTTTCAGCACATTAAATATGTCATTACCCAGCTTCCGTTGGGTTTTGCTTGTTTTTTTTGTTTTGGCTTTGGTTTTGGTTTTTGTTAAGATGTCAGCTATCAGTTTAATTGTTATTCCTTTTGATGTAATTTTTTTCGCCGCTGTTTTGAAGGTGATTTGTTTGTTCTTGACCATAATCTGTTTTACTAAGATGTGCTTAAGCACAAGTTTCTTTGTATTTAAACATCTTGGGTTTGTAGGGCTTCTTGAATTTGTGTCTTAGAATAGTCAGTTTTGGAATATTCTCAACCATTGTTCAAATATTACTTCTGACCCATATTCTCTACCCTCTTTATCTGGGACTATGATTTATACCTAGTTTATACCTTCTCATTCTATTCTCAATGCCTCAATATTGCTTTTGTATTTTTTATCTTTATTTTTGTGCTGTTTTCTAAATTGTTTCATCTGATATACATATCATGTCACTAATTCTCCCTTCGTTGCTTCTAGTGTTAAACCCACCATTGTGCTCTTAATTTCATTAAGTGTATTTTTGATTTCTAGAATTTGTGTGTTTTTTAAGAACGTACCACGTCATTTTTCATAGTTTCCAGCTATACTGAAATTCTCAGTTGTGTCTTTATAGCCTTAATAGTAGCAAGCATAGTTATTTTAAAGTCTGTATTTGATGGCAGCACTATCTGAAGCCCCCTTAGGTCTTTTAAATTGCCAATTGTTTTTACTAGTTCTCATTTATTTTCTCGTGTACTTTCATGTGTGTGAATGTTTTTGATTTGAGCAGAGACATTGTACTTAAAAACTATAGAAATTGAGAACTGGTATAACATCTTTCTCTAGATAGTATTAATTTTGCTTCAACCACGACCTCTGGGCACTAACAATCTGAGATCACCTCCGTTTAATTTCTGGGATTGAGAGGATTAAAAGCTTGGCTGTAGTTCCAGTGAAGAACCACATCTGGTTCACTCTTACTCCTAAGGTACAACTCTTTCGAGTCCTAGCCAAGAGTGCGTGGTATACATCAGTACCTCCCTGTACTCCCAAGCTGGTCCTGCTATGCAGCTGTTGTCTTCCTATTACTGGTATATTGTCAAAAGCACAGACTCTAGGGCCCTTAGCAGCCCCAGGAAAAAAGTGAGCCTGCTTCCTGCTTGGCATCTCTTGGTTTCTCTCTTCTTCTGGATCTTGGCCTGCTAATTACTCACTGTCTTATAGAGTCTCCAGTGCCTTGAAGTGAATGCTTGTTTACATTTTGTACAAGACTGTTTAAATTATGGACTCAGTCATTACTGCACATCGAAGTCCAGAGCTCTTTTAGCATCCAACTCTGTGTTACCTACAATTGAAGGAACACATGCCTTTAAAAACCTCTCTGTGTTTAGGAATGCAAGGTGTGTGATGCAGATTTAAAGTAAGAATGCTTATGGACCACCTCTAAAGCTTAAAGGAAGCAGCATAGGGCTGGACTGGAGTCCACCCTTGGTTCTGGTTTTTCTGTATGACTGTGGTCTTCTCCTTTCATTCCACATTCTGTATTTGTCTGGTCTCATTCACTATTTATAGCTTTAACCTTATTGCTAAATAAACAGTCTGACTGCCTTATCTCTTGTGAGCGTAAAAGGTATAGCCCTCACTGTCTATTTGTATATTACCGCTAAATTATTACAGGTACCTCAAGTGCAATGTCTTTAAACCTATACCCATTCTAGATTTTCCCCCCATGTAGTGGTAAGATATTATTTTTCTTATCTATATAAGAAACTTTATTTTCTTGATTAAGAAACTCTATTATAAAAAATATTAAAGTAAATCTACTATGGTTCAATAAATATATTTTAAAAAATTAAAAAAATAAACACTTTACAAAAAAACTTTATTTATAAACTTTGTTAAAATTAACTAGGTTCTGGTTGCTTTTTTGTTTTCCAAAGCCACTCTAAATGATCATAGCCTTAAAGTACTGAGTATTTCCAGAAACTATTTTGCCTAAAAACTGAATAAGAAATGCTAAATGACACTAAGGCATACTTCATGTTTAAACTGTTATTTGGTTTTAACCATATACAAGTACTTTGGATTAAGTTTTTGTATTACATAGGATTGTGGTAGAAATTTAATAATTTTGCTCTCACTGGTGGGCTAAATTTTATTAAAATATTTTATTAAAAATTCTGCAAATAATCTTAACAATAAGTAACTACTCTTCTATTTTATGAAGTACCTATCTGTGAAAAGTTATGTTTTTTGAGGAATTTTAACAACATAAATATCCTTTACTGTAATACTAAGGTAAAAAGCACAAAAATCTATATTCGCTGTAATTGTATCCCTTTGTGCATGTGTGTGTAGAAGAGTAAAAGAAAATGCATTAAATTATTAGTATTGATTTTCTCTGGATGGTGGAAATATGGAAATCAAAATATTTATCTTTACATTTTTTAAATTTTCTAAAAATGAACATATTCTAATTAATTTTGAAATTAGAATAAATCTATTATAAAAATAATACATAAGTGCATAATATAAAAAGTGATAACCTTGGAGTTCCCATTGTGGCTCAGCGGGAACAAGTCTGACTAGCATCCATGAGGACAGTTTTGATCCTTGGCCTCGCTCAGTGGATTAAGGATCCAGTGTTGCCGTGAGTTGTGCTGTAGATCGCAGATGCAGTTTGGATCCTGTGTTGCTGTGGCTGTGGTGTAGGCCAGTGGCTACAGCTCCGACTTGACATCTAACCTGAGAACCTCCGTATGCTGCAAGAGCAGCCCCAAAAAGACAAAAGTGATAGTCTTTTATTCTCTTTCCTTTTTTCCCTGTCAATCTTGCTTTCTTGAGGTAACCAGTGTCATAATTTGAGGTATATTATTTCAGGCCTTTTTCTCTACCGTAGTAGGTCTGTGTATGTGGTGTGTATGTATGTGTGTACATTTATATTTCTCAGAGAAGATCTTTACCCTTAAGTTTACTTGAAAGTGAAGATATATGTTTCCTTTTGCATTCAGAGATTTATTGAGAAAACTATAAAATCCTTGGCACAATTATTTCACTTAGAACATTTTTGTAAAGAAAGAAAAAACTGAGTGATAGGCCTAAAGATTCTACCACAATCCTGCGTAATACAAAAAATTAATCCAAAGTACTTGTATATGGTTAAAACCAAATAGCAGTTTAACATGAAGCATGCCTTACTGTCAATAATTCGATTCTGCAGTGAATTTCATTGATTGTATACTAATGGATTCCACGGTACAATCCAAAAATTGGATGTAGAGCAAAATGGATTTAAACTGTAGGACGAGACCCACTATTCGATCAACTAATCAGTTTGTGAAAATTAGCATTAAAAATAAAATATCAAATATCAAAGTACATCGTATGTGTTAAGGTACTTACTGTGTGTCAGACATTTTTTCAGTTATATTTATGCATGTGTGTTTTTATTAGGTTATGGTAAAATGTGCATCATATGTTGACTGTGAAGATTAAATCTTGTTCTTGGTGTGTGTGTGTGTGTGTGTAACCCACTGGAGCTCAACGATAATCCATTGGATGATGTAGTAGAACAGTAGAGACCTGAACTGTGAGTTAAGCCTCCAGAAGACTGGATTTGAAGAGTCTCTCTGTCCATGTTGCTGCAAATGGCATTCTTTTCTATGGCCGAGTATTATTCTGTTGTGTATATATATCACATTTCCTTTGTTTAGTCATCTGCTGATAGACATTTAGGTTCCTTCTATATCTTGGCCATTGTAAATAGCATTACTATAAATATTGGTGTGCATGTATCTTCTAAAATTACAGTTTTGTCCAAATATACACCCAGGAGCAGAATTGCTGGATAAGATGGTAACTTTATTTTTAGCTTTCTGAGGAAATTTTGAATTGTTCTCCATAGTGGCTGCACCAATTTACATTCCCACCAGCAGTCTTTAAGCTATCTCTGATATGCCACGTCAAGCCCTGGAAGCGTGGTAAATGTGACCATGCTCCACCTCAGAGGATAAACTCTACCTTGAACTGAAGTCTTCCACCTATTTTCTTTATAATAGTCTATTCAGCATAGCTCAGACTTTGCAAATGTGCTGAGGAGACTGTATTCTGTGGATTGTCTAAGAAGGGAGAGAGATGGATTTTGACACCCTTCTCTGGATAAGGAAGAATAGCATTTCAAATTATACATTAAATCCCAGGAGTAAAAGACATAGGGCAAATCCTTGCTTGCCTGAATCGAGGATAGTATTGCTCTAGTTCTGCCTTCATTAATCCCAGTCTAAGTTCTAGGAAGGAGTCCTTTCATAACAGTCTTAAAATAGCTTTGCCTAAAGCCTGGAGCCGTAGATATTCAGTGATTCAAAGCAAGATGGGAAAATATGATACAAAATTATCAAAAGATATACTAAAAAACTGGGTTTGTGATATTGGCTTCCTTACTGTATTAGAGAGTTATCGATGTGTTGGATTTGACCTGTTTGGACTGAATGTTTATGTGCCTGCCAATTTATATGTTGAAGCCCTGACCCCCAATGTGATATTTAAAGGTGGGCTATTTTGTAGGTAATTAGATTTAGATGAGGTCATAAGGGTGGGACCTGGGACCCCCCCCAATGATCTCTCTCTCCATCTTTCTGTTTCTGTCTCTCTCTATCCATCTCTCATATGGTGATTCAGCAAGCAGTCAGAAATTTGCAAGTCAGAAAGAGGGCCCTCACCAAGAACCAAATCTGCTGGCACAATCTTGGACTTCCCAGCCTCCAAAATAGTGAGAAATAAATGCCTGTTGATTAAGCCACCTAGTCCATGGTATTTTATTATAGCAGCTCAAACTAAGATACCTGTGTTGCCAGAGTTTGTCAGGCCAAGAATGTACTGTGAGGGTAGGAGGAAGTTCATTTTAAGTCTTGTTTAAGAGGCTTCCTTGAGGGGTGAGGGGACCTCAGCAGAAAAAACTGGGTCAGAAAACAGTTGTTAAAGGGCTGCAGAAGAAGTCCTGTTACATATGGAGGACCCAGACAGTGTGAGCATGCCGAAGAACTCTCAAAAGCGCAAGCAAGAGGCAGCTCTGTACGTTTGCCCAGTCAGAGGTCCTAACACTAGGATGTCCTAATAGTTCCAGCCAAGTCAAAACTTGCCAGCTCCTCTGACTTCTTCTACCTCCTCCTTCCCAAAGTCTAGAGAGAATCTGGAGCTCAAGAGGCAAGTTGGGGAGGAGAGAAATCCTAGTTAAGTAAAGAGAGAAAAAGAAGCTGATTACATTCTCTTTTCCTCATCCCAGACTATCCCACCTGATGTAAACATAAGCAGTACAAAGATGAAAGCTTCAACTTTAAAGCATGTTTTCAGGTTTTCCTATTATGGGGGACAGGGTGTTCTCATTGCTAAACTGAAGGTGTGCTTTGTTCTTTGAAGTAACCGGAGAATTGTTTGCAGCGATAAGTGATTAATAATGAACTCTCCAAGGTGATCGTGGTGGGTTCTGTGGTTTGTAGTGTTTGCCCACCATGACTGATTTTAACCATGATATCAATCAGTACAGAGTTAGGAAGAAATATGTGCTTTTGACTCTGGCAAGTCACCATGAGCAGATTTAGTGCATCACTGACAGTGTCATCAAAGAATGGCCTGAGAAGTCCTGTCACTTGCCAAATTTTCATGCAGGGTCAGAAAAGACCTAGCCCCAAGCATTAATTTAAAGACAGTGGAAGAACAAAACAAAATTGTCTTCTAAATTCTCTCAAACCACACTTGCTTAACATAATAGCCACACACTTGAAAAAAAATTTTTATTGGAGTGTCTTAAGAATATATTCTGAGCGTGATGATTTTATAGTAGGTCAGGTCAAGAGGCAGTAAGGAGTGTTTTCTCTTCTATAGCTATTGGAGAGCTGGAGTGTGAGCTGAATTAGCCTCAGTCTGACTTGAAATGGGGAGGACGTGATGCACTGGAATTGTTCATGGCCTTGGTTTGGCTGGTGCTCATTGATTCTGTGATTTTTCCAGCAGCCATCACCATGGTTATTGAAACAGGGTTAGTGACAGGTTAGCAAAGTGGCAGACAATAAGTGGTATCTATGAAGCTAATATTAAGTGTACTGAAAATAATCTCTGGGGACTTCTGGAATTTGTTCAGAGGAATTTTAGGGAATGCTCTACATTTTATAACATAAATACTATGATGCTGATGATGACAGTGATGACCTTGGTATGCACTGGGAAATTTGGCTTTCCTTGTCTGTTCTTTTATATCTAGCTCTGCATTTCCACTTGGAATGTCTTTTTAAAAATTTATCATTAATTTTAGCAAAGCGATGATTATCTACACATTTTTATCCTTGGGACCTGGAACATTCCTTGAATGTCTGATAGAGATGATGGTAAGGATCAAACCAAATAGCAGAAGGGTAGACATCTTTTCAGGTAGGAAAAACAGATGGCTTGTCCTCTTTTGGAAGTTTGCATTATGTTCAAAAGTTACGTTTTCCCCTCGCATAGACAATAAACTATAATTTGCATTATAAACTTCCTATAACAAGAGTTCCTAAGGGATAGACCTTCTTGACCTTATAATTATTAATGTCTTTTCTCAAATTACAATTCTATTCTTAATCCCTGCTAGCTGGCAATTTTCTGATAGATTGAGTTTTCATTATTTCTTATTTCATTAATTGAACTTGTATAATAATAGAATCTTCAGAACAGCACTTCACCAACTGCAAAGGTTATCAAATGCTAATGAGAACTTTTAAAAGGTTTGTTAACTCACTCACTACAAGGCTTTCAAAAGTCCCACATTTCTTTTATTATTTCCCTATTTTTCTACACATTCTTTTTTAAAAAGTCTTCTTAGAGATAATGTTAAATATTCTTGGAGAAAATTAACATATTAGATGGTCTTCTATGTGTCATCATGCTCACATCTTCTTATTTATTCTTTCAACAAAACCTGGAAGTGTTCCTACTCCTCTCCAGCAAAAGGAAACGAGGATGAAAAAATGCTAAGGGATGGACTCAGTGTGAGGCAAGAATTTGAGGTCAAGCTTTCTGTCTTCAAAACTGTTCTTCATTCTAGAGAATGTAAGTGCTATGTTGAAAGCTTACTGTAAAGATAAAATAAATGGAAAAAAAGTGGCTGCTAAATAACGATGGAAGGACTTTCCCTATCAGATACCCTCAATAGCTTTCCTCTTCTTACTTCACTTTTTTCATTATTCTATTTGTTTCTTGCCTTTACTCCTTTAATCTGATACAACTTCTCTCTCTCTCTCTCTTTTTTCTCTTTTTCTTTTTCAATTTGCTGGCCAATATCCTGGAGTCATTCCGGAATCATCATCATCCAATTATATAGATAAATGATTTGTATCCATGTTTAACTATTACCATTCTATCTCCACTGGACTTTGAATTAAGATAATGAAAATAACACTTTAGAATGGTTTTTTGGTTAGCTGCTATAAACCATGTCACCGCCCTGGGGTAAAAATATAATAATGCCTCATTTTTTCCAATTAATTGCTCAAGATGCCGCTTCTGCCCTTCAGAAGAATATCCTGTGCCTTCTTATTAAAACTTTCATTGCACTCCTTCCTGAAATTGTCAAAGGATGCTGAGGTTTCCTGAATTCTCAGGGGATGAGCCTGTTTGTAAATGGAAGGCAGAATGAGAACTAAAATCTAATCTGGCCACTAAATGCCACTGCATCTGCCTCTGTCTCAGTGTTATTGGCAGAGAAAGCGTTTACACAGATCAGATAGATTCTTGCCCACTGCTGTGGGCGAGCGCTGCTTCCCAGGATCTTGGATCTTCCACATTTGGGCACCAATATTACAATCCTTTTAGTGCATTCTCTCAGGCTCGGCTCTTGCTACTAAGTAGACCATTCATGTCAGAGGGGTTGGTGGGGATGAGCTTGCTGCCTGGATTGTCTGTTTTGTTAGAATCTACCTTCTGCATAAGCCTCCAGATGAGGAACTGTCCAGGTCACCAGTCTAGACCTTCCCTTCTCACCTCTGATGCCTTTGGTGATCATTCCTGCCACTGAGGTTGATAGAAGAGTTTCTATGAATAAATGTAGTTTAAAAACTTAGAATATTATTAACAATCAAAAGTTGCTTTGCATGATTTTTATTAAAAGGCTAGTTTTTTATCTTAATTGTTAGAATTTTATAGAGTACTTTAAAAAATTAGGTTTTAATTCCTTGGTTCACTCTTTGGAGCTAGATTGTGGATTTGCCCATAACTGTCATCCATCACCCAAAAGACAGATATAACTTAGGGTTGTAAACATTTCCTCTAGCTTAGCTGTGATAACTTTGTCATGTCTTATAGCCTATTTATTTGTAGGACCCTCGTTTGTGAAATGAAGGGATTAGATTCAAATAGCACAATCTGGAGTTCCCACTGTGGTACAATGAGATTGGTGGCATCTCCGGAGCACTGGGATACAGGTTCAGTCCCTAGCTTGGCACAGTAGGTTAAGGATCCACTGCAGCTCAGATCTGATCTCTGGCCGGGGAACTCCATATGCTGAGGGGTGGCCAAAACAAAAACAAAAACAAAAAAAAGAAAAGAAAAGAAGAGGGAAAAAGGAGGAAAATAAATGCATATTAAAATAAAATAAAGGAGTTCCCATCGTGGCTCAGTGGTTAATGAATCCGACTAGGAACCATGAGGTTGCGGGTTCGATCCCTGGCCTTGCTCAGTGGGTTAAGGATCTGGCGTTGCCGTGAGCTGTGGTGAAGGTTGCAGACACGGCTTGGATCCCGTGTTGCTGTGGCTGTGGTGTAGGCTGGCAGCTACAGCTCCGATTAGACCCCTAGCCTGGGAACCTACATATGCCGCGAGTGCAGCCATAGAAAAGACAAAAAGACTAAAGTAAAATAAAATAAAATAAAATAAAATATCACAAGCCACCTTAGGTATATATATTTTGCCTCATAAAGTCCTTCTATACAATATGTAATCTCACTGACTCCCTTAGGTTTTTAAAAATCATTTCATCTTACGTGTTATATAATAAACAATTATAAATTTAGAAAATTAATATGCTATTACAGATTATAATCTTAGCAGTATAACTCAAAGTCCTGGTTTCTACAGGATAGCCCTAGATTTTATATATTATTCTGGTGATTATTAGTAGCACCTATCATTCTTGAAGTTTTCCAATTTGTATAACAAATTCTATGATTACCTTAATTATTTGGTTGTTTAAATATAATCTTAATAATAGTTATATAAAAATACTTTTAAACTTTTTCTAACTTAACAAGAAACACCAGCTATTCGATTTTCTTAAATTAAATATGTAACTAAACACATTATTAAAGGAGCAGAAATATAAAATGATAGCTGTCATGTTTAGTTGAATGTTAAAATGAAGGTATGAACTTTATGTGCTTTATGTGCAACATCAACAAAGCTTCTTATTTTATAAGATTAAACTCCTTAACATTTTGCTCTTAGAAACTTGAAGTGTTCTATTTACATAATCATGTTTTTGTCCCTAAAATATGAATTGAGAGAAAGGATTTGTTATTTGCCAGTCTTTGTTCTCAAATAAGACATTTTGTTGTGGAAAATCTTTAATCTCATTAAAAAAAAAAAAAACCTCCATATTATTGGTAAAATGTTTTCTTTTTTGAACTGGTTTTTGTGGAACTAGAGATACCTTGATGTGCTATATAGAGATTTTGGTCAGTTAACAGCTTGTGGACTCAGAAAATAAAACCTTTTTGATGTTCCTTGTGAATTTGTATTTCAACATCAGTCTCCTTTGGCTGCCCGTATTTAACCAATAATATACCACAGATACAAATTAAACCATGAATAAGAACAAAAACTATTGAAAACTACACAGTGGTCAAGGCTACCTATAGATTGCATTTAATATTTTTTGTGTGTTGAATTATAGTTGATTTACAATGTTATGTTAATTTCTGCTGTACAGCAAAGTGACTCAGTTGTACATACACACACATTCTTTTTCATTATGGCTTATCATAGGATATTTACTATAGTTCCCTGTGCTATACATTGGAACCTTGTTGTTTATCCATCCTGTATACTCTAGTTTGCAGTCCTTCCCTCCCCCAACCTCTTTCCCCCTTGGCAAACTATAAGTCAGTTCTCTATGTTTGTTAGTTTGTTTCTGTTCCATATGTTCATTTGTGTTGGATTTTGAATTCCACATATAAGTGATATCATATGGTATTTGTTTTTCTCTTTCTGACTTACTTTGCTTAGTATGATAATCTCTAGGTCCATCCATGTTGCTGCAAGTGGCATTATTTCAGTCTTTTTTATGGTTGAGTAATATTCCAGTGTGTATATATACCACATCTTCATTACACGGATGGTGTTCTGATGGTGATGCATGGGATGAGGTCTGGCTTGAACCACTATGCTTGCTCACTTAACATTCTCTACTAGGCATCAGGCTTCTTCTCACTGCTTGGGGGTGGAGTAAGAGCCAGCTGCAGGCCCTCATGGCAGGGGCAACGACAACCATGGGCTCAGATGCTGCTTGCTCTGGAATCTACCCACAGCTGGTTTTTACTGCTGCACTACCACTGTGAGATCATTATTCTATGGCCATAGCTTTCTTCCACCATGATTGCCACAGCTATTGCCATTGGCCTTAGGAAAAGAGACTACTCTACTCTATCAGACAAGTGCATTCTCACTATTCTATTCCTTAGTTTCCCTCAGTTAAAAAAAAAAAGAAAAAAAACGACCAGGAAGTACGTTTCATCATTTTAGGATTTTTAATATGTTCAGCATTTTAATGATTAAGTTTGAGGATAAAGGAAGGGAATTACAGCCTATATAGAACATTTTAAAATGACTGCCTCTGATCCATATCCTTCTTGTATTTTCTTATTTGAGCAAGTTCTTGCTTCACTCCTAGTAGCCAGGGCCAGCTCACCCCTTTCCCATCCACTAGAATTGCTGTTACAATGTTCAGCTTTACTGTTCACTAAGATAAGTCACCCATCTAGAAAATGGAATGGTTTCCTCTTTCCTCAGGGACTGTGATCTATCTCCAAAGCCCTCTTTTCTCATTTCAGGATCGACCTATTCTTGGGATGATTGACAGTGGGAACACCGATTCCCCCCCCCACCACCACGGGAAATGTCACTCACACCCATTGCAGTGTATTAAGACCCTGAGGCTATATTCAGTACATTCATTTCCCAATGTCAGAGTGATATCATAAATAACATCATTTGAGGATGCTAGAAGATTAGTCCAGATGAGACTTGTTCAAACTCAGTTTGGTTTCTTTTTAGTTTCTCTTCATCAGCGAGTCAAACTCTACTGGGATATAGTTTTACCATGAAATCTTTAGTAATATCCGGAACAGGTGTTAATCGCCTCTCCCCAGACACTGTAGTTTTTTTTCCCATTGCTATATTGCCCCAAATCATTCTGTCTATCAAAAATTAAAAAATAAACAATAAAACTACACCTCTTTTCATGTCCTTTTGTAGTATAATGTGAATTTGGTTAAAATCAGACAGAACTTACATTCATAATCTTCAATGCAGATTTCCTTTTCCATGGAATATGTGTTCTGATAGATTTTTAGGAAACAATGCTCTAATGGAGAGCATGGGATCTTAGAGTTCATCCACTCCATTTTCCTCTTGACACTTAACTTCCTTCTGCAGTGTTCCTGCCAACATGAGCTCTCAGACCAGCTGTGCTGCTCAAGGCTGTTGCTCTGTGAAAACAGAGACTCTCCAGGGGTCACAAAGGAAATGCATGAGCCCGCGAGAAGAGCTTATGGACATATGTACAAGGAGCAATTTTAAATATGTTACACCAACAAACTCAGGCTCAGTTACTTCCTTGTTAATGAAGAGAATGCACATCTCTGTCAAGCTTTCTTTTCAGAAAGCAGAGGTCAAGATAATGAGTCCAATAGAAGAGGGCCCTGTGCCAAGAAATGTGCAGAAACAGGGTTGAAGGAGAGGAAAAATAAGTTAGACTTAGGAAAAAGATTTAAGAGAAGTGGCCTAGGTAGGGGCAGGGACAGGGATGGGCAGAGTGAGAGAATGAGAGTGATATGATTCAGCCGGACTCGCCCTCAGCATGTCATCTTCAAGCTAATGGGTTTCAAGGGAGTGTGCAATGCTAGGGGCACCCGCATTTGCCTGATTATGTCTTAAATTTTTCAATAGAGAATAAATCTTCCATCACAGGAGATAAATAATGTAAAATCAAGGTATGGAATTGAAGCCACTGAGTCGTGTCCTATTAGTCAAACTGTGCAGCTATTTTTAGGGCAGATTATCTCTCACCTGGATTATAGTAACCTCCTAACCCCTAACTGGCCCGGGTGATTTTTTTTTCTTTTTTCTGAAACTCATATCTATCCATGTCTTTCCTAATTAAACTCTTTCATTGTCCTCCAGTTGCCCTTAAGATTGAGTTCAAGCCTTTGACACTCAGAGAGCTGTGGTCCCTGCCTCCCAATCCAGTCCCACCTATTGCCATGATTTTCTCTGCTCTTTCTTTCACTATCTCCTTTTTAGTACTTTGAACAAGGAACCCTTTGTTCCCATTCCTTTACACCCATTGCTCCTTCAAACAAGCTTTCCCCCTATTGCCATCCTGCTCAATTTTAGGCTTCAGCTTAATTTTCTCCAGGAGATTTTTTGTTGATGTCCCCAGTAGGAGTTAGAGGGAGCCCAGGCAGCTGGGTTCTCATCCCAGCCCTTAGCAGACTGTATTGTACAAGCTCTTCTACTGTATACATCTTCCACTAGGTTGGAGTTTCTCAGCATATCTTGTTCCCTATTGCATCCTCCACACTTTGCATGGTGGTAGCATGGAATAGATGCTCAGTAAATATCTGTGAATGGATGATCAGATGGACAGATGAATGACTAAATGAATGAATGAATGAAGACTTTCATTTTCTGATAAGAGAAAGGGATGAAGAGAATAGCTGGAAAAATTGCGCTGGCTAAAGATGAAGGGAAGTCTTTTTCTTACTTGAATCACTATACCTTTCTTAAGGACAAAAAAATTGAGTAAGTTGTTGGTTGGTTGGCTGCTTTTAAATCTTGTCACCTGTGAAAACTTGCTACTGTTGTCCATTGCTTCTGGGTTTTTGTTTTGTTTGTTTGTTTTCTATCATGGCTTTCTTAAGTAGGAATTTGTTATAGAAGCATATTATTCTCAGGTATCACTGAATAGAATTTAGTGTTACAAGTATATGTACTTGGTAATATTCAGTGAGCACAGTCATTTAATCTCCTGTGTAGATATTACAGGAATATTAAAAGTTTTAAGTATTTCTGTTTACTTGGGACATCCAAGCCAGTAGAAAGAACACAGGACCAGAATGCTGGAGGCTTGGAGTTTGAGTTGTTTGAATCATTACCTATGCAGCTAATATGAGGATACTAAACTTTCTATAACTAATTGTATTTAAGCAAATGCATCATCTGTGAAGTGCACAGGTGCCTCTTCTGACATCTTACACTGTGTGGCGATATAGTGAAATGATGTATACGGCCATACTATAAGCTACTTTACAAAATATGCATGCTAAGAAATACGATAGGAAAGGTCATAGTCCAGAGGTTAAGAGACTTGTAGCTAACCCTGCTTTAAATATTCATTATCCACTTTTTCTCTACTTCTCTCTTATCAAAAAAAAATACAGCATAAGAAAGGTAAAGTATTATTTTAAGATTCCGTTTAGCTCTTAGTATTCAATAATTCTAAGGAAATTGAAATGATTATTTTATATATAATCTCATTGATTCCTATTGCTCTTTAAGCCATTCTTCCACTTCATGGGTTGCTGTAGTTCAGTGGCTGTTGAAGGCACTGTTGTCATTCATTCTTTTTCCATCTCAGTTATGTTCCTGAATGTTCCAGATGTGCATCTTCTACTGTAATATAGCTGTACATTTCCTTAGAATGAAATGTTTAGAATCTACCCAGGAGCCAGTACCTGCTAAAAGTTCTTTGTGTTTCCCTGCACAGCTATCCAAGATGGCTTCAGTAATTGGTTTCTGTGAAGCCCAGCAGGGGTTATGTTACCTGAAACATTTTTCCTGTTCCTTGGCCTTTAAATTGATATTCAGAACACATATTCCCTGGTACTCAACCTAAACGAAAGGCAGTTCTCTGTTCCCCTGCTAATGCTAAACCAAAAAGGCCAGTTCCAGTTAAATAGTCTAGGAGATTCTAATTGAATGATGAATATTAGCGCCTTTCAAAGCTAGACCACCTACCTTTAGGCAGTTTGTGGCTTTCTATTCTTGTTAGTACAAGAGACAGATGCCTGACAAAACAAAAAAGAGTTTAGAAAATAGAGATGAAACAGGATTTCTTTTCAGGGAAAAAAATTCACTTCATTCACGTACCTGCTTAGTTTCACTGCTGCATTTGAACCTCCAAGGAGAGAAATGTGTAGCAGCTTATCCACAATTGTACTTTCCATCATTAGTTTATTAAATGAGCTCTTTGTGCACATGTGCAATTTTCATTCAGGCCATTAATCACTATTTGAAATATTTGTTCTTGTTTTCCTACAAATTGATAAGCATAGCTACAGGGAAATCTATGTGGAAATTCTATTTTCCAATGGTTTGGCAGTTTCTCTTTAATTAGTCCTTGGGGAATCTCAGGTTTCACTAATCTGTGTTAAACAAGATGGGAAAATTCTGGCAGCAGCAAGAACCTTTTTCTGTCCCATAAATCAGAGAAAGTCATCACCCAGGCACTCAGGTAAATCCTTTTTTTTTAATATGCAAAAAGACTCTTACTTCAGAGCCAGGTATGAGCCGTACAGTATGATTCAAACATAGGAACAAAAGATGCTATTAGGGGATATTAGTTGCTATCTGTGGATTTGTTCTTACTTGTTGCTTTGCCACTGCTATTACAGGCAAGAACAAGGGAAGAAATGATGTTCTGAGCTGATGAGAACAGATGCCAGGAGCAATTATGACCAAGTTGTGGTTAGAAAAACAATTTGACAAAATTTCCAGAAGGGTTTGTGCAAGTTGCACAAAACCAGGAACAATATAACAGGCTACAGGGGGATTCCGTCATAAAAGTGACACTCCTCAGACACACTTAAGTATTTACAAAGAGCTGCAAGGTTAAAAGGCTCTGAACTTTGAGAACAATTTCATACAAAGAGGCTGTATAGCCTCAGGGTTAAGAAGTCATACAGAGTCACACACATCTGGCTAATATCAGACCTTGGGCAAGTTAGTTGACTTTTTGCCTCCCAGTTTTCTTGGTGGTAAAATGGGGTAATAGTAAACTCTTTTTGTTGTTTTAAAAATGGAATTAGATAATGCTCATCAGGCACATAGTAAGTATTTAATAGCAAGTGTGTCAATAAATGGTGTCTATTATTGCTGATGTTACTAACAAGTTGTACCTTGAGGTAGACTCCGTAGATCTAGAGCCTTTAGTCACAGATTGAGCATATCCAAATACTGCATAGTCCATTATAGCCTGGAAGAGGCTCAGAAATTGCCTTTTGCAAAGAATTTAAGAATTGTAGATTATACTTTCCAAAATGGCCACAAATTTCCCATTCAATTTGCTCTTTGATAATATGACTTTGCTACTCCTCCCAAGGGTGTGGTCTATGTTTTCTCCCCTTGATTCGAAATGGGTTTTGTGAGAGTTTTACTCCAAATAGAGTGTGGAGGGAGGGACACTATGTGACTTCAGAGACTAGATCAGGAACAGCAATACAGCTTTCACATGGTTGGCCAGAATGCTCATGATGGGAGCCCTGACTCCCCTGAGGCTGCCGTACTGTGAAGGACCTAAGCCACACAGAGAAGCCACAGATAGGTACTCTGGTCAGCAGGCTTAATCTTTGAGTTATTCCCACCCAGACACCAGACATGTGACTGAACAAGTCTTCAAATGATTCCAGTCCCCAGTCATTGAATTACTGCCAGTCTTAGAGACTGGCAGCTGAGACCTCCAACACCATGGAGCACAGAGAGGCCAGCCTCCCCGTGCTCTTTCCAAATTCCTGACCAAGAGAATCTTTGAACAAAATAAAATGGTTGTTTGAGCCACTAGGGTTTGGGAGTAATTTTTCCTAGTTTGGCCAGTTCCACCATCAGTGGACTTTCCAACTCTTTTCCATCAATTAATCATCATTTACCATGTCCTTCTTTATACAAGACATCATGCTGGAATAGAAATAAACCAATAGAGGCAAATAGAAAATAAATGCAAGGAGGAATTCCCTTGTGGTGCAGTGGGTTAAGAATCTGGCTTTGGCACTGCATTGTCTTGGATCGCTGCGTTGTCTTGGGTTTGATGCCTGGCCTGAGAAGTTCCACCTGCCACAGGAGCAACCAAAAAATAAGAAAAAGAAAATAAACACAAGGATAGAAAGTGTTTATTTAGTGATAAACACTATAGGAATCATATGATAAGAGGTGCATAACATAGAATAATTCAGACATGGCCATAGTGTAAATTCAAAAGACTAAGGCTTCACCTTATGCTGAGGCAATCTTGGAAGGCTTCATGGTAAAGAAGAGGATTGCACAGGGCCTTGAATTATAGGTGGGAATTAAATAAATAGAAAAGAGAGAAGAGAAAATTCCTAACAAAAATGTGGAAAAAAAAGATTTTGGAAAAAATGAGATATGTGCACTGTATCTTAAAATTAATCTGTTAGAATAGTTTTTGTCTTATTTGCAAGATAATATTTACAATGAGGAGTGCTTTTTTAGATATGTTCCTCATTCTAAGAAAATTTACTTAGCATGTTATATAGGTTGAATTAGCTATAAATATATCAGTGATGTTTTAGTTGGGCTAATTTCCACAAGGTTGGTAAGCAAACTCTGCCTCCTATAAAAACATAAATTACAACTTACTAGAACACAGTGAATTTTCTACATATTCCAAGGAATATGTCTTATAACTGATATATAGTCTCACAGTTACATATCAGTAGTCCTCAGAACTGTTAAATCAAATCATGTAATCTAATAAAACAGTTCTTTGTTTTTTTGCATATATAAATGGAACTTGAAATTTTGATGACAAAACATAGAATAGATATGGATGTAACTTAAATTTTATGGTAACTAATATATAAATATCCACTAAACATCCTCATTTTTTTAACAACAACAAAAAAAAGAATGGCTAACCCAGGCCTTTGCATTCCCAAGACTACTGTGACAACTTCTCAGTAAGTTCCATTGAAATGTATGGACTCTATATTAATTATAATTTTAAATGTTGGAATTTTAGGTTTTCCAGAGACTATCTGAACATAATTAATAGCTAAAGTGCATCACTTCGTAAAGAGCAAATTCTCTTCCTGAACAGCTCTTGCTGATATTGGGGTCACTGAGTCTCCCTTTGTTTATTTTTTTCCTGAATGGCTTGTTTATTTTGTTCTGTTTTTTAACATTTCCCCCAAATTGTTCCCTTTTTAAATTAAATTATACTATAATTTACAATTTCTGCTGTATAGCAAAGTGACTCAGTTATACATATATGTACATTCTTAAAAAATATTTTTTTCTAATCATATAGACTGGATATAGTTCTCCGTGCCATACAGTGGGACCTCATTGCTTACCCATTCTAAGTTTAATAGTTCACATCTACTAACCCCACATTCCCAGTCCACCCCACTCCCTCTGCCTCCCCCTTGGCAACCATAAGTCTTATCTCTATAAGTCTGTTTCTGTTCTGTAGATAGTTTTCATTTGTGCTATATTTTAGATTCCACATATAAGTGATATCATATGGTATTTGTCTTTCCATTTCTGACTTACTTCACTTTGTATGAGAATCTTTAGTTGCATCCAGGTTGCTGCAAATGGCCTTATTTTGTCCTTTCTTGTGGCTGAGTAGTATTCCATTGTTTATATGTACCACATCTTCTTAATTTATTCATCTCTTGAAGGACATTTAGGTTGTTTCCATGTCTTGGCTGTTGTGAGTAGTGCTGCCATCACCTCGTCTCTCTTTAAATTCTTCCTTATGCTCTTAGGTCTGTGCTGTGGAATAGAGCAGGGTAATGTGAGTCCTTTTTCTACGTGACAAGCATTCAGTTGCTTGAAGACAACACCCATACAAGCTGTACACTTTCCCTTTTCTTGGCTAATACCCCCATGTTCTCTGATATGGCTATCTTTCCAGACCCTTATTCATTCTGACTATCATCTTCTGAATCAGTTTTAGAATCTTTCTTTTAAAATATCACCCAGAACAATTATAATGTTCTAGCTGTTGGGAGAAATACCTTCATTTTCAGATAGTAAATTTTTAGCCTGATCTCAGTCCAACTACTGGGAGGTGAGGATTCATTTTTTAATGTTGAAGAAAGTGTTTTATGACAATTAATGTGTTGGTATAAAAGCATTCTTCACTTGGATTCTGTGAGAACCTCGCCAAATTTATAGGAATTTTTAATCCAAAAGAATCTTCTTTGAAACTTCAGCATCATTTCAGATTTTAGGTAGATTTTGTTGGGAGACCTTTTTTTTTCCTCAAATGAATCACCAGCTCCTCCTTGATCTTGTGCTTTCTCCTTTAGGTAACCTAGAGTCTCAGTCATGGTCCGTGATAGATGATATACCAGCTCCGCCAATAGATGGACAGGCCAAGATGTGTCTAAAGGATTAATTTTGACTATTTTTAATGTTATGCCACAAGCTACATTTGTCCATTTAAATTTTAAGTTAAATTATGTAGCTAAAATCAAATTAAATTAAGAATTCAGTTCATCAGTTGCACTAATCACACCTAAGTGTTCAATAGTCACGTGTGGCTGGTGACTACTGTGTTGGACAGCACAACTACAGAGCATTTCTTTCATTGCAGAAAATTCTGTCAGGCAGTGCTGCCTTTGAACCTCATTCATGCCCCTTAGATAAAAACATGGACTATGTGAGATTTTTTTTTTTCTTTTTATGGCTGCATCTGTGTATGTATGTGGAATTCTCAGGCTAGGGGTCAACTGGAGCTGCAGCTGAGACCCACACCACAGTCACGGCAATACCAGGTCCAAGCAACCTACACTGCAGCTTGTAGCAATGCCAGGTCCTTAATGCAGTAAGGCCAGGGATCAAACTTGCAGCCTCACAGGCACTATGTTGGGTTCTTAATCTGCTGAGCCACAGTGGGAACTCCTAGAATTTCCTAATATAAAAATGGAAAGTAATATGATAAAGTGAATCTGTCATAGGCGTTTCAAACAGTAACTACTTTGTTATTTTATATAATATCTAGTCCAACGTTTTGTAAGAGAATCCTAGTAATTAAGAATTGAAGCTTCGGAGACAAGCTGTCTGAGTTCATGTCCTGCTCTCTCCATTTTATATCTGTGTGACCTTGAGCAAGTTATTTAATCATGGCCCTAGTTTCCTCAACTGTAAAACAGATTTTATGCATTTCTTAAAATGATTGTTAAGTTCAAATGAGATAATGCTTATAAAAATACTTAGCACAATGTCTAACACTTACAAAGTAGCAACAAAAACATAAGGCATCATTGTTATTATTATTTTTAGAAATGTAATTTTTAGCCCCAAAGTATTACTCACAGAATATGTGCATAAACAAGATATAACACTTTATTAAATGAATTGAATTTGATAGGAAGCAAGTGGAAGGCAACTTCATTCTTTCCCATTTCTATCTCTTTAATCACATTCTGGTTGAAATTGAAGCAGACTCCCTAGTTTCTCATGTCATGTAGGCATTGTTTTCAGGGAATTAAACAGTCTGGTACAATTTGACACCTAGGCTTTAATTTCTCTTCTCATTTATCCCATGTCAGTACTGACTAAAACTCTGAAATGGAAAGGTAGTCTTGGGTAGTCTTTTTTTCCCCCCTCTTCCCAGTTCTGGTATTCCTTCCTCATTCACCAGAATGCCTTGGGGTATTCTGGGATGGAGGGGTAGATGGGTGGAAAAAACAGCCCCTGACAAGGTCTTCCCTAGGTCTCAGCTCTCTGTTATCTCTGACATGGCAGACATACCAGTACTGGCTCAGGGTGCAATTTTATGAGTAATTAGGATGCCCCATAGCTATGGCTTGTCCATCTGCAGGTCCTTGACACAGCGATGTCCCCAAGAGTCAGTCATTTGCAGTTTCCTCCACAGTCTCTGTTTCCCTGTGGCTCCTCAAATTCTCTCCTCAGGATGCAGGATGTGTCACTGCATCCTTCCAGGTGAGCTTTATATCCAGGGTTCATAGAAAGATGATTAAAGCTCAGCTCCCTTTGACAGAATCTGTCTTTGGTCTTCAGAGTACATCCACTTTTGTCCCACCATTGATGAGAGAACAATTAACTTCTTCCATTATAGTCTTCTTTTCTCACTCTGCTCTCAGGGGAATCAAGAGTTCATTTTAATCAGATACAGCAGCCTGTGTCACCTAACTTTCAGGAGACACCGGGATAGCTCTCCTGGTGTGGCCCTGATGCCTCCTCATTTAGTTTGGTTGGTGGGCAGGAGAACTTCCTTCTTCTACACCTTTATGTGTGTTGGGTGAAAGGGATGCATAGACCTCTAAAAAGACTCTGAGCAAATCTTCACCATCCACATTCTTTGAGTGGAGGTGATGAGCCAAACCTCCACCATTGTGTGTGTTGGGGGCTCACATATCACATTTTCCAGTGTCTTAGCTCCAAATTATCTCTACTCAACTGGTTCTGCTCTAATTATACTCAGCATTTGGGCTGTTGCTAAAATTCCACGAGGATAGGAAAATTAATATTCTGTTCTAATTGTACTCATGCAGGTGTTAAGACTGATTTTTAAGCAAAGTAGAAAGCAGTCAGTTTTCAGGTATTCAGAAATCATCACTAGTGCCCAGGAGATCGCTGCTAACTAGAACTTCAGTGTAGTCAGACAAGGAGAAAGTGCAAAGGGTATGCTTCAAGATCAAACACTTGATCACAAATGCCATGATCTATGGAAGCCTGTAGGGTTTCTTGGTGAACTGAAGATCTTTACTTCTTTATGGCTTTTTTTTTTTCTGTGACAACCTGTTTTTTAAAGAAGCTGCTCCTGAACTCTGGCTTTTCATTGTCACATTAGTCTGGACATTCTTCTCTGTTTCACAGCTCACAGTGGGCAGTAAAAGAAATGTTGACCTAGTGACAAAGAAAAATGACCTGTTCTATTCCTTGTCCACAACACAGCCTTTGAATGTGTTAGTTCTGTGAGACTTTGCCCTTTCCCTGTCTGTGAAAGGGACAGCACGCTCCACTGTCCTTGATTAACTGCTTTCCCATTTCCCAGAGATACAGCCTGGGAGTTAGGTGACCTGCCAAATTAATGGTAATTCTGTTCATGATAAAAAGAACATCATCTATCATAAAACAAAACCATGACATAATATATCATAGCATATATAACATAACATTTATAATGTGTACTTATAAAGTAATATTTAAAAGTACAAAGTGACAGCATTAGTAACAATAGTAATATTAAACCAGAGATGTCTTAATATACACAAAATCAATAAACAATGATAGTAAATCTCCACTGATTTGGAGAAAATAAATGTGGTAACCAAATTAATAAAAGTCAATGTTAGCTTCTCCTTACAATATAGTTACTTTATGTAAATTATTTTGTGGTATTAGGAAATAGTTTGCGCTTTTAAATAGGTAACCATTTGCCTTGCAACCTTCTACTTATTTTGTTTTAAAATGCCAGCATTCTTTCATAAGGAAAACAAAGATACATTTCAACCTAATTTTCAAATTATTTAGTTAAATCCAGGAAGATCTTTCTGTACTTGATACTTATCGTAGGGTTAACAAATGCATTTAAAATCATTTCATTAATGCTTAAGAAAATGAGATTGGATTTTTATCCATGGCTGTTTGGTGGAGGTGGGCAGAGGTTCAGCTAAGCTCCATGACTGTGTACGGTTATGAACAATTATGGAGACTCTTCCCTTCTACCTCCTTTTGCTCCCTGTGGCTGAATTTCAAGAGAGGGCATTTATGCCCCATGAGATCCTGTGCCAGAGCCCTGGGATTTCATCACTGAAGACTCAAATCTTGAACTAAATCCCTATGAAACCAGATGCAGCCTACTGGAGCAATAACTGGTTGTCGTATGTACTCTCTGCAGGGATTCCTGCTGACTTTGTATGTCATCACCTTTGGGGGCTTTCCTGACCGAAGGTATCATTTGTACAGAGTCGTGTCAAGGCTTGACAGCCATGGACATTCAGAAGCAACTAACTGGTTCCAGACTCTTGACTAATTGTACATAATGGATCATTATGCAATCTTCAGCCCAACCTAGGGGATACAAAATATACATCTGAGCTTTTAAAATGATAATTAGCTATGCAGGTTTTCTAGAGAGAAAATTTCAGACTTACTGGCATGTCAGAGATAAATCTGTTTGCTGAGTATGCTGATGTCTGTTGTGTTTCTTGGCATTTGTCTGGTGTGTTTCCTTGGCATTTGTCTGCTGTGTTTCTTCTGATATGCAAACCAAGCAGTAAAAGCATAATATTGATCTCAATCTTTTACACCCTTAGGAGAGGACCCTTCAATTCTTTTATTATTTTTGCAAAACTGCAATTACAAGGCTTTGACATTTGGGTAAAAGTAAATGCTACGGCAGAAATTAAATGTTAATGATTTTCCAAGATCTAAATATTTAATATTCTGGCTATGTTTTCCATGCTTGAATGAGATGATATAAAGATATATTACTTTTAAAAATATCCATATAATAATGTAAATTTTTTTTTAGTCTTCTTCCAGGCTGTTAGTTAATTTCTCATATATTTAACAGGGTTTCATTCTAAGAGTAGGACTTCTCGGTGCCTATCTTTTATTGCTAAGAGAAGCAGAATTGCATAGGAATTAAGAAAGTAACTCCACAGTTCTCTGCTTGGGTTTGGATCTTGGCTTTCTCACTTAGTGATGATGTGATAATCATCACTAAAATGAGGAAATGATAGTATTCACCTCCTAGAGTTCATTGATTCTACAAATACCTATTGAACATCATCTATATGCCAGGAAGTTTGCTAACCATTCAGAATACAAAAGTTAGCAATACCACAGGGTTATTGCCTTTCTGGAATTTACAGGCTTATATAGAAATGTTTTCTCCTGGTGACCACTCAGTTTTATTCTAAATTTAGCAGTGAGTTTAGGTTTGCTTAATTGTTTGGACTCTGGTCATCCATAACAGATTAAAGTTCTCAGAGTGAATGAATATGAATATACTAATTTATTATGCAGTGGGTTGGGTGAAATAATATATAAAAAACATAAAAAAACTTCCAGCTATAAAATAGGTAAGTCATGGGGATGTAATGTACACAAAAGGAATACAGTCAATACAGTAAGTTTGTATGGTGACGGGTTGATAACTGGACTTGTGATTTTTTTCATAATGTATAAAAATATCAAGTCACTGTGTTGTACACTTGAAATTAACATAATATTATATGTTAAGTATAACTTTTTTAAAAAAGAATACTTTTTTAGACATCTAAAGGTCTAGTGGGATGTCAGCTAAAGAATGAATATGGGTGTATAAAGTAAAAACAAACAAGCAAACGCAATATACTCCTGATTGTTGTTACATGTTTTGGTTTGAGTTTTCCCAGTTTGCAAACTGTCCTTTCCATGTGTGAATAATACATTTTTACTAATCATTAAAAGAAAAGAAAAAAGAATAGAAAGTGAGATTGGGGATAGAAAATGAATGTCGTGGGTATAATAGTAAATGAAATATAAAGAGGGACTTGCATGGATAATATGAGTGAGTAAATTTTCAATTTAATAATAGAGAAATTAGGAGGAAAGAATTCAAGAAATCCAAGGTCTACATTATCATGGCATAAGTGAAAACAAATATTCTTTTGACCTTGACAGGCTAAAATTAAAAGAGAATTGCAGTAGTCAAGATCACAGAATGTCTCAAAGTATATTTTTTTATTTTAAGCAGTACATTTAAAACAAAAGAATAGAAATATATGCATAAATAAGGAAAAGATTATAAAAGCTAAGCTTTTCATGAAATAAGCTAAGTTGGAAAAATTAAAGAATATTAATGATTTCTTAAAAATTCGTGAAACACTTTTAGTAGTATTACTTTTAACATCCCAAAAACTTCTTTCTGCTTCTTTCCCAAGCCTGGTCTAACAAATAAGTTAATCGATATAAAGCTGATCCCTAAACCATTCAGACATTGTATCATGTTATTAAGCACATGCAAAATTTAAAATATGGGGTATAAATCACAATTTAAAAAATCAAATTATAGTCCTTAAAGGAACTTATTATTTTAAAAATTCCAATATATTTTAAAGTAATTTTAAGAGAATCAAGGAACTTACTATTTAAACATACCACAATGTGAGTTCTATTAGAAATTTAAAATAATTTAAAGTGAATAAATTTATGGTTTATGTACTGAATATTTAGAGGAGTAAACCACTAAGCTCATCTGAACAGTAATTGGAAGATCATGAATATACTAAATTGCAAATACTATACTTGAAGGGCTTTTTTATTCTAGAAGCATTCTTCCTCTCTTGCTTCTATGGAACAATTTTGATGGGGAAAGAGCCATGCAATTTCAAGCCCACAGGGGATTCAGACTTCCTCCCCCTCGCTCTCCTCTTCCTCTGGTACCCACCCCCCCCCACCTCCCTTGCACAAACAGGCAACCCTGGCTAATTACACTGCCTTTCAAGAAGGAAAATGCTACAGCCTCCCAGATATCAATTACAAACGCTGGTTAGAACTGTGGCCTCTGCTGAACCCCATTAATTCTCCAGTCTGCTTAAACACCATCAATCAAAAAAATAAAATACAATAAAATCGTGGCACTGAACAGTAAACTGTTCTTAACTGGGAAGGTGTAGGGATGGTAATGTGGTCATTGGACAATTGCTATTATAGGATTATGAGTGCTACAAGGCAAATTTGAGAGACAAGATCAGAACCACTATATACTGATACTTTGAGGGCCTGGGAATACTTGGTTATGTGCTCTTTGGAGCATTTAAATAGATATTGGCATATAAATTTGGAGGATTGCAAGAAACTTTTATTCTTGGGGAGCAGGTGGTAAGTGTGAGTTATCTTCAAAAATAATATATGAAAGGAATTCCCTGCATATCTCAGCTGTTAACAAATCCGATTAGGATCCATGAGGATGTGGGTTTGATCCCTGGCCTTGCTCATTGGGTTAAGGATCCAGCATTGCTGTGAGCTGTGGTGTAGGTCACAGATGTGGCTTGGATCCATCACTGCTGTGGCTGTAGTGTAGGCCAGCGGCTATAGCTCTGATTAGACCCCTAGCCTGGGAACGGCCATATGCTGCAGGGGCGGCCCTAAAAAGCAAAAATAATAATAATAATAATAATAATAATAATAATAATAATAATAATAATAATAAATGAAAGACTCTAAAATGAGCCACGTCTGTGAAACTCCTTGGGAACCTTGTCAAAGAATTTTGTAGCTAACAGAGATTATGTAGAGAGAGCCTCCAGATTAATTTCAAGATGTTCTGTGATGGATTTTTGAAATGATTGCATGCTGGTTAATGTACAAGTGAAAATTGCCTCTTCAGGCACCGTTTCAGCTACCTTCAATTAAGTTACAAGCAAAAGCTGTGTACGAATTAGACATAAATACATATTTTGCAACCATGTGGCCTATTCTCCAAACCCTGATGAATAAATGAGAATACTTAAAGCAAGTGACATTGGGGAGTGGGGTGGAGTAGTTGAAAATGCTTTTCTATACTGGAAACAAATGAGAAAAACAAAATGACCGAAAAACCTCACACACAGTAAAAAAAATGCATACAGCACTTTATAAATGCTGTTAATTTCTCCACCTATAAAGTTGCATCATAAAATGCAGAGAGCCATTCATTTCAGAGAGCCTCAATGGATAAGTAATCTTGAATGAACTGCGACATGATAAAATATAAGAAGTTTTTAGTTTTGGCCCAATGTTCAAAAGTATTAGCTATGGAATGAGGAAGGTTTCGTAAAGGATATTAGGCCTGTATTGTTCTTGGCAATGGAATTTGAACAGCTGTGCCAAAAATGTACCAATTTTTAGCCCTTCACCCAGTGTTCAAGGAACTTCACAATTTGGTCCCAGCCTCCTTCTCCAATGCTGTTTGCATGCATGTCTCCTGTAGCCTGAATGGGTCCTACTCTATAGCCAAGAGGAATGGTTTGTTGTCTGTTGTACACATCCCATAATCCTCACCTCCATGTATTTGCTTATATGCAGTCTGTTGCCTTTCTTTGTATGTCCATTCTGTTCTTTATGATCCAGATCAAGTGCTCCTCCACCAGGTATCCTTGACGGATCTTCCAGCTACTCCTGTTGGATTAGCTCTTTCCCTTTGTCTTTGGGTTATTTGTGAGCACAACTGACCTACCCACACTAGATTTCTTGAGGGTAGGATCACTCTCTGATTCATCTTTCTACGCTTTATAGGAACTATAAGATTAATTGCATGAGACTCCTCATAAGTATATATTCAATGAATGCTTGAATTAAAAACTAAAAATCTGTTACAAAAGAGATTTGAGGAGAAATACAGATATTTTACTTGCCCTTTACAGAACCGGTTATTCGTTGCTGTATAACAAATTACCACAAAACTTAGCAGCTTAAAGCAACACACATTTACTATTTCTCAGTTTCTGTTGGTCAGGAATTCTGGCATGGCTTAGCTGGGCACTCTAAGCAAGGGTAAAGTTTCACAAGACTGGAATTAGAGTGTCAGTAAGGACTGAGGCCTCATATGAAAGTTTGACTGGGGAACACTGTCAGACTGAGACCCTCAGGCCCTGCTGTCTATTGGCTAGAGACTCCTGTTTCTTGCCACATATGCTCCTCCAACACCAAAACCTGTTTCATCAAAGCTGACAAGGCAATAGAGAGAATCTGCTAGCAAGACAGAAGTCACAGTCTTGTGTAACCTAATTACAGAAGTGACATCCGCTCACCTCTGTCACATTCTGTTGGCTAGAAGTGAGTCATTGGTCCCATTCACATTCAAGTGGAGAGGATTACACAGTGGCCTAAATACCAGGAGGCAGGGGATCTCAGGGTCATCTTAAAAGCTGTTTACTACAGTTACTGAAACTTTTTTGTATACCATTCACTTTAAGAGTTCTTTGCCCTCCTCATACTATAGCTTGCCTTATATCAGACTTCTGAGTTTACAAAACTTGTCAATTCTTTGACACTCAGATCAAATACTACCATCTTAGTAAGGTCTTCTTTGATTCCTCTTTTGTTATAAATCCATAATACTTGATATCCCCTTTCATGTCTCACATTTTATTCTGAATTCATAGGATAAATATGGTAAGTCTGACTTTGCATGCCACAATTATTTTCCTATAGACAAGGCAGAAAACATAAAACATCCAGATCAGAAGACTTATCTTCTAAAGGCTATCTTTCTTGCAGGCAAAGAGTACTATAGCTTGAAGGAAAAGTTAATAGATAATGGGAGATCAGTTTCAGAGGACCGATTAGAGCTGAGTAATATTGTCATGCATCTTACAAAATTTAGAATTAAAAGTAATAACCTAGAAGAGACATCTAACACATTACCTGGCATACAGGGGGAGTTCAATCAATGGTTGGTGCCTTCCTTTTTACTTTTCATCCCCCCACCCATGGTTATTTCCCCTGCCAACACATTCATTATTTGAAAATGCTGTTTAAATTGTAATATGGGAATTTGTCGTATCATTTATTGAATCATTTAAGAAGTTTTCAATTATTGAGCATCTCCTAGTGCCTGGCAATATTTTACACATTACGGATACATAAACGAACAAATGGAAAAAAAAATCCTTTTTTTTTTTTGCAGTGGAGCTTGATTTTTAGTATAGAGAGACACATTAACCATTTATAGGAGATGGTGATAAGAACTGTGAAGAAATAAAGTAGGGAAGGAGATCAAATGATGAGGTGGATACTATTTTATACGGGGTGATAGAGTAACATTAAGTAAAAAGCTGAAGAAGTGAGGGATTAAACCATGTGAATATTTGGTGGAAGAGAGTTCCAGGAGGTGGGAAGAGCAATTAGAAAAACCTTATTAATGGGAAAAAAAAAACCTTATAGTAGGAACGTGATTGCTGCTGGAGGACAGAAAGGAAGCCGGCAGAGCCAGATTAGAATAAGCCAGGGGAAAATGATAAGAGATAAGGTTAGCTAGGTAGTTTAGGGTAAAGAGGTAGGTAGTGGAGCAGGTCACGTATAATCTTGTAGCTAACAGTTAAGACTATGGCTTTTAGTGTCAATAAGATAGGGAGTCATTAGAGGGTTCTCAGTGGAACAATAAGGTCTGACAATTATTTCTAAAGGATTTCTCTAGCTGCCATATAATGCATAGAATTTAGGGCTCAGGTATAGAAGGAGGAAGACCAGTATGCACGTAGGCCCTTTCAACACCCCCAGTGAAAAGTGACGAAAATCTAAAGTAGAACCAGCAGGATTTTCTGATTGATTGGATATGGGCTCTAAGAGGAAAGAAGTAATAAAAGCTGACCTTAGATTTTTGGCCAGATGACCAGAAGAAGGGTGTCACCATTGTCTGAGTTGGAGAAGACTTTGGGAGGAACTGGTTTAGCAGAGGGGAGAATCAATAGTTTGGTCTTGGAGTTGCTAAGGTTGAGGTGTCCACTTAACATTTCAAGTGAGATTTCCAATGGGCTCTTAGCTTTGTGGAGTTCAGGAGGGAGGTTGTGTTTGAAGATATAGATTTGGGAGTCATCAGCCTGTGGATGGTATCTAAGAGGTCAAGCAGGGACTAGATGGACAGAGAAGGGAAGAGGTTCAGTCCTAGGCTCAGTCCTATAGCTACCCAGTGCCAAGAAGATCTCTTTCATCTGGAATGGCATGTACTATTTCATCGACTCTTTGGCAGAGCTTCAAGCTCTAGGTCTTCCAGAGGAGTGGGACACACTGCCTACTCAGTCTGCAGGTAGTTTCTCCTGGGAGAGTGGAATCAAAGCATGGTGAGAAAGATCCTGAGGTAAAACCCTCAGCAGAGGGTCCCAGTAAAGGGGAATGATGCTAGGTTGCTGTAAGATTTGTGTAAAGATCAGCTTCAGGGGCTGGGGGCCCTTATAGATTGGCTGGAGTGGAGACAAATCTCCACCAGCCTCTTTAGAAGAAAGGGGCCATCTTCCCAGTTGAACCCCTCCAGCTACATTTGATTCTGGCAGCACTCCAGAGAACTAAAATTTGCCTACAATAAAAAGTTAAAATTTATTCATAAAACTTAGAATGAAAAATAAGATCGGAGAGTTCCAGAATGGTTAAATGAAATTGGAAAATAGATTAAATAATTGACTCTTTCTCTGCAATATTTCCTCACCCCAAAATAAAGGAACATAAAAGGAAGGAGAAGACAACAAGCAAACCATGTGTTAAGAACAACTAAGATAAAATAAAATATAAAGCTAAAGGCCAGAGGGTAAAAAAGAAAAACCCAAACAAGCTAAGTGATTCAAAAAAGAAAGTAAACAATGATTTCAAAACCCAAGAGTTTAGCTGTGTTCAGCTAACCAGCTGAATTCAATCAGCAGTAGCACAAGTTCCAAAGATCAACCTAAGAGTCACTTAAGCTACAATTGAAAATCCTGCAACACATTTCTCCTTTCATAGCCTGAACTTTGCAGGCAGCTGCCTGTTGGGCAGTATAGGGGCCCTGACTTTTCTCCCCATACCTCGTCTCTCTAATTCCTGGCAACTTTTCTCTTGGCTTCCTTGGTCTCCTTGCTACACAAGAATGTGTGTCTGGCACACATTCCATCTCTTTCCATTGTGACTCTACCCTCTGGCTGTAACTGGTGGTGCAGAGGTGAACATCTGACTGTAGTTGGATCCTTCAGAATCTCTTTCCTAGAAATATGGGTTTGTGCCTGAGACCCACTCATTTAAGGCTAGCTTCTTTACTACTACTACTACTACTACTAATAATAATATTACTACTACTACTACTACTACTACTACTACTACTACTACTACTACTACTAATAATATTACTACTAATACTACTACTACTACTACTACTACTACTACTACTAATAATAATAATAATAATAATATTTGTTGGTTTATATCCTAGACATTGATCTTGAATGTTTTCTCTATGAAAT
The DNA here is from genome assembly GCA_004024745.2 of Catagonus wagneri. Taxonomy (NCBI): domain Eukaryota; kingdom Metazoa; phylum Chordata; class Mammalia; order Artiodactyla; family Tayassuidae; genus Catagonus; species Catagonus wagneri. Next base: position 14,134,995 of record PVHT021183617.1, on the reverse strand, counting down.
TTCTTTCTCTAAAAAAAATAGAGGTATAGTTGATTTACAATGTTGTAACTAGCTTCTGCTGTACAGCAAAGTGATTATACATATGTATACCTTTAAAAAATATTTTTTCCATCATGGTTTATCCCAGGATACTGAATATAGTTCCCTGTGCTATACAGTAGGACTTTGTAATTCATCCATTTTATGTATAATAGTTTGCATCTACTAACCCCAAACTCCTAATATATCCCTCCCCTATAACCTTCCCTCTTGGCACTAGTTAAATTTCTTATGAAGTAAGTGTTCTTATGGAAGAAATTAAGATCAGAGAGGTTATGTGACTTGCCCAGTGTCACACAGCCTAAATGGCAGAGTTAGGATTTAGACTCACCTTTGTCTGACCCTGGAGCCCACGATCTTAGCTTTCATGCAGTACAGTCTCTTTCTAACAGAGGAGATGGAAACTTAGCATCTGTGGGATGGCTATCTTTTGACCAGGTGAACAGAGAGCAAAGAATGAACTGATGCTAAAACACACATAGGATTCAACATCAGATAAGAGACTACTGAGCTTCTGATTTGAGTCTTGGCTCTATTCTACAACCACATGTCATGAGCCACCCCTGCTTCCTTGAAATAAATGTTCTTTTGGGGGCTTAAGTTAATTGAATTGAATTTCTGGAGCTTGCAACCAAGAATTTTAACTGATATTAGTATCATTCCTTGATGTGGGCAAAGGAGAACTTCAGAGGTCCAAGCTTCCATGTTCACCATGCTTCTCTTGCTTGCTAAGAAAAAGTGGCCTCTCCTGTTTGGCTCTCAGTCCCCTTTCTCTGTCACCCTTTTCCCAAACTGAGTACAAAGATAATTAATAGGCCTTGTGTATGTGTGTGCATGTGCACGTGCTCCAAAAGCACTTCAAATATTCTGCAAATGTTAGATCTTAATAAAATGCTTGTTTAGGAAAATCGATGTGATAATATTTATGTATTTCCTTATATAAATGTGCTTTGTTCCTAAAGTATATACTTGGTAATGATTAAAAGTTTATCTTCCCAGAATCAAAAGATCATATATTACATGATTCCACGTATATGAAATATATAGAACAGGTAAAACTTTAGAGACAGAACAGACTGGTAGTTTCCCAGGGACTGAGAAGAGCGAGGAAATGGTGAATGTATAAAATTCCCTGAATTGTTCACTTCATAATGATTAATTTTATGTTACGTGAAATTTCAACCCAAATGTTTTAAAAAGCCAACACTAAAACATCCTAAATTCTGGAAGGACAAAAAAAAAGGTTAAAGGCTATTTTTCCATTCGGATGGTAACAATTTGAACCTGAAGTCATTGTATTGAGAACTCTAGATCTGGAGGTAGCCGATTTGTTGCAATACTTTGATCATCTTAAACAGATGAATCAGAACTCTCACTTTTTCCTTTCCCACCTAATGAACTGATCGAGTTGTGGTGTTCGATTAGGCAATAGGAAGTACAAGGTGGAGACCCCACAGAACTTCTGGAGACATCATATGAGATACATTTATGAAGACTAGAGAACTTGGCACAGCAAGGTTACTTTGTTTCCTTCCCACAAAATAATCTATGGGAATTATAACCAAGAGTTGAAGAGAGTGGGACTGTTCTCTAGTCTTCATGAATGTATCTCACGTGATGTCTTGAGAAGTTCTGTGGGGTCTCCACTTTGTACTTCCTGTGCCTAAACAAGCAGCGCAACTGGAGCAGTTCATTAGGTGGGAAAGGAAAAAGTACATGCTTTTGCCACCACTGTAATTAATCTGAGATACAAAAGGGGAAGTAACCACAAATCTGTTCTCTATGTCTTTGAGTCTGTTTCACAGACAGGTTCATTTGTGTCATATTTTAGATTCCACATGTAAGTGATATCTTATGGTATTTGTCTCTTTTCGGCTTACTTAGTATGATAATCTCTCCACAGGGGAGGATCAGGGAAGTGTCCTCAGTGCTTGAAAAGGGTAGTCTTTTTTTTTTTTTGCTTTTTAGGCCCAAACCTGTGGCATAGGAAGTTCCCAGGCTAGGGAGCAAGTCATAGCTATAGCTGCCCGTCTACACTGCAACCACAACAATGTAGGATCCAAACTGCATCTGCAACCTACACCATAGCTCATAGTAACGCTGGATCCTTAACCCACTGAGCGAGGCCAGGGATCGGACCCATATCCTCAAGGATACTAGTCGGGTTGGTTACCACTGAGCCCCTACAGGAACTTCCGAAAAGGGTAATCTTTCTGTTCCCCTCTGAGGATAAAGGCCGTGTGAAAACTCTGCCTAGAACTTGGAACAACAGCGAAGAAGAACACCTTTATCATCAAAGGTGAGAAACCAATGCTGGTGACTGCTTAATGTCATCTTACGTGTAAAACAGAGACGTTACTGAAAACCCTGCTCGTGGCTGCCTGTCTCTTAGAGTTCAGCTTTATATCCATTAAATTATAAAAGGAATCATCTATTACTTTTTGACCCTGCAGGGGAAAAGAACCTTCCCTGATTTTCTGATTAACATTCTCCTAAAGTTATTCCTTTGTCAGTGTTCTTGAAAATTCCTTATTCACAGGGTTCAGGTGGCTTCTAATTCTTGGTCAAGTTCACGTATTTTTTCTTTTTTTAATTTATTTTTTAAATTGATTTTGAATATTATGTTAATTTCCACTGTATAGCAAAGTGACTCAATTTATACATACATACATTTTTTTTTCTTTTCCATAATGATTTATCATAGGATACTAACTATAATAACCTGTGCTATATAGTAATACCTTGTTATTTATCCATTCTGTATGTAATAGTTTGTATATAGAAACCCCAAACTCCCAGTCCATCCCTGTCCTAACCAGTCTCCCCCTTGGTAACCACAAATCTGTTCTCTATGTCTTTGAGTCTGTTTCACAGACAGGTTCATTTGTGTCATATTTTAGATTCCACATGTAAGTGATATCTTATGGTATTTGTCTCTTTTTGACTTACTTAGTATGATAATCTCTAGTGGTATCCATGTTGCTGTAAATGGTGTTATTTAGTTCTTTTTATGACTGCGTAGTATTCCATTGTGTATACGTACCATATCTTCTTAATCCATTCATCTGTTGATGGACATGTCTTGGCTATTGTGAATAATACTGCTATGAACATAAGGGTGAATGTATCTTTTTGAATTATAGTTTTATCTGGATTTATGCCCAGGAGTGGGATTGCTGGATCATATCATAGTTCTATTTTTAGTTTTCTGCTGATCCGCCATACTGTTCTCCCTAGTGGCTGTACCAATTTACATTCCCACCAACTGTGTAAGAGGTTTCGCTTTTCTCCACATCCTCTCCAGCATTTGTTATTTTGTAGACTTTTTTTTTTTCTTTTTGCCTTTTCTAGAGCCGCACCCATGGCATATGGAGGTTCCTAGGCTAGGGGTCTAACAGGAGCTGTAGCTGCCGGCCTACACCACAGCCACAGCAACACGGGATCCGAGCCACGTCTGCAACCTACACCACAGCTCACGGCAACTCCGGATCCTTAACCCACTGAGCAAGGCCAGGGATCGAACTCACAACCTCATGGTTCCTAGTCGGATTCGTTAACCACTGAGCCATGACGGGAACTCCCTATTTTGTAGACTTTTTAATGATGTTGACCAAGTCCATATTTACCAAAATAATCAAGATAAATCACAGACTTTCAGAACTAGAAAGTGTGCAGCTTTCTCCTTTCCAAGGAGGGATCTAGAAAACAAGGTTCAGAAAGAGTCAACAGGCTTTTACTGGGGCAGGAGAAATAGTGGGGAGAAACATCTCCTACCTGATGCTACAAGGTCCCAGGCAGATGATGAAGTCTAGCACTTTGGGTCTTTTGGGATTAAACTTTTTTTGTGTCTTTTACTTGGGAGGAAATGAAGATATTTGTGGATCTAATGTCCTTTTTGCTTCTTAAAAAGAAAAAAAGCACTGTCTTTTATTAACACAATTCAGTAATATATTTAGAGGGTCATAGGCCCATGGAACTTTCAAATCTTCTCAGCATCCTCCCTGCCTAACCCTTTCCCTGACACGTAATTTCTTGAATGTCATTCCTTCTAAGAGGTTTTCTGGCCTCTGCTTCCATATTTGAAGTGACAGGAAACACAACTTCATGAGGCAACATATTTCACTTGCATGTGCTTTTACTTATATGCTCTTCTCTTATAAATATGAAGTTGAGATCACAGAATATATGCATATATTTTATAATCTCCTTTTTGCAACTGACATACCACAGACATTTTTTTCATATTGATACCAAACCTCCATTATGGCAATTACAAATGGCTTCATATACTGTATAATTTCCTTAGTCAAAATGTAAATAGCATTCCCAATGTGGCTCAGCTAATGAACCCGACTAGTATCAATGAGGTTGTGAGTTTGATCCCTGGCCCCTCTCAGTGGGTTAAGGACCGGTGTTGCCATGAGCTGCAGTGTAGGTCGCAGGCGTGGCTTGGATCTGGTATGTCTGTGGCTGTAGTGTAGTCCAGCAGCTGCAGCTCCAGTTCAGCACCTAGACTGGGAACTTCCATTTGCTGTGGGTGTGGCCCTAAAGAAAAGGTGAGGGAGGATGTATATAACCATGCCTTAATTTTTTTTTTAATTTTTAAAAATAGAATTCAGTCTATTTTGGTTTGCACAGTTTGGTTATTGGACCATAATGAGATCAAGATTTAACTTGCATTTCCTGGCTCTAACTGTATCTTCTAGAATGGCATTGGAGAAATCTAAACCCTCTTCCATGAGACAGTTCTTTTCGGTGTTTTAAAAAAAAAAAAAAACCTATCATGTTTCTCTCAAAAATTGTCTTTTCCAAAGTAAACATCCTCAGCAATTTCAATCGTTCCTCACAAGTTGTGGTTTCCAGACCCTTCACAAGGTTGTTTGTTCTACTCTGGATAAGCTCCAATTTGTCAGTGTCCTCTGTAAAGCATGTTGCCAGAATTAATTGCCATAATAACAATAACCATAATAGTAATAACCACCATTTATTAAGTGTACACAGTGTTCCAGGAACTGGGCTAAAAGCTTAGCTCATTTAATCCTCACAAAATCCTCTAATGTATGTGTTATTATCCTTATTTTTTTTTTGATGAGGAAAACAGTTTTAGTATATTAAGTAATATGTCCAAGGTCACACAGATAGAATGTACACAGCTAGGATTAAAATATGCTCTGTGTTCTGTGTTCTGATCTTTAAAATGCTCCAGAATTTTCCAGCCTTGTAAAATTTAGGACCTAGATTTTAAACTTTTGTGAGAACGTCTTAAGACTTCATTATTTTGTTTGATGACTTCATGTTTATGAAAAGTTTGACCGAGCTCAGTTCTTCCAGGACAGGCTTAAAAACACTAATTCATTCATTTGTCAAATACTTGCTGAGTATCTACTTCCTGCCAAGCCCTGTTTCCGAAGGCGACCCTATAGGGCTGAACAAGGCAGACAAGGGTCCTACTTTCATAGCGCTGCCATTCTGTTGGGGGAGACAGATATTCTATAAGTAAAAAAAGATGGTGACAGGTGGTATAAAGAAAATAAGACAGAGTAATGCACTAGAGAGTAACTGCATTGGGGGCTGAGGGAAAGATAAGATGAGGCTTGGAGATCAGAGCAGGCTTCTTGGTGATGTCTGGCCTTAGACCTGAATGATGATAAGGACCCAGACAAATAAGGACCTGAGGATCTTCAGGAAAAACATTCAAGGCTCAAGAAATGGCAAGGGCAAATGTCCTGGGATCAGAATAAGCTTAGTGAGTTTCCGAGACATAGAATGACTATGTGGCTAAAAGCAGTGTGAGTGATGGAAGAGTGGAGGGGGGTAACTTCAGACACACAGGCAGGGATAGATCACATAGGGTCCTGTAGGCCTGCAAAGGATTTGGGTCTTGTTTTTTTTTCTTCCAAGTGTAATGGGAAACCCATGTTGTGTTTTATGAAAAGCAGCCTAATCTAATAAATCTTTTAAAACGATGACATCACTGCTGTGTAAACAACAGATTTTAGGGGGTAAAAATGTAAGCAGAGAGATGAGTCAGAAAGCAGGCTATTCTACTGTCCTGGTAAGAAACCCTTGTGGTTCAGATCAGATGGTAGCTGGCCCAGCGATGACTTAGATCATTGGAGAGAAATGGATGGGTTCAAGAAAATGGAGGAGGAGTGGACAAAAATTTCTGGTAAATGGAGTGTGGTAAGAGATAGAAATTGCTTTAACTCTTGGATTTGAGGGCTGATGGGAATGTTGTACATACTTGTACTATATACAGGTATATATAGGTATAGAGGTGTGTACATAGACCTTTATACAGGCCATTTATATATATTAACTAATTACTAATTGCATGTGTTAATGAATTACCAGAGTCCTGTGCTGTAGCTAGTATTTCCTGAAACTATTTCTGATAGAGAACCTGAGATTTAGAGAGACTAAACAACTTGCTTCAGGTCATGTAGGTAGTAAATTGGGAAGCCAAGATTTGCACCCATGTGTGCCAGGCATCAAAAGCAGTGCGCTTTCTCCTATGCGACAGCGCCACCCTTGGAGCGATGATGGAGACTGCAGCTTGCGCACGCGGTGAGAGAATTCCACAGCTGAACATGGAATCGCATGTGAGAACATGTTCTGTTATCAAAGGGCACATGTTGCCAGACTTCCCTTTGGTTCCTTGAAAGGCTGTTTTCCACTTTTGGAATCTTCTGTCTTAGGGATGTGAGCACGTTGGGTGGAGTCAGAAGTAAATGAAATGATTAAGCAGATGGAGAAAATGACTTCTGAGAAATGATGAAAAGATTGCAGCTCGGCTCAGTGATGACTAAAGAGGCCATGGGCCTATAAATATTTCACTGGTGGAAACATCAGGAAGAGGAGGTTTTTCTTTTTTTCCAGAAAGTAGAGCGGGATTGCGTGAAGGGACAGGCAAAGTGTAGAATTCCTAAATCTGCTCTTAACTTTATGACGTTAGTGGCTTATCATGACTTTTTGTCTAGATATTCTCGTCTCAAAGGAATGAGCTAAGATTGCGGTCGTTTCTCCAGAAAGGTATCAAAATCCACAGAAAATACTTCTCCCTTTTATTGATTGATTGATAAATATTTATTAGTCCTCTGCTTTTCAAGAAGAGAATCTGGGGTCAAAGTATAGGTGTCCATTTTGCACATTTTTATTTTACAATGAAACTTTTTTTTTTAATGAGACAGCTATTATGACAATTCCTCCACAGTAATCGTCTCTACCATCAGAATTACTCCTACACTGAAAGTTATTAACTGTCATCTTATGCCAGAGTCTTAAAGGAGTTGGCAGAGAAAGGATAATGCTGGTACCAAGGATCCCTATTGTCTGAATAATGCTATGCTCTAAAGAATGGCGAGGCTTAAGTTTCAAACACAGGCTGGTGATTTCCTTGCATTTGCCACAATGTACGTTTGTCTGCACATTTGTTAGTGAAATGAGAGAACTCGGCTGCTTGATAACAGGGACAATTGTCCAATACAAACTGCATGCATTATCTCCCCGTATACAGTATGAAAATTATATCCATCAGGCTGCAAAGTCAGAGAGCCTCAGTTTATCAGCTACTTCTGAGATATGTGCAAAAGTTAAAGCCACTGAGTGAAAGGCTTCTTGAAAAACACACCTGTCCTTCTCAAACATTTTGAAATCTCATATTCTTTTGTTGATGTTTTGGCCCTCTGCTCTTGCTTCTAAAGCATGGTTGGGAGGCCATACTACAGCCCGAAGGTTAAAGAGAAATCCAAGTGGATGTGCCGAATTAATGGGCTTTGAATGTGTTCCAGAATGACACTTTTTCAGTTTTGCTTTTACAAGTTACACCTGCAAAAATGGGCCTGAGTCCAGTAGGAAGGACATAACATTTTCCTGAATATGCAAAAAATGAGTGGGGTGTAGTCTGTATTCCTGTGGGCTCTGGGCAGCCTAGTGGGTAAATGAGCATTTGTTTACTGTATACAGTCTTTGAGTTGAAAATGAGTCACATACTCATGAAAAGAATGGTAGTATCTTCTTTTGTCTAGCTCTGTATCAGTTTGTGGCTACTGAATTTGTCTTAATGGGAATCTTGATTGTTTCTCTTTTGAGACAAGTTATTAGAATTTATTTTTAATCTGGAACAGAACTCATTTAAATATATTGTCCTTGATGTATAACTTGATTTGCAGCCAATATATAAAATTACAGAAATTTTTTGTGGGATAAAACCTTTTCGGTTCATATAATCATCTACAAGCATAGATTGGTTCCCAAGTGTTTTAACTAGTTTGCTTTGAAAATAAAAGTCAGTACAATGTGATTGTTGACTGTCTACTCAGTACCAGCCACTGTGCTATGCTTTTTACAGACTTTTTCTAGTCTGTGCAACATATCAAAATGCAGGTAACAATGGCCCCTTCATATAGCAAAAGAAAATAAGGGTCAGAGAGATGAAGTAACTTGCCAGAAGTCACAGAGCTGGTTGCTGAATGTATTAGGCTTTGTACCCACTTCTGTTCATTTTCAGGGTCTGGACTACCTCCCTTATGACCCTCTGCTTCTTTGAAAAAGTCATTTGATGATAAGTTTGCCCCCAATTCTTATTAGAAAATAAGCAGGTCATAAAGTAGAAAGATTAACAATAATATCTCCCCCATTTTTATATTTTGTAGATTAGAAAACACTTCTGTTTTTTTTTTTTTTTTCCAGTTGTACAAAGAGGCTCCTTTGGGTACTTGGAACAGCCTCCATGATTTAAGGGAGCCTAATACTACTCTTGGTTTATCCAACTTTGCCTGGTTTTGGCCTTGAATCTCCCAGGCCCCAGATATATGAGAGTATTCTAGATGATGCATTCCTGTGTAATTGAAGAGGGTGGGGATCAGCATATGGATCTGATTCTGATGTAGGCTTGCAAGAGAATTTTCAGACTCCTGTGGAAGTCTGGAAGGAAAAGGGGAAGTAACACTAGAGCAGTAAATTTAATGGGTGAAACAGAAGGAACTTACCAAAAGGAAAACATCTGAAAAGTGTCAGCAGGGTCTGTGGTAACTAAAATTACTGCTGGACTGTCTGCATTTGTAAACCATTATTTCAGAAAAACCTGCTGAATGGCTAGAATGTTAGGGCCAGGAACACAGTTTCTGGTATTAAGGGCAGTTCAGACACTTTTCCCTCATTTCCTCTTGAAAATTAGAGGAGGGCATGCTTCTGAGGCGTTTACCATTTAAGTTCCAGACTTTTGCTTTGTATTCATTTAGACTTTCTTTTTGCTCTGTTAGCTCTGTTTCTATCTACATGCAACAGTGGAGCCACTGAGGGCATGGGGCAAACACCTGTTTGTGGCATTGTGAAAGAGTGACATCTCCAGTCTGAGGGTATCTCACTGCTCTGATTTGACTAGTTTCTTACATACGTTGACTTGGATTCTAGACATTTTTCTTAACTAACAGCCCTCCCCGCCAAGTCACATCTGACATTCAAGACAAATTTCCCAAAGAAGGCTCTTCGTGGCCATGTGATTATCTATGCCTGATGTGTGGATTACTTAGCAGTTTGGTTTATGTTGATCTCCCCTGCATTTCTTCAGATGCAAATCGGAGTGAACTTCCGATTATCCATTTTCTATTTTTACAACTTGGCATTCACTTCCTCTAGCTACCATATCTGATTGGAAGGGCATGCCAGGCTGGCACAGCAGCTGATGCAGTGGCCAGAGCCTCTGCTCACCAGGAAATGATGAATTCCTTTCCATAGCTGTCAGATAGGGAAAGGGTAGGGTCACGCTGGGCAGGTCCTAGCTCATTCCTCCCCAGCCGGCCTTGCTTTCCTTGCCAATATCAAAGCCTCTTCCCTTCCTCATTTGCCACATTTACATTTCCTTCAGAGGCACTTCTGCCGAAAGACACCTGTGTCACTTTCATCGGCTACTCCAGCCTTCTCTGAGTTTTTATTTCTCTGGTTTCTGTGGCCTGTTTTGCCAGGTTCCCCTCTCAAAGAACACGTACTTGATCTCATTGAAGTTTGTCTCAGTTATGATGCATTCAGTCCCCAATATCAGAAAATACAGAAGAGTTATGGGCTCACAAAACTAGGGATCTGAAAGTAAGTAGGTGTCAGGATTGGTTTGATCCAGGCATACATGTTCACTACCAAGGACCTGGTGTCTTTCCTTTTCTCTAACATTCTATAGTATCAGCTTCATGTTAAGGCTGCTGGGCTGTTGTAGTCCCAATATGGGTGCTGACAACACCCAGGTCTATATACTTCCACTCACAAGGAATAAATTACTCCTTACTCCAAAGTTCCAGCACACCCTCTTTGCTGTCTTGCTGGACCAGACATGTATCTGGGACCAGGTGGTAGGAATAATCTGATTTTCATAGGCCCTAAACAATGTTCTATCTTTAGAATTATTATTATTCCTTTTTGGCCTCGCCTTGTCATGTGGAAGTTCCTGGGCCATGAGTTGAACCTAAACCACAGCAATAACCTGAGCCATAGCAGTGGCCACACTGAGTTATTGGGCCACTAGGTAACTACTGTTCTTAGAATTAGAATTGGAGTCAGCATCTCCAAAGCTAATGGGGTGCCCCCCATGACAAAAATATGGGTAAAAAGGGCTGGGTGTTGGAGAGGCAGCCATTTCATCAGGGGAATGCAGTCATTTGGTTACCCTTGCCTGTGAATCCAAAACTCTTCATTTCTAAGATTAATTTTAGCCTGTCTGGATATATAAGATTTGTCTTTATATTGGTTGTGCCTATTTGAAAGTGGTTGATTTTTGTGGCCACATACTGATTCGCATACTATCTGCTTCCTGGTAAAGCTCATGTCTCATCTGCTTATCTTAGTTTGCTAGATATTTCCATGATTACCTGGATCTCCTGAAGGTCCTGAGGACAGAGTTTAAAACACAAGATTCAGTCCTTGATTTAAAGAGTGAAGATTTTTTTACAAGCCACTCTTTTCTAGGAATGGTTAGAAACTGGGAATTCATTCCAAGTTACAGTGGGCTGACAGAGATACTGAAGCCAGCCCATATTGGCTCATGAAAACTAATTATTCAATTTCCAAGTTGTTAAACATAGTCATTAAAAATTAAAGTTGAGTTCCCTTCGTGGTGCAGCGGAAACGAATCCGACTAGGAACCATGAGGTTGTGGGTTTGGTCCCTGGCCTCACTCAGTGGGTTAAGGATCTGGCGTTGCTGTGAGCTGTGGTGTAGGTCAGAGATGTGACTTGGATCTGATGTTGCTGTGCTGTGACATAGGCCAGCAGCTGTAGTTCTGATTTGACCCCTAGCCTTGGAACCTCTATAAGCTGCAAGTATAGCCCTAAAAAAATAAAAAAAAATTAAATTTACAGTTTAAATAAATGACTTTTATTTTTAAAATTTTATTGAAGTATAGTTGATTTCCAATGTTGTGTTAATTTCTGCTATACAACAAAATGATTCAGTTATACACACATCCCTTCTTTTTCAGATTCTTTTCCCATATAGGTTACCACAGAATATTGGTGGAGTTCCCTGTATTGTACAGTAGGTCCCTGTTGGCCAGTCATTCCATATAACACCGTGTAAAATAAATAGATGAATAAATTTATATTTCAGTAAAATGTTTAAACTAAAGTTGACTTTGCTGTTGGCCTAACAGTTAATGATCTGGCATTGTCACTGCTTGGCTCAGGTTACTGTTATGGCTCAGGTTTCATCCCTGTCCTAGGAACTTATGGGTATGGTCATAAATGAATGAAGTTAATGAACATTCCAAATCATCATTTCCTAAGTATTTTACTGTTATATATGCTCTTAAAGCTATTTCCATCTATTGTTCATGTAAATAGTGTGTGTACTAGACTGTACTATTTATATGTGGTGTGTGTGTATATATATATATACACACACATATATATATATATATATATATATATACTACATCATACTAGACAATAAATAGTGTGCATCTTGCCACTCTTCCCAGTACTGCACTCAGTGATATAATGTTGGTAACTTAAAACTGGCCAATATGGGAGTATTTATACCATAGCAATGGGCAAACTCTATACATTTGGAATTTTTAAATTATTAAACTTTTGCCAGCACACCATTGGATGGTTTTCTTTTGTTGTTGTTTTTTGTCTTTTTAGGGCTGCACCTATGGCATATGGAAGTTCCCAGGCTAGGGGTCCAATCGGAGCTGTAGCTGCCGGCCTTCACCACAACTTGCAGCAACGCTGGATCCTTAACCCATGGAGTGAGGCCAGGGATGCACCCCACATCTTCATGGATGCTAGTCGGATTCATAACCACTGAGCCACAACAGGAACTCCTGGATGGTTTTCAAAATGCAAAACAAGAATGAGAACTTCATTACTAGCAGGGTGAGAGGTTATAATGGCATAAGTTGCATGAAGAATTGAGCTCACAGTAAACCAGTTGATGGTTCTATATCTCTTTCCTTGCCTTATTAATAAAAGTATATTTAACATCAGATGATCTTTAAGGATGGACTCAGGGCGATTGTTAGAAGTATGAAATAATATTACACTGTGAGATTGGTATAGCTATAGGAAGAGATAAAGCTCTGTGAGGTATGGGATAGAATGATGTTGCCATCTGACTCCTGTGTGACAAGTGGGTACCATCCTCCAGCCCACGCTCTGGTCCTGGTGCCACATTCACTTCCTCAGGGGTTTCTTCATCTGCTTCCACCTCTCTCTCCTCTTTTCCTCTTTGGCTTACCACACTTCCCACTGTCTACACTGACTAGAAACAGCCTATGCCTTGGTGTTCAAAGGCCACTGAGGTACCATCCTGGATGTGACATTTGTCTTAACTTACCTTCCCTAGATCCATTCTTTGTTACCATCGAGGTTGCTGCTTTATCCCATGCCACCAAAGTTGATCTATGACACTCCTGACACTGTACCTCCTGTTCATCTCTGAAACTTCCTTTTTCTCTGCTTCATTTTTTTCTTGCTTTTTCTGTCTCCTATTGACACGTCTTGGTTTTGGCACAAAATAAGAACGACTTTGAGTCGCTTTTTGCCATTATCTTTCTGCTTGGTAGTTCGTTCATTTGAAAACCATTTACTAACCCCCTACCTTATGCAGAGCACGTGGACCTGACACATATCCATACTGAAAAAGTACTTTGTGCAAAGTTCTAGAAAAAGGTTACGCATCTAGAGATGTAGGAACAACAGAAAAAAAGAAAAAAAGAGGTCACATCTCACAAGAGATGGGAAGGGGAAGACACAAAATGTCAAGAATAACCCCTACCTTTACTTGTAGTTTTGGAAATTTTCTGGGTGCTTGGCAATGTTGATGGACAGATAGCTAGAATTCTAGTTCATATGATGCTTTATGTGTCCCTAATTATTTCCTAAATTTCTTCCCTCTCTAACTGCATTATATTATAATTTCATTAAGGGCAGAAGTGTTTTTAACCACCCAGCACTCTCACTCCTAATGAACACACAAGTACTTAAAAGTGGCTTGTGGATCGAAAAGTTTGCAACAAATCTCTGTTACAGAAAAGAATGAATAATTAATCTCCATATTCTGACTTGACTTGAGGATTATGGAGCCTGTGTTGGGGGAAAAGCTAAGTATATGTAGAGAGTCAGAGAAATTCAGAAGTGAAAAATATCTTGAGTTATTTGGTCTAATGATTTGCAAATCTGACCATTTATCAGAATCAAATGGGGATAGATTGGGGCAGGGTAACTTCAGAAGAAATTTCCTGACCTGCACTCTAGACTGAGTGAGAATCTGTGTGGCTTTGTGATAGTTGCTGCTGAGCTGCCAGGTTTGGGACCCACAAATGAAATTTGACTTCTTCTAGAGACTGAAAACCCCAATTTCTCCTCCTGAGGAGTGTAATAGTAACACTTTTGCAAATATCAGGTTTACCGTTGGATGTTCCTAAGTCTCCAGCATTTGTGAGCCATCCTTGCTCTCAATGGCCAAGTGAAATAGCTCGAGCCTGCCCCCGTATCTCGGAGAGTGCCTAAGGGGACACTGGTGCTTGCCTGAGTCTTTTCATGCTGGAGCCTTTTCTCCAAACTCTCCAGACACTAGCTGTCCTTCCAGCTTGCAGTGCTGCCCTCCTTTTCCCCCATTCTGCCCAATGATGCTAACAAAAAACCATGGGGATTGACTTTGTTTACATTTGGGGATATTTATCCAGCCAAGTGTGTACTGACAATCATTCTGTGCCAGGTCAGACACTGAGAAGAGGATATAACCCTCCCTACAATCAAAAATAGCAAAACAAATAAATATGATCCCTACCTTTATGAAGTGTCAGTCAATTGGGTGAGACAGATAGTATTAATCCATTGGGCATAAAAACATATGTAACAGGGAACTCCTGTTGTGGCTCATAAAATGAATCTGACTAGTATCCATGAGGATGTGGGTTTGATCCCTGGCTTGCCTTATTGGGTAGGTGATCTGGTACTGCCATGAGCTGTGGTATAGGTTGCCGATGAGGGTTAGATCCTGTGTGGCTGTGGCTGAGGCATAGGCCAGAAGCTATAGTTCCAATTTGATCCCTAGCTTGGGAACTTTCATATGCCATGGGTGCAGCCCTAAAAAGAAAAAAATGTAGGTATGTAATATTATAGCTAAGGCAGATAGAGAAGGAGCATCCTGAATCCTGAGATGTTGTAAAGGAGAGGAATAGAGTGCAATAAGAATAACAAGGAAGACCAATTTGGAGACTTAAAAATGGTTTCCCTGAAGAAGCAATAATGAAGCTGAAAACTATTTAAGTTTATTGCATGTGTCAAGGCCCTGGGGCAGGGACGGTAGCTACTAAAAAGAGACATGTTGTACCCTAGAGAGCAAGTAGGAATGTTGTACACATGAAGCTGATGGAAGGATGAGCCTACAATAGAGGCAAAGAATCCAGGAGAGGCTCCAGGAAACCTGAGACAGGGTTGCTGCACAGGAGTCACAGGGAAACAGAATTCAAAAAAGAGCAGCTGATCAAATACATCAAAAGCCAGAGGGTCAAATAAAACGAGGTCTTCCAAATATCTACTGGATTTAGGTTTGTAAGGTCACTGCCAACCTACACAACTAGAGGAGTTTTGATGATGTGGAGGGGATAAAAGCTGGACTGTAGTAGGCTATGGGATGAATGAGTAGGAGAACATAAAAAGAGAAAGAAAAGATAGTGCTCTTGAGATGTTTAATTATGAAGGAGAATGGAAAGGTAAAGGGAGAGCTGAGAGTATTTTTAAAAAGAATTGTGGTAATATATATAACGTAAAATTTACCGTTTTAACCAATTTTAAGTTCTGTAGCATCAAGTATATTCATATTGTTGTGTAACTATCAGCCCCATCCATTTTTAAGAAATTTTCTGTCTTCTCAAACTGGAACTCTGTAGCCATTAAATAATAACTCCTCCCCCCCACCCCCTCCCCCTGCCTCTTCCTCTAACCCCTGACCATCATTCTGTTTTCTGTCTCTATGAATTTGACTGTTTGAAATACCTCAATATTTGTCCCTTTGTGTCTGGCTTATTTCACCTGGTATAATGTCTTCATGTGTCATCCATGTCGTAGCATGTCAGAATGTCCTTCCTTCTTAAAGCTGAATAATATTCCACTGGATGTCTATACTGCATTTTGTTTATCCATTCATCCATCAGTGGATGCATGAGTTGTTTCTACCTTTTGGCTACTGTGAATAATGCTGCTATGAACATGGACTTGCGTACAAGTATCTGAGTCCTGGATTTCAGTTCTTTTGGGTAGATATTTAGAAGAGGAATTGCAGTTGAATGGTAATTCTGCGTTTAATTTTTTTGAGGAGCCACTGTGTTGTTTTCCATAGCAGCTGCACCATTTTACATTCCCATCAGCCACATGCAAGCATTCCAATTTATCCACAGCCTCCCACCACTTGTTATTTTTGGCATGAAGTAATATCTCATTGTGGTTTTGATTTTCATTTTCTGAATGATTAGTAATGTTGAGCATCTTTCATATGCTTATTGAAAATTTGTCTGTCTTTTTGGAGAAATGCCTATTCAAGTTCTTTGCCCATTTTTTAAACAGGCTGTTTATCCACTGTTAAGTTTTAGGAGTTCTCTATATATTCTGGTTATGAATCTCTTATCAGATATATGATTTGCAAATATTTTCTCCCATCCTACAGGTTACCCTCATCTGTTGCTAGCTTCCTTTGATGTGCAGAAGTTTTTAAGTTTGACGTAGTCTCACTTATCTATTTTTGCCTTTGTTGCCTGTACTTTTGGTGCCTTATCCAAGAAATCATTACCAAATGCAATGTCATTAGGCTTTGCTCCAGGGTTTTATTCTAGAAGTCTTACAGTTTTAGCTCTTACATTTAGGACTTTGATCCATTTTTGAGTTATTTTTCAGTATATTGTAAGGTAAGTTGAAGAAAGTAGAATGATGAGCTCATATCTAAAGATTAATTGCAAGGATTCAGATGGGAGGCATCGAATACTCTAAAAGGAGTGATAGTAAATATGGTAAAGTCTGTCTGATGGCAGAGCAGGGTTGGCCTTAGAGAGCAAGTGGGACAGATTCTCCATTGTATGATCTTGGGAGTAGAGAAGCAGTTTTTCACAACATGGCCCAGAACACAGCTTACCTTGGGATGGAATATCTGTCCTAGAATTAACCAGCCACTGCTGCCATGAGGAATTTCTTACTAGCCAAATTTCTTTCCACTTCCTTCCTGTTGTATATTGTTCATAAATACCACAGTCCCTTCTTTTTATTTTTTTTCCTTTTTTTCTCCTTCTTCCCCCCATCTCTCTCCCTTTTCCTCCTCTGTTCTTTCTTCCCCTCTCCCCAATTCTCAGACTACTAATTCCTTTTCTTCCAGGCTTCCCAATGAAATTCAAAGGTGAAGATTGCAGAAAAACATACCACCTTCTGCAACTAGCCCCCAGTCATCTAGATGATATCCAGCAAGCCCAACATTTTTTCATCAAAAGATGCATAAAATTCCAAGATCGTTTTTATCTGAGCAGGGATGGACCATGCCTGGTTCCAAAAGGCAGAAACCTCTTCAGTTCTTTTAGTTTAAAACAATTCATCTTTCCCAGTATTCGCACCTTACAGAGTTGCTGTAGCAAGAAGACAAATACATAAAATGGGTGGCATATCACTTCCAGTTTTTAATGATCCTCTCATAAATTACCCTAAAACAACCAGAAAAATGATAATGAGAAGCATAAACTCCATTTTTAATAAAACTAAGAGACAGGTATAACCCTGAACCACAATATTAAAAAGCATGAGGCAGATAGAAGAGTGATGACATAGTGTCAATTCACCTTCATCTTCTGCATTCAAGTAAGTAAAGATCTCACAGTTCCTTTCTAAGCTATGCATATATAATATATATATTGTGTTATATTACACAGCATCCATAGACCTTTAAATAGCATATGTTTACCTTTTGTTTAAGTAAAACATAATTCAAAGAAAGCATGTCTTCAGGAGTTCCTGCTCTGGTACAGTGGGTTAAGAATCTGACTGCAGTGGCTTGGGTAGCTGCAGAGGCACAGGTTCCATCCCAGGCCAGTGCAATGCGTTAAAGGATCCAGTGTGGAGTTCCCATCATGGCTCAGTGGTTAATGAATCCAACTAGGAACCATGAGGTTGCGGGTTCGATCCCTGGCCTTGCTCAGTGGGTTAAGGGTCTGGCATTACTGTGAGCTGTGGTGTAGGTTGATGACGTGGCTCGGATCAAGCGTTCCTGTGGCTGTGGTGTAGGCCTCTGGCTACAGCTTCAATCAGAACCCTAGTCTGGGAACCTCCATATGCTGCGAGTGCGGCCCTAGAAAATGCAAAAAGACCAAAAAAAAAAAAAAGAAGGGATCCAGTGTTGCTGCAGCTGTGGTATTGGTTGCAACTTCGGCTTGAATTCAGTCCCTGGCCTGGGAACTGCCAAAGAAGAAAGAAAGCATGGCTTTAGAAACTTTTAAATTCTGTCTTACTTTTTCCTCACTGGTGCCATTAGGCATTGCATCAAGCCCAGGTATGTATTTTTGTGGGCGCTTCTCACTGCCCATACCACAGTGGCGGAAGTGCCAAGTTGGCTTGGTCTGTAGGTCTTCTGGGACTTCTCTTTACTAAAGGAATATAATTGGTCTTCCCCTGGGTGGTACAAGTCAGGGCAAGATGTAGATACTCCTACGTAGTGAATACTGATACAGCCACGCAAATGACAAGTGTTTCTAGCCCTCGCCCTTCAACCTAGTACTTTCCATAAAAAAGATAAAATAAACAGTTTGGCCAGATACTCAGACCAGCGAGAGCCATGGAGTCAGCTCTTATTTTGTTCTGTTCTTATATTAGTAGTAATAAAAGAAGTTGAAGCTGAGAAATTGTTTTCCCTCACAGAGTTCCCTCCTGTGCAATAAACATTTAAATGAAATCCTTTCTGATTTGTACCAAGCCTCTCTGACTACCCTCAGAGGGAGTTCCACATGGGAACATTGCAGAAAATTTGATAACTAGCCGTGCTGTGGTTTGCAGATATGTGGTGCATATCCAAGAAAGAAAATTTAGCCTTTGCACTCTGGGAGTTGACTGGCCTAATTATTCTGTTCAGACCTTCCATCATGAGCATACAATTTAGTTCTCTCTCAGCCCCACTCATAGTTAATGGAACAAATAAGAAAACAGGAGATTGTAGCAAAGAAGCCAAATGAATTGCACTGAGGTGTAAACGTCAACCACTGCTCTGGACTAATTAAGGGATAAGGCTAATTATAAAGCATGAAAATTCTGACTAAGGAACATTTTAAAAGAAATGTAACCTGACTCTCAAATATGAATAATTACCATCAATTGTGGTTGGAAAATAGGCAGAGGTCCTCCCAGGCCTCCTGGGAGGAATAGGAAAGACTTTCTCAGTCTGCACATTGCTTGCAGAAGCCTTTGCTGAAGTACTTGTACAACATTGCACTTTTGCAAGGATAAATCTCCTCTCTCCAAAATCAATAATACCAACATGGGCTCTCATCCTGGCACCCAGAAATCGGCTTCTTCATTCCATGCATTCATTCTGCTGACAAAAATTTTGAAACCCTTCTATGTGTCAGACACTGTTCTTGGCAATGAAGATTCAGCCCTGAATAAAAAAAGAAGAAAAAAATCCCATCCTTTGTGGAGCTTCGGAGAAACAGGCAATAGACAAGTAAATAACTAAAATGTATAGTCTATCAGATATGTTGAGTGATTGAACAGGAGAAGAGAATGAAATTGAGTGAGAAGGGTAAGGAGAGGGCAGGGGAGCAGTTTTCAATAGTGTGGTCAGAAAAGTCCTCTGAGAAAGTGGTCAGGAAGACCTGGAGGTGGTCAGGAAGCAAGCCATGTGTACATCTGGGAGATGACTATTTCAAGCAGAGGGAGGAGCCAGTGCAATGGTCCTGAGACATGAGCACATTGGACCAATGCCAAGAGCATCTAGAGCAGTGGTATGGATAGAATAAGGGAGAGTGTAATAGATTAGATGAGAGAGGACATGGGTGGTACGGGAATGGGGCTAGGGTCCAGATGGCACAGGGCCTGCTAGGTGATGATAAATACTCCATTGCTATCTTGGACCAGGAGGTGTATCCCGGAAGAAGTGGAGCTTTTGGATTTTTGTAATTTGAAAATTATATTTGGTCAAAATCTCTGGTCATAGGGTAGTTAAGTGTGCCTAACTACCCAGATAGGTAGGTAATTCCTCAAATAATAACCATTTAAACAGCAGATGGTAAGAATTGCCCTGGATATTTAGAGTTGTAGACCTCACTCCCAGTTAAAATTACTGGTCAAAAGTTACCCAAGTTAACTGAGACTGCAGGGGTTTTCCGAGAAGTATCATCTAACTATGGGAATATTTAGGATTAGTATAAAAATGTTTAAAGGAATCAGAACTGTAGTATTTATATAGTTACATAGGAATTTGTGCATAGTTTGATTTTTATATCTTTGAGGAAATTTGAAATCTTAGAAGGACAATCTTATAATTTCTGTTTCAAGTGTATAACTGAATAATAGGTTTGGGTGACTATTACTGAGGTTATATACAGTACTTGCATAATTAAAAGGACTCATTCCTTTATAGTCATAAAGTCAATTTGATTTATCTGAATTTCGTAAGTCTTTGAAAGGGTTTGACAATAGGACATTTTTAACTTAAAAGAAAATAGAATCTATTAAATTTATAAATAACGTTTACAATATTTGAAGATGTTTAAGTTACCAAGGTTATAAATGGGAACCAACCAGCATTATTACAACCTCTTAAGCAGTGGTTGTAAATGTTTGCTGTTTTTTTAATGGAATAATAAGCTGACTATAAAAGTTTGAGGAAAAATTAGTCTTCAGCATCTGTAACTTTTTTTTTTTTTTTTTGTCTTTTGCGTTTTATCTAGAGCCGCACCTGCAGCAGATGGAGGTTCCCAGGCTAGGGGTCTAACAGGAGCTGTAGCCGCCGGCCTTCACCACAGCCACAGCAACGCGGGATCCGAGACGCATCTGTGACCTACACCACAGCTCACGGCAACGCCGAATCCTTAACCCACTGAGCAAGGCCAGGAATCGAACCCTCAACCTCCTGGTTCTTAGTCGGATTCGTTAACCACTGAGCCACGAAGGGAACTCCCCAGCATCTGTAACTTTAATAAAAAGATATTGGTGAAATGTCCTGAATAATCTTTTCTGTACTGGAACACCTTTAAGTGTACCAGAATGCTCACATTTATCAGCAGTTATTTACTGTATAGTTTCTAGAACTCCATTTTTTGCATCTTCCTTTTTACTGCTCATTTTCCCACCCACATCTTCATTTGCAGCATTATATTTTAATGAAATTACAATTTGGGGGTGGGAGGAGACTTCTTATAGGATCTTGACAAAAGTCCAGGCTGTGCCTTGGAGGGGTGTGTAGCAGGATGAGAACATTTGGTGGCTTTCCTTTGCTAATAATTATTCTGGGATACTGGAATGGAGCCCAGGAAGAATTAATTTACAAGATTATAAGTTATGCACATCTCTTTTGGAACATTACTTTTCCATTATGCACCCTATTTTCTAAAATTTTTCATTTTATAGCAAGAAATGTATATTGTGTGAGAAAGAATGTTGTGCTTCAGCTTGTGTTAGCTAATGAGATCTCCATTAAAGGGTAGTATTGAGTCCCCTGAATTAATTGAATAACTATGGAGTGCCATGAGAGGAAAGGGGTTCTTAAATAGTCTTGAAAATTACATTATAATCTACATCTTGAATTTCTGGCTTTGATGCTTTTTAAAGTAAAGATACTATGTGTGATACATCATTTAGTTTGTATTCTTCTGGCTCTGTAGCCATGCTTAGGTCAAATTTCAGAGCTTTTAGGACCTGACTCTAAGAATGGGAACAGGCTCCTGGAGTTTGTTTGTTTATATATATTTATTTCCAAATACATTAAGCAAGAGGAAAAAATTGTGAAAATCTAAAGAGATGAATTTAAATACTGTTTGAAAATCTATAAATTTGTCATATTCATCTTATATTTTGCTGTAGTTCCTTCTGATTTTTGATGCGTTATGGATTTTATAGTTTTGTGTGTCTGCATGTATTTCCTTATAGAAGCACATGTTTCTATTCATATTTGTGGAGAAAGTGGCAGCAAATGGAAAAGCCTACCTTAATGCATTCCAGGGAAATAGAACTCAAGGGAACCACATATACAGTAATCATTGAATACTGTCAAGAGCTTGGGAGAGGTTTTTTTTGTTTTGTTTTTTAAGAAAAAAATATTTGCTGGGAGTTCCCATTGTGACTCAGCAGTAGCAAACACAACTAGTATCCATGAGGATGTGGGGTTCGATCCCTGGTCTCGCTCAGTGGGTTAAGGATCTGCAGTTACTGTGAGCTGTGGTGTAGGTTGCAGATGTGGCTTAGAACCCACGTTGCTGTGGCTGTGATGTAGGCTGGCAGCTGCTGCTCCAATTCAACCTCTCGCCTGGGAACTTCCATATGCCACAAGTACGGCCCTAAAAAGCAAGAAACAAAAAGAAAAAAATGTTTGCAAAATCTGAATGCTTTCTGTAATTGGAGGCAAAAACATTGGACTTTCATAAATTTTGATCTAGGTTTTTTTTCAGGAGAGATTCAAGTGGGGAAAATGGTATTTCTTCATCAAAAAGCCTTTCTTACTCTGTCCCTGACCCCAGCTTCCTCTCCTAGCCCAGCATATTGTTCTGTTTTATATTTCCATGGAAACTTGCGCCTGTGTCACCCAGTATTGAAATAGTTCTGTATATTTCTTATTTCTCCATTGTATTAGATGATCCTTGAAGTCAAGATCTGTTTAAACACATCACAGGATGAAAATTGTCAACAAGGAGAGCAAATAAGAGACCAAATGGCAGGGATGGTAGAGTAGGAATTAGAGAGGGTTCTACTTTGGGCAAAGTATGAAATGTTCCCAGAAGCTTCAGGGTGCCTGAATACAGCAAATGACCAAGAGTAATGAGAATTCTCCCAGGTCACATGTTCCAACAGTGAAGAACTTTGTGAGTAGTAGAGGAAAAGATCAAAATTCCTATTGATTTAAATGCAACAAAATCCCAGAACTAGGCAGCTGGGAATTATATCTTGGAATACCCCCAGAGAGATTTTTGTTTCTGTTGTGGGATTCTCAGTGCCTAGTGCATGCCTGGTTTATAGTAGGTGCTCAATTCATATTATTGATTGAATGTTGAACTCAACAGCTCCATGTGGGACAGTCTCTGCTTTGCATGGGCTTTGTTTTTATTCCTTGGAGTAGATGTTTTCAGATGATTCCCTCCTTCATATTTTGTATATTCTAGCTTCATAATAAATATTAGGTGATGATTCACTGTTACTAACCTTCTGTTCAAAAATTTGTATAGGAGTTCCCGTTGTGGTGCAGTGGAAACGAGACTGACTAGGAACCATGAGGTTGCAGTTTTGATCCCTGGCCTTGCTCAGTGGGTTGGGGATCCATCGTTGCTGTGAGCTGTGGTGTAGGTTGCAGACACGGCTCAGATCCCATTTTGCTGTGGCTGTGGAGTAGGCCAGCAGCTGCGGCTCCAATTTGACCTATAGCCCAGGAGTCTCCATGTGCAGTGGGTGTGGCCCTAAAAAGCAAAAAAAAAAAAAAAAAAAAAGAGCGAGAGAAAAAAAGAGATTTGTACAAATAATACTGAAGTTGCTTAACAAGGGAAATTTTCACTTGACGTTTTTAAGAGGCATTTTAGGTTTACATCTGTGTTGGTAATCCTAAGAGAAGTAGAGTAAAACCTTTTGATTATTAGGTAAAGTGAGTGATAATCAAGAGCCCATGTGGTGAATTTCTGGATGTTAATTTTATATTATTTTTATTTTTGATAGCTGCACATAATCTAACATTTGGCTACATGATTCTCCTTCCTATGCATTAGCAAATATTTTAGTGCTATGTGGTAGAGGGAAAATAAGTGATGCAGGCAAGATGATTGAAAGTCTGTATACTCGAGAGAGAATCTTTAGGACACCAGACAAGGCATGGGAGTGTAAAGCATTTCTGGAGCTTCCTTTAATTTGAGGCAAATAGGTTCACTTGTCCTTCTTCACTGGCTCTGACTATATCAGCTGTTCTGATCTCTTGGCCAAAATAGTTCAGTGGGAAAAGGGGGTAGTGATAAAGGCAGTGAAAGTATTACAGAAGGAAGAGATTGTGGCAGGGAGTGAGGACTAGGGACTGGGTTCAATGGAACTAAGAGGAGAGATAGGGAGAATAAACATGACCAGCTAATCATGTTTGCCCTCAGCTCTGTAATTATAAGAATTAGTATCAACACTAATGGTCAACTCTTTATTTACCCACTGCTGGTCTGTGATGACCTCAAACCCTCCATTTGGAGAGTGCAGATTAGGCTGTTGAGATCAGCGTAGAGCCAGACTGATTGCAGAGATTTTGTGTCAGAGGCTTTTCCAAAGTCAAACACAAGTGATTTTGGAATTTTCTTTTGCTTTATTAAATTTGCCTCATTTCTTCTTTAAGTATAGGTAATTAAATATTGGCTCCATGTTCCTGTAATAATAGTGAATAACTTACCTACTATTGCTGCTTTGACTTTTCTCATTCACAATCTCCCTAATACTTAAAGCTTAGTCTTGCCAAAAGACTTCTGGTTTACTTTTTTTTTAAGAGCAACTGCTGGCATACTGCATTTGGTAGTCCACTGTGAACTTTCAAATAATACCATGATAAAAATCTATTATAGGAGATGTTTGAAATCACTAACATTCATTCTGTTTTCATACATAACCTTTCATATATATTTATTTTGAATAAAGTATTTCATGGCTTAAAAAGTTGAAAAGCCCGTCATATAAATGACTGGAATTGCTTGAATAACAATGTGCTGAATCTATTTACTTGAGTTGTTCAATAATCTATTATCATTCTCTGGTATTCTAATAGCTAGATGAATAAAATTGGATACATTTTGCTTTATGGGTTAGATTTTATTCTGAGTACTTGGAGACTGCGCTTTCTTTTCAAAATGTTCATAATAATTTTTGTGTGTAGGTTTATAATAGCCCGTTCCTAGAAGAGCTTTTCTTCCTAGATTCTTTTGGTGATGATTTGAATATACTGTAAAAAGGTCATTATAGCTGTCTTAATAGTTATATCGGTTGGGGTGTTTTAGGTTGCAAATGGTAATAACTGGCCTAGGGGATTTATTGATTCACATTCCTAAACAGTCCAGATGTAAACCTAGCTTTTGCATAAATTCAGGGCTTCAAATGACTTCAGTGCTCCAACTCTCAGATCAATGGCCTCATTCTCTGATAGGTCCATCTCTAATAAGATGGTTTTTGAAGGTGTCAGGGTTATGTTCTAGCTTTCTCAACAACTCTAGTAGGAAAAGAGAATTTGCCCATGATTAGGAACAAGTGCCAATTCTAATTCTTACTGGTCCTGAATATGATTATCTCTGAGGCAGCAAGAATGAAAATATTCAAACAAGAAACAGGTGAAATTAATTGTATTAATACCAGTTGACTGTGGAACAACACTGGTTTGAACTGTGCAGGTCCACTTATACAGGTTTTTTTTTTTTTTTTTTAAGAAAAGTACTACAGGGTGTGATGTTGTTAGAATCCGTGGATGGGGAACTTCAGATTAGGTGGGCTGATGTGGGACTTGATTACCACTGCGTTTTGCTATCCATGGCAGGTCCTAGGACAAATCCTTCAATGTCCTGAGGAAGGACTATATGTGGATTTTTCTACTGCTTAGCAGCATGAGGTGCCCCTACCCCTGAGTTGTGCAAGGGTCAACTGTATATTTTATTTAACTAATATGTAAAAAAATAATATAATTTCAGCATAGAATTGATGTAAAACTTATTAATGAGGGTTTTTTGTTGTTGTTATTTTGTTTTTTTTTCCTTTTGCTCTGTACCAAATCTTTAAGCTCTGATGTGTCTCTATACTTAGAGCCAGTTATAATTTGTTCCGCCCAGCTTCCAAGTGTTCCATAGCTACACACTGCCAGTGGCAACATGTAGTTACTAGTCTTGGACAGATTATCCTAAATAGCAAATATATAGATATTCATACATCTCAGATGTGATCATCTTTAGCATGTCTTGTTTAGGAGCAATGGTCATTAAGAATTCTCTTCTCCAAAGAAGTCATTAAATGTCAAGCTGACATTTTTTCAGGCCCAAGTGTTAGTGGTGTGGGGGAAGTGTAACAGATTTTCCCATGGGTTTCCTATAACATCACTCTGGACTTGGTTCACACTATTTCTGTTCTGTTTTATCGTGTTTTGTCCTGAGCTTTAACCATTTCATATTAAAACCACTTACATATGTTCTTTTTTTAGTGAGATAGACTGATCTAATTTCAACCCGTGTAAAATGTGGACTCTATCTTTTCAGGACTTACACTCTCATTTTCTAGATGTCTTTGAAGAAACTACTAATGGAGAAGAAAAACAACATGTCTCTATCCAATGTCCTGGCTAGATGTTCATAGTGATACAGTGAACACTGGTATATGTATGTTTTTGAATTACGGTTTTCTCCAGATATATGTCCAGGAGTGGGATTGATAGATCATATGGTAGTTCTAAATTTAGTTTTTTAAGGAACATCTATACTGTTCTCTGTAGTGGTTGCACCAGCTTATGTTCCCACTAAGAGTGTAGGAGGATTCCCATTTTTCCACACCCTCTCCAGCAGTTATTGTTTGTAGATTTTTTGATGATGGCCATTCTGACTGGCATGAGATGATACCTCCTTATAGATTTGACTTACATTTCTCTAATAACTAGTGATGTTGAACATCTTTTCATGTGCTTTTTGGCCATCTGTCTGTCTTCTCTGGAGAAATGTCTGTTTATATAGTCTGAGCATTTTTTAATTGGGTTGCTTGTTTTTTTTATATAAAGCCATATAAGATCTTAGTATATTTTGGAGGTTAATTCCCTGTCAGTTGCTTCATTTGCAAAGATTTTTCTCCCATTCTATGGGTTGTCTTTTCATTTTGTTAATGGTTTCCTTTGCTGTGCAGAAGCTTTTAAGTTTAATTAGGTCCCATTTGTTTATTTTTATTTTCACTGCTCTAGGATATTGATCAAAAAATATATTGCTCCAATTTATATCAAAGAGTGTTTTGCCTATGTTTTCCTCCAGGAGTTTTATAGTATCTAGTCTAACATTTAGGTCTTTAATCCATTATGAGGCTATTTTTGTGTGTGGTGTTAGAGAATGTTCTAATTTCATTCTTTTATATGTAGTTGTCTGGTTTTCCTAGCACCACTTATTGAAGAGACTGTCTTTTCTTCATTGTGTATTCTTGCCTCTGTTGTAGATTAATTGATCATATTTGTGTGGGTTTATTTCTGGGCTTTATATCTGGTTCCATTGAGCTATAGGTCTGTTTTTGTGCCAGTACCATACTGTTTTGATGACTATAGCTTGGTAGTATAGTCTCAAACCAGGGACCCTGATTCCTCCAGCTCCATTTTTCTTTTTCAAGATTGCTTTGGCTATTCAGGATCTTTGTATTTACAAACAAATTAAAAAAAATTTTTTTTTGTTCTAGTGCATAAAGAAGATGTAGTACATATATAAAGTAGAATATTACTCAGCCATAAAAAAGCATGAAATGATGCCATTTGCAGCAACCTGGGTGGGCCTAGAAATAATCATACTAAGTGAAGTAAGTCAGACAGAGAAAGACAATTCATAATACATGGAATCTAATAGAAATGATAGACTAGAACTTACAAAACAGAAACAGAGTCAAAGATTTTGAAACCAAACTTACATTTACCAAAGGGGAAACATGGCAGGGGAGAGATAAATTAGGGGGTTGGGATTGCCATATGCACACGTCTATATATAAAATATGCAGGTAACAAGGACCTACTGTATAGCACAGGGAAGTTTACTCAACACTGTGTAATAACCTATATGGGAAAAGAATCTGGAAAGGAATGGATATATGAATATGCAGAACTGATTTACTTTGCTATATACCTAAAATTAATACAATTTTGTAAGTCAACTATATTCCAATAAAATTTTTTTAAAAAAAGAGCATACCTCATACTATTCTAGGAAAGCTTTTCTTTTTAATCTCAGGCTGTATAAAACCATGTTATTTGATACATTTATATCATTATTCCCAATCAGAAAGTTGATTAGGGAATTCCTGTCATGGCTCAGTGGAAAGAAATCTGACTAGTATCCATGAGGATGCAGATTCAATCCCTGGCCTCGATCAGTGGGTTAGGGATCCGGCATTGCCATGAGCTGTGGTGTAAACTGCAGACACGGCTCGGATCTGGCATTGCTATAGCTGTGGTGTAGGCCAGCCACTACAACTCCCATTGGACCCCTACCTGAGAACATCCATATGCCACCAATGTGGCCCTAAAAAGACAAAAAAAAAAAAAAAAAAGAAGAAGAAGAAAGAAAGTTGATTAGCTTCCTTATTATTTTGTTCAATTTCCCTCTTTTTCTTATGCCTTTCCTTCAAGATAAATATTTTCATTGTGGGCTTTATAAGATCAAACATAAGTGTAACTTTTACCATAATAATAAACTCTTAGATAGTATGTGGAGGTGATACATTCTAAAACAAAAACCTGTTGTTAAAAATCTGTTTTCCTTTTTATTTCTAAATCTCAGTTTATACCAGAGAGTAACCTTTTAACAACAACTAAACAGCATTTAACAATGGTTAAACGAAAGTACAAATTAACTTTGCTACAATTATTTTGCCTTTTGAAAATACTTAAGATTATTAATAATTTACCTTCCCAGTGTTGGTGTGTGATACCTGTGGGACATACCTGTCACTTGTAGCTGCCTGTGTCAGTTTCTTATCTGCATAACAAATTGCCACAAAGCTAGTAGTTTAGAACAACATCCATGTATCATCTCATAATTTTATCTATTGGAAGTCTTGGCAGGATATAACTGGCTTCTCTGCTCAGGGTCTCACAAGGTTGAAATTAAAGTGTCCCCACCTCATCTAAGCCTTAGGGTCCTCTTCCATGTTAGTGCGGTCATTGATAGAATTCATTTTCTCGCAGTTCTCATGCTCGTGGACACTATGTCTTCAAGACTAGCAGAAAAATCCCTCTTGGGCTGCAAACCACCCCTCAGAAAGGGCATGTTTCTTTTTAAGGGTTTACCCAGTCAGGTCAGCCCCACCAAGGGTAATCACTGTTTCAGTTAACTCACAGTCCACTATTTAGGGGTCTTATTTACATCTGCAAATCCCTTTTGCTGTTCATCTAATCATGGGTATAGTGCCAGGGAGTGGAGATCATAACAGACATCTTAGAATTCTGCCTGCGAAATTTTCCACGTGTCTTGAATGCCCTCTCTTTATTTGATAATTCTCCACATGGTGAACTCCATATTCCCAGGGCAGTTTACAAAAACCCTGCATTTTCAGACTCCCCTGTGGCTTAGCTGTAGGCATGTGACCTTGGTATTAGGAGACAGATGCCTGTAAATTGGACTTAACTTGGAGATGAGCTGTAGGAAGAAGCTGGTTGGGGATGGCTCATTCATTTTGCTGTTGTGGGAGGTGGTAGTGGCCATGGTGACTACCTGTTCAGGCCAGTTCAATGCAATGATTCAAGGAATTCCTTCTAGAGGCTAGTCTTGAGACTGTTTTTTCCTGCCCACCCAATAACTCCCTGAGCTATTGAATGAATTTATTGGATACAATCTATTAGCTCTCAATAAATTCATTTTCTACCTGTACTAGCTACAGTAGATCATGTTGGTTACAACTAATAACCCCAGTTGATACAGCTCCTAATATTCTCTGTGTATACCCTATGACTCTGGGAAATAATGTCTTTCTAATGTGGTGAGATTCCATTATGATATTTTTCACTGCTGAAAAAAAAGTCTCTGATTTACTAGAGAAGTATTTTATGTCTATCATTTCCTTACTATTACTTAATTTATATTTTCTGGAACATAATTACTTATAAGAGACGTGTAAATTTTTATAAAACCAATATGAACATAATTTTGCCTGAATTATATGCATGACAGATCTCATCTAGATATCCCTTTACTTCATGTCATCTCCCTTTCCTCAAACATATTAATAACCTTAAGGGATATAAATAAATCATTATTCATCAATTTTGTGATATATTCTCCAGATATTAAAAAAGTCATCCAGCAAACTGACTGGAGTTTGCCTGGAAAATTCCTCCCATTAAAGTATTTGCATTTGTTTAATGTTTGCTGACCACCAACTAGTTGTTTATGATGAATTCTTGTGTAAAATTTTTCTTTACAGTTTTCAAAATTCTAGATAAATCTCATTTTTACTACACTCATAGTTTTTCTGTTCAGATTTCCGGTGTATGATTAATTACATTCTAAATTCCAAGAGAAAAGCTATGAATAGCTGCAGGTGTTTTGTAAAAAATCTTGGATTAGGCCAAAATGCTGCATTTTCTTTCATGTACTTTTAAAGTGATTAGAATTTACTGGTTTACTTTATGTCTAACATGATTATATATATAAAACATAATAATTTTATATATGTATATATGTGTGTGTGTAGTCTTTTTACGGCCTCATCTGTGGCATATGGAGGTTCCCATGCTAGGGGTCAGATCAGAGCTGTAGCCGCTGGTCTATGCCATAGCTACAGCAATGCCAGATCTGAGCCGCATCTGCAGCCTACACCACAGCTCATGGCAATGCCGGATCTTTAACCCACTGTATAAACCTGAGTCCTCATGGAAACCAGTCAGATTCATTTCCACCGAGCCACGATGGAAAGTCCCATAATAATATTTTTAATCAATGTCATATGCTCAAACTTCATTTTATGGAAAGCATCCTATTCCTAATAATAAATAATCTTATTGTTTTACACACACACACAGCTACATACAAAAGACACACTCATTATTAAATATTTTGCGTCTGAAAGAATTTCAATTTGTTACTCAATTCTTATTCAATTCATTCAATAAATGATAAATATTTTTGCAGATTGGCCTCAATGTAAAGTGGAAAATAATTTTCAAGTTTTTAAAAAAATTCACATGTAGAGCTTTCTTTCATAGTCCCAAACTCACACTTCTGTTCATACCAGATTTGTAACCTTGTTATTGTCAAGGACCTGAGAGACAGTATTCATGTTGGTTACCTTGCTGACGCTGTTTTCTTATCCTAGTCTATGATTCTTAAATTCACCCCCAGGTGACTATTATGCATCTAAAGTAATATTCATGGTATTATTAAAGACATCATTCTCATCATGCTGTCATTTATCATCATTTTTGTAAATGTATTGTATACTGAGATTCTATGCTATTGTACTATTTTTTTCTTCTGTTCCATTTTATACTCTGAGAACAGTTTAGCTGGTAAATTTTTTTTTCTTCAAGTGCTTTTCTTGTGGAGTCGTGTGGAAGTAATCATCAAGAGATCTCAGGGTTAATAACAATTATTTCATGAAATTACTGTATTTATTTTTTAATTTTTTGTTTAATTTTTATTGAAATATAGTTGATTTGCAATGTGTTACTTTGGGGTTTACAGTAAAGTGATTCAGACATATATATGTATATATATATTCTTTTTTTACATTTTCTTCCACTGTTGTTTATTACAAGATATTTCATACAGTTCCTTGTGTCCTTCTCGGTTATCTATTTTATATATCTATTTTGTACTGTGTATATTTTAATCCTAATCTCCTAATTTATCCCCCTCTTTCCCTCCCTTTTGGTAACTATACATTTGTTTTCTATGTCTGTGAGTCCATATCTATTTTGTAAATAAGTTCCTTTGTAGATTTTTTTTTTTTTTAGATTCCACATATAAGCAATATCATATGATATTTATCTTTGGCTTACTTCACTTAGTGTGATAATCTCTAGGTTAACCATGTTGTTGGCGATTGGCATTATTTCATTCTTTTTATGGCTGAGTAATGTATATGTATATAAATAAAATATATATCACAATTTTTTATAAGTGACTTTATAAAAACAGCCCCAGAGAGATCCTTTGTCTCTTCTGCCATGTGAGGACCCTGTGAGAAGACAGGCATCTATGAACCAGGAAGCAGGCTTTTACCAGAAAGTGAATATACTGGCACCTTGATATTGGACTTCCCAGCCTCCAGAACCATGAGAAATAAATGTCTGTAGTACATACCACCCAGTCTAAGGTACTTTGTTGTAGCAACCCGAATGGACTAAGACAGACATCATCTTACTCATCAGAATTTGTGGAACATACACCCAAGTTCTTTAACACAGCAAAATTACAGATTCTCTATACCCCAGTGCAGCTGAGACCTCCCTGAGAACTGCCTCCTGGTCAGCAGGGGCAGGGAGAGGCTCATGACATACACGAGGGAGAAGAAGGTCATCCTGCGGTCATAAGTGAGGAAACCTTAAAGGGACCATTTGAAAAGAATATTGATAGATTACATTATGAAAGGATTACATTGTGTATCCTGTGAAACATGAAGGGGATGTTTGGTTGATTTAATTTCCTTTCTTGAACTGCTGAAAGCAGCACTATCTTATGGAAGGGCTTACTGTTCTCATCGTCTAGTGCCCTGAATGCCAATGACTGGTGCTCAAGCAATATTTGTTTATTTTTACATGTGCCAGGCACTGCTGTAAGGACACATTCTTATAAAAGCCCTGTTCAGACAGTTCAGTTATCTTGATTTTAAGAATGAGAAAATAGCCTAGAAACCTTTAGATTCAAACTGAGATCTGTGAGACTACAAAGCCTCTTATTTTAATCATTCTATTAGATTGCATTTGCAGGACCTGTGGATTAGCCTATGATAAATACCCACAGATAATGAAATGTCTTAACTGACATGCAAAAGAAAAATCTAGCATATAGATGGACATTGCACAATCATTGGCACTGAAGTTGCAATTGAAGATAAAGGAGTTGAGTAATGTCACTGGGCAGTGACTTTCAAATCTTTTGATGATAGTTGGAAGTAGATTTTTTTAATAGTGACCCACTACACCTTCCCACACGCACATAGATGAGTGTGTGACTCCTATAATAACACTTATCCTTATTAAATG
This sequence comes from Catagonus wagneri, assembly GCA_004024745.2. NCBI lineage: Eukaryota > Metazoa > Chordata > Mammalia > Artiodactyla > Tayassuidae > Catagonus > Catagonus wagneri. The sequence goes on along the minus strand of PVHT021183617.1, from coordinate 14,102,352 downwards.
TGGTATTTGTTCTCATTTTTTGTTAGTTGCTACAATGCAATTCTATTTCATTTAAAAATGTTGCTTGTAGGGGGGAGGGAAGGGAGCCAAGGGACGGACATCTTGTCATTTTTTCTTTTTTTATTTGAATAAATGTCACTTTTGAGGCAAAATAATAATAATAATAATATAATAATATAATAATAATAATAATAAATAAAAATGCTCCTTGTAATCCATTGGGATGATGCTACGATCTAATAACAGGTTGTTCTCCACAGTTTAGAAGCTACTTACTACCTTTGGTACTCCATAGTAAAGAAGTCACCAACTGGCCACTCACTGACCATATCTTCCATGATGTGTTCTCTTTGGCTGGCTGTTTCTGGCAGGCAAATGTGTTATACTTAAGCAAAATTTTAAATATTGGAGATTTTCTATTAAAAATCTATATTTTCAGGTTCTTTTGAGAAATGAAAAAAAATTGCTAGTAGTCAGTTTACCCATTGACAGACATTGACTGAAGCTGAGAAGGAGCTGCTTTCCGGTTTCTTGTAGACTCAGCACTCCCCATTACCTCCCTGACACTGAAGATCAGCTGCCATTTAAGACTGTGCCTGTGACGTGTTTTTTTGTTTTTGTATAAGAGAAAAGGTAGTTCTTTACTGTTCAAAATGTTAGAGAGCATTGTCTTGCATACGGCATGTTTCATTTATGTTATGTTCAGTGCCCTGCACACACTTGGGTTTGTGATCTGCTATACTGTAGAGTGCTAAAGGCAGAGCACCAAGGACGGAAGGCTGGAAAATATGCACAATAAAAGAAAGAGGACAAAGAACCCTAGAAAGATACTAAAAAGGAATAACAGATTGTTTGGATCAAACACATAAGAATAGGATGTTAAGGGGAGTTCATGTTGTGGCACAGAGGAAATGAATCTGACTAGTATCCATGAGGATGCGGGTTTGATCCCTAATCTCTCTCAGTGGGTTAAGGATCTGACATTGCTATGAGCTGTGATGTAGGCTGCAGGTGTGGCTCGGACCTGGCATACTATGGCTGTGGTGTAGGCTGGCAGTTGTAGCTCCAGTTGGATCCCTAGCCTGGGAACTTCCACATACTGTGGGTAAGACCCTAAAAAACAAAACAAACAAAAAAAGAATAGAATGTTAAGGACTTCAGAGGTCAAAAGCATCCAATTCAGGTTATAAGTTCTTTTTAAAGTCAAAAGCATTAGTGCATTTCATTGGCAGACACTGCCAAAGAAGTTCTGCAGGTCTGCTCTCTTTCGGCGATTTATCTCAGCATCTGATCCTCACTGTCAGGAAAAAATAGAAATAGAGGATTTCATAGAAAGGACCTGCCTTGACAGGTCGGGATTTAGAGGATGAGGATGGTAAATGCAGTAGCCAGGTATTTATTTTGGTAGTGGTAGTGGTAGTGGTGTTTTTTGGATTGCATAACAATGTGGCTCCCACACATGTCCTGCTATTTAGAGTAAGGTTCATGAGAATGTGGTTGATGGAAGCACCTTGTCTCATGTGAATTGGAACTGAACATGCCAGCATAACTGTAGCTATCCACTGGAGTATCTTACGTCACCTCCCACTAAAGTGCCTGGCATAATTATGTCATGATAACATTCTTATTAAGCTTTGAGCCTGTCCTAGTGGTGGTTTCCCATCATGGCACACCACTGGAGTGCATATCAGAGTTGAAGTCTTTGGAATAAGGCTTTGAGAGGATTCAGAACACATAAGGAAGTCATTCGCAATCAGCATTAACCGAGGGCACTCCCTATAGTGTCTGGAATAATAGAGCATTTGAAAAAAACAAAATTGGAGATCTTACATTTCTATTGCATCACCAAAGTCCCTTGGAAATTAGCAACTGATTATTGCAGTAGACAATTGGGAGGAGGGAAACCAAACCAATTCTGCTGTAATTTTCAAAAGAAGTACTAAATTCTTACCCTGAAACAAAAATACTTTTAAAAAGGGTTTCTACCTTACCACAAATCTTTTTCTTTAATAGTAAAGGAAGAAGGAGAAACAAAAAGGAAAGACAGACTACTCTTGCCTAAATGTCATTCTTGGAAGCAGAGGAGTGTTTACTTTTCTTTTGTTCTTTCAAATCCCAGGGGAGCAATGCAGGCTGGAGCTTCTCTTTGCCTTTTCATCTGCCAGGAAACAGCACACAAAGGCAAAGCTTCTCTTTGCAGGGCAGAGACATTTGTGTTTTCTTTTTGTCTATTCCCTGTTGAGCTGAGCCTTTAAAAAATCTGCCTACTGTGCTTTTCTTGTATTGTAAGCACCACCACTTGTGTGTATTTCTTATGTATCATGTTTTCCATGTTTTACCATGTTAGTAACTAAAATGACTGCATATTTTAAATTGTTTACAAGTGGCAAATCTATAGGTCCTTGATTATGAATAAGGGCAGAGCTGCTAAAATACTGTAAGGGTAAATATGCCTAGAATTAATATACGTAAAATACTCTAGATGTTATATAGCCAGCCATAACATGAACTAACAAACTTCCAAGACCTAAGATTTTACAATGACTAAAATAATGCATACAGATATTAAATATTTTGAAGAGAATTTCATTCTCTGCAGAGGTTTTTGTCAAGTATAAGACAAAATGGTCAATATTATTAGAAGGCAAAAATGACTTATTAGTACTTATTAGTCTAGGGAGGGTTACTTTCTTATCCGAAACTCTTTAAATAAATGCCTTCTCCCCTGGGGTGGGAGAACATGAGCATGGCTGGTTTAGCTAAAATCTCTCCATATGAAACATGAGGCCAAGAGGGAAAGAAGGGGCTCTTCAGGGGATCTTTTAGATCTGTTAGAGATCTAGTAAAGATTCTTGTACCCAGACAGGTTGGCAGGAGAAAACAGAATGAGAAAATGATGCATGTTCGGAGGACAGAGCAAACTATAAATAAGTAGTAGCTCTTGTAATTAGGATAGAAATGGCCTCCAAACCAGTAGAGTCTTGCTACTTATATAATAATAATATTGCTACTTTACATGTATTGTGCATATCTTTTATTCTTTGAGGCATACTCGTGTATTGTCCTGTGGTCCTCAGAAAAATCTGGTGAGGTAGTAATAGGAGGCTATGATAACTTTATTAATATCTTCATTTTTGAACTAAAGAAACTAAGGTTTAGAGACCTGCCCATCATCTCCCAGGGAGATTGTGTAGCATCTGGAACTAGTGTCTAAATCTTCTACTGCTATTGTGATGGGTGCTCACAACAGGAAACGCATGGTTATGCCCTCTTGGCCTTGTAGTGGAGGTATATCTGTTCATCAGCCTTTCAAATTTCCTATCGACACATAAGATTATTAAGATTGCGTAGGGCTCTTCATATTTTATAGAGTTAATTATAACCAATCTTGAAATTGTGATCAACTTTCCATAACCATTCATTGATTCAGTCACTATTTATAACAAGAAGAAATTGAAGATATTTAATATATAATTATTAAATAAATTGAAACATCTGCCATGGGCATAATAAGATCAATATATTTCTAGGTTGTCTAATCATAAAATATAAAAAGCAGTGCTTTGCTTTTCACATGTCCTGATTTTAGAATAAGATCCACCTTCTACTACAAAAGCTCCAAAGACCAGAAACTGTTTTTGTTTGTTTGTTTGTTTGTTTTTTCGTAACTTAACCTTAACTAGGACTATAGACATGTGGCTAAGATCATTGCTGCAAGGAAATGTAAGCATGGAGAAAAAAGGGAGTAAAGAAACTTGACCAGGTATTCCCACTGTGGTGCTACAGCTTAAGGACTCCGGTGTCATCTCTGCAGCTGCTCACATTGTTGCTGAGGTGTGGGTTCAATCCCCAGCCTGGGGTAGTGGCTTAAAAATCTGACATTGCTGCAGCTATGGCATAGGTTGCAGCTGTGGCTCAGATTTGATCCCTGGCCTGGGAACTTCCATATGCCACAGATGTGGTCAAAGAAAAAAAAAAATAAACTTGGGCAGTGGGAGTTCAGTTTGATGGTAAGAGAGCACGGCCAGCACCCAGCAGCCACAATGGCAGGGGCAGCAGTGGTAGGGTGCCCCGTGGCCCCGTCTTAGAGGATGAAGGCAGTGTCATTCTAGTGAGACTGTTTCTCTGTGTCATTTGTAGTTGCAATTCTGATCCTCTTGCCTTGGTTTCTGCCTATGTTCTAAGTCTATTCCTTCAGCTATCCTGACTATTTTCTGAATATATATATATATATATATATATATATATATATATCTTTCTATTTATATATGTCATTTTATATATATGAATATATATGTGTATATATATATATTTTTTTTATATATATACAGAAATTTATTTGTACTTATTTGTTCATGTAGCAAATATCTTTGAGCAAATATGTACTGGTTACTGTCCTGGCTGTCAAGAATACAGCAGTGAATATGATCAACAAGGTACCTACTTTTATGGAGGTCAAATCTTAGTGAGGGATAAAAAGGCAACAAACAAGAAAATAAATACATGAATAAAATAACGTCAGCTAGTGATAAGTGCTACAGAAGAAAACAAAGAAAACCAAGCAGGCCTGAGGAATAGCAGCCAGGGAGCAGGGCTGTTCCACTTTGGATTGAGCAGTTAGCCAGTCTCTCTGAAGAGATGATATTTGAGCTGAGACCTGAGTGCAAAAAAACAAGGCAGTCATGGAAAAGTCCAGGGGCAGAACTTTCCAAGTAGAGGGAACAGCAGAAGCAAGGATTCTAAGATTGGAATGCACTTGGAGTGAACACAGTGAAAAGAACAATATCAGTCCAGCGTAGGGAAGAAGAGGGGGGTGGGTTTGGTTGGCGCAGTACGAGGTTAGACAGAGGCCAGAATTTGTAGAGCCTTGTATAGGTCATGGTAAGCGACTCAGGTTATATTCTAAGTGCAATCGGCAGCTGTTTGAGGGTTTTAGGTACCTAGGAAGCGAGAGAAATGGATTCACATTTTTA
>PVHT021183617.1:14086245-14096379 GCA_004024745.2 Catagonus wagneri | reverse complement strand
GAAGTCCAGGTGAGTTAGGATGGACACGAAGGATTTTTCTTTCAGGACCTCTAAGTGGTACCAGATGGAGAATTTTGGTAGGGACAAAGTGAAGGAAGTGTATGCCTTGAGCTGCTTATCTTACACCTCTGGAAAACAGTTTATATTAATCAAGGCGCCAGAAGCCAGGGCCAACATGTAAATGCTTGGATAAACACTTCCATTTCCAAGCAGTTGAGAAGGTCAAGGCCATTTCTTTGTTCAATTTTTGTGTAATTTTCCATTCCATTCAGCTGAAAAAAGCAGGCAGGCAAACATCGCTGCTCAGTTCTTCGGCTTTGTAATAGAAAGAAATAGAACATAATGCCCCAAAACCAAAATTTATTTTCCTCACACTGAGACGTTTCCTTGGTTAATTCATAGTTTGATGACCAAGAATGTTTGCTTGAGATTGTAAATATATAGGCCAGTCAAAATCATTGTACAAACAGTTGTCTTAATCTGGAATATTTATATAATACTATAATACTATAATATAAACCTATAATACTGTTCTGTTTTGTGTTCAGTTAAATGTCAGATAGTTTAGAAACATGGTACCTGGTGTACCCTCAAGTTCTCTGTCAACTCAGTAAAATCAGTTTAAAAATTATCAACAGCAAATATTGATTACAAATCACTATTTATTGACTCTATTAATATTTCTCTGAAACTATTCATAATCTTAAAATAACATGTAAGAACAATTTATGAAGTAATTCAACCAAACAAAGTTTTTTTCCCTTCAAAAAATATGGAATATTTTTGTCCTTTTAGAAATTCCTGATAGAGAAGAAAATGGATAATTATGGTATTATCTAATTAATAAATTGACTCCCTTTAATCATCTGCATGTACTACTGGTTTGACTTCTAAATGAAATTAGTAAGATGAGTCAACTAACTGTCAATTCAACTAATATATTTTTCAGTCTTCTTTGAATGAATTATGTCCTCCATTAATTGACTATGCCTGAAGGAGATGTATTTTTGTATTCAGCTGTGCCAAAGTCATTTTATATTTACCTTACATGGACAGGGCCTTGTGGAATCAAGATTTAATTGGTTATTGTGGAAATACTGGCACCATGAACTTGATCTTAGGCAAAAGATCAAAACTAAGCAATCAAAAGATAAGATTCAGGTATTAGTAAGGATACAGAATCTAACTTTTATGGAAAACCTACCCTGGACTAGAGTTCATGTGAGGAACATTAAATATGTAAGCTCATCTATTTCAGATAAGGAAGAGTTTGTAGCTTATAGATAAGGAAGCTCCCAATGTGACACATCTGAAGTGTGACAGAACCAAGATTAAAATCTGTGTCTATCCAGCTCCACATATTTTTGTGCTTTCCACATATTGTTAATTTTCCTGCAATGTTTCCTAAAGTCGCTGTTAAGTCCAAGTTTTTTTTGTTTTATTCACCCCATTCTAATTAAAGCCTTTCACACCCTAAATAAGTTCATTTGATCCCTGAAAAAAATTTGCTTTTCTTATGGTTGTGAGAGTTGATGTACAGTTGCATAACCACATAAGAATTAAACTATATATATATATATATATATATATATATATATATATATATATCATGTTCTTAGCAACATAAAAATAACCTCCATAAATGATATCTTCAATGTCTTTCTCTCTAGTATTTTTCTTATTAAGCTGAGATTATGTTTCATCTCCAGTTTTGTATTCTGCTTTGTTTATACATTATTGTATTTTTTTCTTTCACTAAATATCCTTGAAAAATGTATGGTTTGTATGGTGCAAGCCACTTTTTTGAATGGATGTACTAGAAAATATTTAATGTATTTCATGTATGAACATTATAATTTTAATACTTTCCCTCTTTTTGGTCATACTGTATTAAATATACCTCTTTGCCCACGTTTTAGATTATTTGCTAGAATTACATTCCTATAAGTAGAATCACTGTATTAAAAACACACATTTTTAAAAGGCTTTTGATACCTCTTGCCAAATTTTGCTGGTTGCTCTCCATAAAAGTTGTAACAATTTGTTCTTTTACCACTGTCCAATATCCTACATCCACAAAAAAACCTGCAAATTTGAGAAGCGAAAATGGCATCTAATTATGGTTTTAATTTGAATTTTAGCTTACTAGTTCAATTGGATCTTTTTTTAATATGTTCATTTGTTCTTTGCATGTCTTCTGTAACTTGGCCTCCCATGTTCTTTGGCTTTTTCCTACTAATTTGAGTTGGGGAATGTTTGTTCCCTCATTATTTTCTTGAAAGCTTTTATAAGATTGAAATGAGCTAGTTTTTGAATGTTTTCGAGAACTCACTTATAAATCCATTTCGGCTGATTTATGTTTTGTGGATAAATTTTGAAATGTTTATTCAATTTGTTAAATGGCTAGAACACAGAAGATATTTTTTTGAGTTAGTCATGGTAAGTTATGTTTTCCTAGGAATACATTAATTTCATCTAAGGTTTAGGTTTACATTTTGTCACAATAAATTAATTCCTTCTAAAATTTACATTTTATTGGCACAATAAATTAGTTTCCTCTAAGGTTGATATTTTATTGGTACAATAAATTGATTTCATCTAAGGTTGATATTTTATTGGCACAAAGTTGTTTTTTAAGATTTCTTTGGAGGTGTTCCCTTATGGTGCTGTGGGTCAAGGAAACGATGTCCCTCCAGTGGCTCTGGTTACTCCTGTGGAAAAAAAAAAAAGACTTCTTTGGAGATTACATAATTTTCCTTAGAATTTTTTAAAACAAACATTAGTTGTTTGGTGAAGGTTTTGTTTTAGATAGTTAAGCTTACTAATCTTTTTTTCTTTTGAAAATATAAAAATAAAAGTTATTCTAATCAAGTTTATTTTAGGTTTTTCTTTTTGGGATTTTTTTTTTTTTTTTAGGGCCCCAGGCTAAAAAATGTGGTCAAATCAGAGCTGTAACTTCTGGGCTACACCACAGCCACAGCAACACAGGATCTGAGCCACATCTGCAACCTGCACTACAGCTCACGGCAATGCTGGATCCTTAACCCAATAGCAAGGCCAGGATGGAACCTGCATCCACATGGATGCTAGTCAGATTCATTTCCACTGAGCCACGGCAGGAGTTTTGTGGATTTTTTTGTTTGTTTGTTTGTTTACCATGCCTGTGACATGTGGAAGTTCCTGGGCGAGGGCTCCAACTTGTGCTATAGCAACAACCTGAGCTGCTGCAGTGACAGTGCCAGATCCTTAACCTGCTACTGCACCACAAGGGAACTCCTTATTTGTGTTTGTTTTTCTTTTCTTTTCTTTTTTAGGGCCACATCCACAGCTTATGGAGGTTCCCAGACTAGGGCTCGAATCGGAGCTGTAGCTGCTGGCCTATGCCACAGCCACAGCAACGCAGGATCCGAGCTGTGTCTGTGACCTACGCCACAGCTCACAGCAACACCAGATCCTTAACCCACAGAGTGAGGCCAGGGATCAAACCCATGTCCTCATGGAACCTAGTCAGGTTTGTTAACCTCTGAGCTATGAAGGGAACTCCTTTTTTTTTTTTTTAATATAATATGTATTTTACAAATCTGCTGTGGAATTTGAGGAAAAGGCCATTCCCATACATTGATAGAGACACAGAGGCGGGAGACCTTCCCATATGGGTTGGTTCACTAGAGCTTCCATAACAAAATACCATAGACTGGGAGGCCTAAACAATAGACTTTTTTTCTTTTAATCCCAGTTCTGGATGCTGGTGGTCTAAAATCGAGGTGTTAGCAGGTTTGGTTTCTTCCGAGGTCGCCTCTGTGGGTGGATACAGTCCTCCTCTTGCCTCTGAACAAGGTCATGCACGTATGGTGTTTCTGTGTGTGTCTTAATTTCTTCTTCTTACAAAGACACCCGCCCTAATGCCCTCAGTTTAACTTAATCACCCCATTAAAGTCCCTTTCTCCAAATACAGTCACTTGTGAGGTACTAGGGTTAGAGCTTCAACGTGTGAATAGAAAGGGCAAAATACAGCCCATAAAACCATTGTTGAGGGACCAGGTCCTATGGACTTTTGGACTATCAGCCTGGAACCCTCTCAAAAGAAACTCCCATAGAGGTTAGAAACAGGCCTTAAATGGCAAAAAAAAAAAAAAAAAAAAAAAAAGAACATATTTTCAACATTATTATACTATTAAAAACCTCTGTAATTTGTACTACTCCATCCAAAATGGACTGATAAGACAATGAAGTTCCTCACTACAGTTATCTGTTAGTTTCTGTGTGAATTTCTAATAGTTGCATTTATTTCTAACAGGAGGATGCTATGTGAATTAGTTCTCAAAAGTCTGTGATGATTCATTTCAGTTAAGTGGTAAGGATGTGTTGTGAAATGCAAGGATTTACCTTTTAATCCAACAATGATACCTTTAGAAGAAATTCCCTCTGGACTTGGACCCATAGTCTTCTCATATCTTTACTGATCTCTGGTCTTGCCAGTTTTAAACTCTCATTGCATTTTTTTCATAGGAATTTTAGTGGGTATCTCGTAGGCATAGTCAAGCATGCCTGGTCTTCTTTGTTTAACCACAAATCTTTTAACTGACACCTATCAAAATGATCAGTGTCATGTGGATATACACCAATGATTTTTTCTTTCTTTTTTTTTGTCTTTTTGCCTTTATCTAGAGCCGCACACGTGGCATATGGAGGTTCCCAGGCTAGGGGTCTAACAGGAGCTGTAACTGCTCGCCTTCGTCAGAGCCACAGCAACGCAGGATCTGAGCCACGTCTGCAACCTATACCACAGCTCACGGCAATGCCAGATCCTTAACCCACTGAGCAAGGCCAGGGATCGAACCCGCAACCTCATGGTTTTTAGTCAGATTCATTAACCACTGAGCCACTAAGGGAACTCCCCACCAATGACTTTTTCTACATTGTTCCGCGTAAGCATATTATCCTCTGGTGTTTTTATAACTACTCTCTCCATTTTTCCCCAACTCAGAGGATTACTAAAACTAAACTCTACCTGTGTTCCTTTTGCTGTTCCCTCCCACTGTTCTCCACTGTAGGGTTTAGGCTTTCTAGGAGGTACCAGTGAACTTTCTTTTGGGGGTCAGAGAAAAACACTAGAACTGCTAATTATATTTATTTGTATGTCATGTTAAATTAGTTTTATTGATGTTCTATAATTATGTTCTATGATAGTCTATAATGTGTAATTACATGGTTAAGGTATAATTTGCCAGTAAATAAACACCAGTGTAAATGGTTTACTGAATGAACAGAGGTCATTGTGGTATGCCATAGATCTGATAATTTGTGTACAGGAATTTTATCAGCAAATGATCTCAGGATCAACACCTGCATGGTTTAAGGGGACAGGATGGCACCATGGTTCTCTCCCGGGGAAGATTTTTGCACCCTAGGATGTGTTTTGCAACATCCTAGGAAATATACAGGCATCTAGGATAGAGGCCAAGGCTGCTGCTAGATATTCTCCAATGCACACAGGGTAGCCCTCAGAACAAAGAATTGTCCAGTTCAAAATGTCAGTAGTACTGAATTTAAGAAATGCTGAGGTAGAAGAAGATGGGTGGCAATCACAGTCAAGGCTTTGGTCCATTTACTGGGAAGCTCTGAGTTGGGGAGGGTCCTTTAAGACGTCCTGCAGGGACCAGTTGTTGGGTACAAGCTGCCCCCAGGAAGGGGTCAAAACCTCAGGAATGGTATGATTTTGAAAGCTATATAAATGCCTGCAGTAGGTATTCTTTTGTGCATGTTTTCTTTTGCCTAACATTATATCTGTGTTGTTGATGTTATTACAGCTTATAGATGTGGGCAATTCCTTCATTTGCTGTGTTCTATTTGTGTGAAATGATTATATAATATATTATTTATCCATTCTATCATAGATGAACATTTGAGATGTTTCTAATTTTTGCCCTTTGCAAATAATGCTGCTGTGAACTTTCTTATATACATTTCTGGCTACATATGTGCATATATTTCTATTGGGTATGTATCTAGGAGTAGAAGTGTTTAGACATTGGATTTGCATGTTTTCAGCTTTTCTAGATAATGGGAAATGGTCTTCCAAAGTGATTACCAATTTATATTCTCACCAGAAGTGCATGAGTGTCCCCATTGTTCGATGCCCTTGTGAACACCTGGTCTTATCAATCTTTTTAATGTTACCATTTTGGGGGCTAGTATCATACCACAATGTGATGTGAATTTCATTTTCTTGATTACCGATGAGGTCATCATGTGTTTTTGAGTCATTTGGATCTCTTACTTTGAGAAACTCTGTTTAAGTCTCTTGCCCATTTTTCTGTGCTGTCTTTTTTTCTTACTGATTTTGAGTTCTTCATTATTCTGGCTCCAACTCCTTTTATTAGATGTTTTGCAAGTATTTTCTCTCATTTTTATATGCTTAAGGTCTTTTGATGAAAAGAAGCTATTAATTTTAATGTAACCCAAATTTGTCATTTCTTTCTATACGGTTAGTATTATTTCCCATCTAAGAAATAGCCTAAAAAATTGAGGTACAAAATTTCAGTTACAAAATAAGAGAGTCACAAGGATGAAATATACAGTGTAGGTAATATAGTCAATAATAATGTAATATGGTATGTAGTATGGTAACAGATGGTAATTAGACTTATGATATCATTTTGTAATTTATAGAAACATTGAGTCACTATGTTCTGTACCAGGAACTAATATAGCGTTGAAGGGCAATTATACTTCAAAAGTACTCATAGGAAAAAAGAGATCAGATTTGTGGTTGTCAGAGGCTGGGGGTTGGGGAGGGGAAATTGGGTGGTGGTGGCCAAAATGTACAAAATTGCAGTTATCAGATAAATAAGCACTAGGGGTGAATATACAACATTATTATAATTAACACTGCTGAATGTTATAAATATGAGCATTGTTAAGAGAGTAAATCCTATGAGTTCCCATCACAAGGAAAATTTTTTTCTTTTCTTTTGTATCTATGTGGTAATCATTTCATGATACAGCTAAGTCAAGTCATTATACTGTATGCCTTGAACTTGTACAGTGCTATATATCAATTACATCTCAATAAAATTAGAAGAAAAAATAATTTTTAAAAAGAAATAAATATCCTAGTTCATGAAAGCATTCTCCTCTATTATCCTTTAGAAACTTTATTGTTCTGTCTGTTATATTTAGATCTACATTCTACTTGGAATTGATTTTTTGTGTATGGTAGGAGGCAGATGGTATTCTGTTTTGCTTCCAAATAGATGTCTAATTTCGTCAGAATCATTTATTCAAAATATTGAATTTTCTTTATTGTTCTTCATGCCTACTTTGTTGAGTACCATGTCCATATGTGCAAGGATCTTTTTCTTTTTCATTGGTATATTTGTCCATTTTTTCCCTTTATTTCTTTAGCTTTTTAAGTCTTGATGTCTGCTACCGCAAATCATCCAGTATTGTTTTTCTTCTTCAAGAGTGTATTCAGGAAGCAATACTGAGTGATAGTTTTGGCCCATGGCCATTTTCATTAAAATTTTAGCATCAGCTTGTCAAGTTTCACAAAAGGTCCTGTTGGTGTCTTGACTGCTGAAAGCGGGTGTCTTTGTTATGTTGAAATTTGCAGTAATGTACAATGTGTATCTCTCATTTGTACCATTTTTAATTTTTTTTCCATTGCTTAATGAATTTTATTACAATTATAGGTATACAAAAATCATCACAACCAAATTTGATAGCATTTCTGTCCCAAACCCTCAGTGCATCCCCCCACCTCCCAGATTGTCTTATTTGGAAACCAAAGGTTTTGCAAAGTCTGTGAGTCATTGTCTGTTCTGCAAAGAAGTTCATTGTGTCTTTTTAGTTTCCACATGTAAGTGGTAGCATTGGATGTTGCTATCTAATTGTCTGATGGTTTCACTTCACATGATAATTTCTAGGTCCATCCATGTTGCTATAAATGTTGGTAATTTGTTCCTTTTAATATTCCTGAGTAATATTCCATTGTGTGTATCTTCCCTATCTTCCCTATCCACTCCTCTGTCGATGGGCATTTAGGTTGTTTCCATGACCTGGATATTGCATAGAGTACTGGAATGAACACTGGAATACATGTGTTTTTTCAAGTCATGATTTCCTCTGGATAGATGCCCGGAAGTGGGATTACTGAATCAAATGGTAATTCTATTTTTTATTTTCTGAGGAATCTCCATACTGTTTTCCACAGTGGTTGCACCAATTTGCATTCCCACCAACAGTGTAATAGGAATCCTTTTTCTCCACACCCTCTCTAGCACTTATTGTTTGTAGACTTTTTGATGATGGCCATTCTGGCCAGTATAAGGTGGAACCTCATTGTGGTTTTGATTTGCATTTCTCTAATAAGGAGTGATGTTGAACATCTTTTCATGTGTTTATTTGCCATCTGCATGTCTTCTTTGGAGAATTGTCTGCCTAGATCCTCCTCCCATTTTTTGATGGGGTTGTTTGTTTTTTTGGTATTGAGCTATAGGAGGTGTTTGTAAATTTTGGAGATTAATCCCTTGTCGGTCAATTCATTAGCAAATATTTTCTCTCATTCAGTGGGTTGTCTTTTCATTTTGTTTAGGGTTTCCTTTGCTGTGCAGAAACTCTGAAGTTTAATTAAGTCCCATTTGTTTATTTCTCTTTTTATTATCCTTACTCTGACACATGGATCTGAGAAGATGTTGCTATCATTTATGTCAGAGATGTTTGGCCTATGTTTTCCTCTAAGAGTTTTATAGTATCTGGTCTTATATCTAGGTCTTTAATCCATTTTGAATTTATTTTTGTGAATGGTGTTAGGAAGTGTTCTAGTTTCATTTTTTTACATGAAGCTGTCCAGTTTTCCCAGCACCACTTATTGAAGAGGCTGTCTTTTCTCCAATGTATATTTTTGCCTCCTTTGTCATAGATTAGTTGACTATAGATGTGTGGGTTTAATTCTGGGCTTTCTATCCTGTTGCACTGATCTATATTTCTGTCTTTGTGCCATACAGTTTTGATGACTGTAGCTTTGTAGTAGAGTCTCAAGTCAGGGAGCCTGATTCCTCCAGCTCCATTTTTCTTTTTCAGGATGTCTTTGGCTCTTCTGGGTTTTTTGTGTTTCCAGACAAACTTTAAAATATTTTGTTCTAGTTCTGTGAAAAAGGTCCTTGGTAATTTGATAGGGATTGCACTGAATGTGTAGATTGCCTTGGGTAGTATAGTCATTTTGATAATATTGACTCTTCCAATCCAAGAGCATGGTATGTCTTTCCATCTGTTCATGTCATCCTTGATTTCTTTCATCAGCGCCTTAAAATTTTCATAGTACAGGTCTTTTGTCTCTTTAGGTAGGCTTATTCCTAAGTATTTGATTCTTTTTGATGCAATGGTAAATGGGATTGCTTCCCTAATTTCTCTTTCTGATCTCTCATTTTTAGTATATAGAAATGCAGTTCATTTCTGTGTATTTTCTATCCTGCAACTTTACCAAATTCATTGATGAGGTCTAACAGTTTTCTGGCAAAGTCCTTAGGATTTTCTAGGTATAGTATCATGTCATCTGCAAATAGTGATAGTTTGACTTCTTCCTTTCAAAGCTGGATTCCTTTTATTTCTCTGGTTGCCGTGGCTAGGACTTCCAAAACTCTGTTGAATAGTAGTGGCAAGAGTGGACATCCCTGTCTTGTTCCTGATCTCAGCGGGAATTCTTTAACCTTACACCATTGAGAATGATGTGAGCTCTGGGTTTCTCATAGATGGCCTTGATTATGTTGAGGTAGGTTCTCCCTATGTCCATTTTCTAAAGGGTTCTTATCAGAAATGGGTGTTGGATTTTGTCAAAGGCTTTTTCTGCATCTATGGAGAGGTTCATATGGTTTTTATTCTTCAGTTTGTTAACGTGTATCACACTGATTGATTTGAGGACATTGAAGAATCCTTGCATCCCTGGGATAAATCACACTTGATCGTGATGTACAATCCTTTTAATGTATTGTTGGATTCAGTTGGGTAGTATTTGGTTGAGGATTTTTGCATCTATGTTCATCAGTGAGATTGGCCTGTAATTTTCTTTTTTGGTGGTATCTTTGTCTGGTTTTGGTATCAGGGTGATGGTTGCCTCATAGAATGAGTTTGGGA
>PVHT021183617.1:14018123-14085245 GCA_004024745.2 Catagonus wagneri | reverse complement strand
TCTTGGTTTAGTCTTGGGAGATTGTACTTTTCTAAGAATTTGTCCATTTCTTCTAGGTTTTCCATTTTATTGCCATATAGTTGCATATAGTAGTCTCTTATGATCCTTTGTATTTCTGTGATGTCTGTTGTTACTTCTCCTTTTTAATTTCTAATTTTATTGATTTGTGTCCTCTCCCTTTTTTTCTTGATAAGTCTGGCTAAGGGTTTATCAATTTTGTTGATCTTTTCAAGGAACCAGCTTTTAGTTTCATTGATCTTTTCTATGGTTTTATTCATTTCTATTTCATTGATTTCTGCTCTAATCTTTATGATTTCTTTTCTTTTCCTAACTTTAGCTCTTGTCTGTTCTTCCCTCTCTAGCTGCTTTAGATATAAAATTAGGTTGTTTATTTGAGCTTTTTCTTGTTTCCTGAGGTAGGCCTGTATTGCTATAAACTTTCTTCTTAGCGCTGCTTTTGCTGCATCCCAGAGGTTTTGGAGTGTCGTGTCTTCATTGTCATTTGCTTCTAGTTATTTTTTAATTTCCTCTTTGATTTCTTCAGTGATCCATTGGCTGTTTAGTAGTGTGTTGTTTAGTCTCCACGTGTTTGTATTTTTGGCCATTTTTTGTTGTTGATTTCCAGTCGTATAGCATTGTGGTCAGAGAAGATGCTTGATATGATTTCAGTTTTCTTAAAGTTACTGAGGCTTGATTTGTAGCCCAGGATGTGATCAATCTTAGAGAATGTTCTGTGTGCACTTGAGAAGAATGTGTATTCTGTTGCTTTTGGATGGAATGTCCTATAAATATCTATTAAGTCCATCTGATCTAATGCTTCATTCAGGGCCTGTGTTTTCTTATTGATTTTCTGCCTGGATGACCTGTCCGTTGCTGTAAGTGGGGTGTTAAAGTCCCCCACTATGATGGTGTTCTTGTTGATTTCTCCTTTTAAGGTTGTTAGCAGTTGCCTTCTATATTGTGGTGATCCATTGTTGGGTGCGTAGATGTTTAAAATGGTTATATCTTCTTCTTGGATTGATCCTTTGATCATTATGTAGTGCCCTTCCTTGTCTCTTAAAATGTTCTTCATTTTAAAGTCTATTTTGTCTGATCGGAATATTGCTACTCCAGCTTTCTTTTGATGCCTGTTTGCATGGAATATTTTCTTCCATCCTCTCACTTTCAATTTGTATGTGTCTCTAGAAGTGAAGTGGGTCTCCTGAAGACAGCATATTTATGGGTCTTGTTTTTGTATCCATGCAGCTAGTCTATGTCTTTTGGCTGGGGCATTCAGTCTATTAATATTTAAGGTAATTATTGATATGTATGTTCTTATTGCCATTGTATTAACTGTTGGGGGTTTTTGTTGCTCTTTTTTCTTCCCTTATTCTCTTGTCTCCTCTCACAAGATGACTATCTTTAATGTTTTATTTGAGCTGATTTTTCTTATTTGTTTGTGTAGCAATTGTAGATTTTTCGTATTCAGTTACCCTGAAGTTTTAATATAGGAGTCTATATATAACTGAGATTGTATTAAGTTGTTGGTTTCTTAATTGCACGTGCATCTGAGTGACCTGTGTTTGTGCTCTCTTCTTATGATTTCTGATTTTGGTAGCATAATTGTGCATGGATGATTTAGTATCTTTACTGTATATATGCCTTTCCTGGTGAGCCTTCTCATTTGTGGTGTTTTTGTTTCTGGTTGTGGCCTTTTCTTTTCTGCCTAGAGAAGTTCCTTTAAGATTTGTTGTAAAGCTGGTTTAGTGTTGAAGAAATCTCTTAGCTTTTGCTTATCTGTAAAGGTTTTGATATCTCCTTCAAATCTGAATGAGAGCCTTGGTGAGTAAAGTAATCTTGCTTGGAAGGTTTTTCCTTTCATCACATTATGTATATCATGCCACTCCCTTCTGGCCTGCAGAGTTTCAGCTGAAAAATCTGCTGATAACCTTATTGGGGTTCCCTTGTATGTCATTTGTTTCTTTTCCCTAGCTGCTTTCAATATTTTCTCTTTTTCTTTAATTTTGGTCATTTTGATTAATATGTGTCTGGGGGTGTTCCTCCTTGGGTTTATTTCATGTGGTACTCATTGTGCTTCCTGGATTTGAGTAAGTGGTTCCTTTCCCATAGTAGGGAATTTTTCAGCTACTATCTCTTCAAATATTTTTTCTATCCCCTTCTCTCTCTCTTCTCCCTCTGGCACCCCTATAATACGGATGTTGGTGAGTTTAACATTATCCCAGAGTTCTCTAAGGTTCTCCTCACTTCTTTTCAATCTTTTATCTCTTTTTTCGTCTGCATTAATGATTTCCACTAATCTGTCCTCCACCTCGCTGATTCATTCTTCTGCCTCCTGTATTCTACCATTGGCTGCTTCTAATGAATTTTTTATTTCAGTTATTGTATTTTGCATCTCTTCTTGCTTAATTTTTACGTGTTGTATTTCTTAGCTCAGTGTTTCCTGTAAATTATCATTCTTTGCCTCCAGTTTATTTCCAATGCCTTGCATCATCTTCAGCATCAACAGTCTAAAGTCTCTTTCTGGGAGGCTGATAATCTCCTTATCACTGAGCTGTTTTTCTGGGCTTTTTCTTTCTCCCTTATCTGAGTTAGAGTTTTCTGTCTCTTCATTTTTATAGGTTTTTGGTGTGGTGACATTTTTGCAGACAATAAGAGTTGTAGCCTCTCTTAGTTCTGGTGTTTGCCTCCTCTGAGGCTAAATTGGTATGGAGGGCACTTGCTGTAGGCTTCCCAATGGGAGGGACTGATGCCTGCCCACTGATAGGTGGTTGATTCCTCTCCCTCTGATGGGTGGGCCTTTGTCTCTGGATGAGATTAGAGGCTGACTGTGTGCCTGAGGGGTCTTTAGGCAGCCTGTTTACTGATGGCTGGGGCTGTGGTCCCACCTGCATTATTGTGTGGCCTGGGGCTTCTCAGCACTGATGGGAGGGACCAGATTTTCCCAGAAATGGCCACCTCTGGAGAAATGCAGGCTGGTGAATGTTCCCAAGAGCTTCACCTCCAATGCCCTTCCCCCACAACAAGCCACAGTCACCCCTGTTTTCTCAGGAGATCCTCCAAGAATTGCAGTTAGGTTCCACCCGGATTCCTGTGGAGACTGCTTTGCCATGGGACCCAGTGCACATGAATGTCTGTGTGTGCCTTTCAAGAATGGGGTCTCTGTTTCCCCCAGTCCGGTGGAGCTGCTGCACACAAGCCCTGCTGGCCTTCAATGCCAGATGCTCCAGGGGCTCTTTCCCCCTGTGCCAGATCCCCAGACATGGGAATTTGACATGGAGCTCAAAACTCTCAGTCCTATAGCTGAGTCTCTGTGATATAGTTACTTTCCAGTCTGTGGGACTTCCCACCCAGGAGGTATGGGGTTGCTTCTATCGCGTAATCACGCCTCCTACCTCTTGTTGTGGTCTCCCCTTTGTCTTCTGGAGCAGAATATCTTTTTTGGAAGTTTACAGTGCATTTGGTTGAAGGTTGCTCAGCATTTGGTTGTAGTTTTGCTGTTTTTGGGGAGAGAAGTTGAGCTCCAGTCCTTCTATTCCACCATCTTAATCCAGTCTCCTGTACCGTTTTTAATTTATCTCAATATTTTATAATTCTTCGTTAAGAAGTCTCGTAATCTCATTCCAAAGGAATAGTTATTTTCCTTTTTTCAAATGTTACAATTAAAATTTTTATAAATGCAACTAATTTTTGAATAGTGACCTTCTAGTCAGCAAACTTGTTAAATTTACTTATTCATTTTAAATGATTTGTAAATATTTTGGATTTTTTATGCACACAGTCATACCTCAAATGGTCAGATTTTATTTTTTTAATCTATCACCCATGCCTTTTATTGCTTTTGATTTACATTTTTGTCTTAATTAAATTCATGAGGGCATCTAGAACAGTGTGGAATAAAATTGATGACAATGGGAGCCATTATCTTATGCTTTATCTCAAAAGGAAAGTTCTGAAATAGTCACCGTTAAGCAGATGTTGCTATAGATTGTGTATGGGTGTGTCTGTGTAACATTTTATTTTAAGAAGTTTCCTTTCTATTCCTAGTTTTCTAAGAGTTTTATAATGACAGATTGTGCATTTTAAAAATATTTTCCTAGACTTCCCCTGTGGCACAGTAGAAACAAATATGACTAGTATCCATGAGGATTTGGGTTCCAGTTCAATCCCTGGCTTCACTGAGTGGGTCGAGGATCTGGCGTTGCCGTGAGTTGTGTTGCTGGCTGTGAACTGTGGTGTAGGTTGCAGATGCAGCTTAAATCCCGAGTTGCTGTGGCTGTGGTGTAGGCTGGCAGCTGCAGCTCCAATTCAACCCCTAGCCTGGGAATTTCCATATGCTGTGGGTGAGACTCAAAAAAGCAAAAAAAAAAAGAGCAAAAAAAAAGTTTTCCTGAAAATATTGAATTGAATTGCTTTATTTTCCTTATGTTAATTGAACATTGTATATATTGACTTTTAAGTTTTCAATGTTTTAAATATACAGAGAAATTGGAAAATGTTACCTTGAACTACCACTAACATTTTGCTAACTTACTTTATTAGATCCATCTGTTATCCATCCATCAGTCTATCTTGTTTATCCATTAATTTCAGAGTAACTTTCAGATTCATAAACTTTCTCCTAAAGACTTAAGTTTGCATATCAATAGCTACAGTTTGAGGCTTTTTGTACTGTTTTCTTTGGTTCAAAGTACATACAGTTAAATGTACAAATCTTAAGTATATTGTTTAATGAGCTTTGAAAAATGTATTCATCCGAATAACTCAAAATCTTATTAAGATGTAAAACATTAACATAAGCTCAAAAGTTGCTTCATGTGCCTTCACTATCAGTCTCTGCCTTTGTACTTCCAGAAGGAACATTTCTGTTTTTTTTTCACAGTAAATAAGTTTTAAATCTTTTAAAACTTCATGAAGTCACATACTATGTATTCTCTTGCTTAAAGTTTCTTTCTTTCAGCATAATTTTGAAACATATACACACTATTGTTTATGCTTTTATCAGTAGTTTTTATTGTTTTTCGTTGCTGAGTATCATCCCATGAACAGGTTACATTATATTTTTCCTTTCTTATTTTGATTGACACCTGGGCTGTTTCCAGTTCTGCAACATTAAGAATGCAAAATGAGTATTCTTATTTTAGTCATTATGTAGACAATACTTTTCATTTCTTTGGGGATAGATACCTAAGAGTGGTATCACTAGGTTATAGCATAGGTACATGTTTATTTTATAAGAACTGCCAGACAGATTTCAGTGGTTATACCATTTGCATTCCCACTAATCTTATGAGTTGTTTCACATCCTCATTGACATTTGACGTTGTCAGTTTAAAAAATTTTTGCCACTGGTGGTCGTGTAATGAAATCTAATTTTGATTTAATTTAAAATCTCAAAGAATAATTAAGAGCATTTTCATATATTTATTGACCATTTGTATATCTTGTTTTATGAATTGTCTGCCCAAATCTTTTGACCATTTTTCTGATGGGGTTGTATGTCTTCCTATTACTAAGCCAATCTTTTTATATACCCTAGATAGTAGTTTTACTAGTTTTGCAAATATTTTTGCTCAGTTCATAGGTTGTGTATTCATTTCTTTTTCTATGCTTTTTAAAATTATAGTTGATTTACAATGTTAAGCCAGTTTCTGCTGCTATATAGCATAGTGACCCAATCATATCTCTATATACATTCTTTTTCTCATATCATCCTCCATCCTGTTCTATCACAAGAGACTGGACACAGTTCTCTGTGATATATAGTAGACCTCATTGCCTATCCATTCTAAATATAACAGTTTGCATCTACTAACCCCAAACTCCCAGTCTGTCCCACTCCCTCCGGCATCCCCCTTGACAACCACAAATCTGTTCCCACGTCTGTGAGTCTGTTTCATTTGTGCCATGATTTGGATTCCACGTTAAGTGATGTCATATGGTATTTGTCTTTCTCTTTTTGAGCTACTTCACTTAGTGTGAGAATCTTAAGTTGCATCCATGTTGCTGTTAATGAAATAATGCCATTTTTTTTTCTTTTTCTCTTTTGTCCACGCTGTGGCATATGGAGTTCCCAGGCCAGGGATCAGATCTGAGTCTCTGTTTCAACCTAAGCTGCAGCTATGGCAAAGCCGGATCCTTAACCCACGGTGCTGGGCCAGGAATCGAACCTTGCATCCCAGTGCTCCCAAGATGCTGCTGATCCCCTTGCACCATAGCGGGAACTCCTATTTCATTCTTTTTTATGGCTGAGTATTATCCCATTGTGTATATTTACCGCATCTTCTTAATTCATTTATCTGTTGATGGACATTTAGTTTTTTTTCCATGTCTTGGCTATTGTGAATAGTGCTGCTACAAACATAATATGTGCATGTATCTTTTTGAATTGTAGTTTCGTCCAGATATATGCCCAGGAGTGGGACTGTTGGATCATACAGTAGTTCTATATTTAGTTTTCTGAGGAACCTCCATAATGTTTCCCTAGTGGTTGTGCCAGTTTACATTCCCACCAACAGTGCAGGAGGGTTCCCTTTTCTCCACACCTCTCCAGCATTTATTTGTAGACTTATTAAAGATGGCCATTCTGACCAGTGTGAGGTGGGTACCTCATTGTAGTTTTGGTTTGCATTTCTCCAATAATTAGTAATGTTGAGCATTTTTCCATGTGCCTACTCACCACCCATATGTCTTCTTTGGAGAAATGCCTATTTAGGTCTTCTGCCCATTTTTCAATTGGGTTGTTAGTTTTTTTCTGTTGAGTTGTATGGGTTGTTTGTATGTTTTGGAGATTAAGTTCTTGTCAGTTGCATCATTTGAAATTATTTTCTTCCATTCCGTAGGTTGTCTTCTTGGTTTTTTAATGGTTTCCTTTGCTGTGCAAAAGTGTGTAAGCTTGATTAGGTCCCATTGATTTATTTTTGTTTTTGTTTCTATTGCTTTGGGAGACTGACTTAAGAGAACATTTGAACGGTTTATGTCAGAGACTGTTTTTCCTATGTTCTCTTCTAGCAGTTTTATGGTGTCTTGTCTTATGTTTATCATTTCTTAATAGTATCTTTTTTTTTTTTTTTGTCTTTTTGGGGCCGCACCCGTGGCACATGGAGGTTCCCAGGCTAGGGGTCAGATCAGAGCTGTAGCCACCGGCCTATGCCAGAGTCACAGCAATGCCAGATTTGAGCTGTGTCTGTGACCTACACCACAGCTCATGGCAACACTGGATCCTTAACCCACTGAGCAAGGCCAGGGATTGAACCCGGGTCCTCATGGCTGCTAGTCGGGTTCGTTAACTGCTGAGTCATGATGGGAACTCCTCTTAATAGTATCTTTTGTTAAGAAGTTTTCAGTATAGTGTAATTTTTCAATTTTTATTCAGTTGATATTGCATTCTGTGGTTTAATCATATTCTCTTATCTTTTCTTCTAAAAGCTCTATGATTTAGGTTTTACATTTAGGTTTATGATATGCCTCAAATTAATATTTGGGGAGTTTTCGTCGTGGCTCAGTGGTTAACGAATCCGACTAGGAACCATTAGGTTGTGGGTTCGATCCCTGGCCTCGCTCATTGGGTTAAGGATCTGCCGTTGCCGTGAGCTGTGGTGTAGGTTGCAGACACAGCTCGGATCCTGCATTGCTGTTGCTGTGGCGTCGGCCGGCGGCTACAGCTTCTGTTAGACCCCTAGCCTGGGAACCTCCATATGCCGCGAGTGTGGCCCTAGAAAAGGCAAAAAAATTAATATTTGGGTATGGCATGAGATGGGAATGATTTTCAGTGTTTTCTATATGGATATGCAGTTGTTCCAGCACCATTTGGTGAAAAATATTTCATCACCCACTGGCTTTCTTTAATGTTTAGTATAGTTACTGTTATGGTTGAATTTAGGGCTACCATTTTATTTTCTGTTTTCTGTGTGTCCCCTCTGTTTTCCTTTAGCTTATTTGAATATTATTTTAGACTTCTCTTTTAATTTATGTATTGATTTTTTGGGTATACCTCTTTGCATTAATTTTTCGGTTGCTGTAGAAATTAAAATATACCTCTAACTTTTCACAGCATACTTATAAATATTAAAACACTTCACATTACATCACAATTTGATAACAATGTATATTTCCATTTATCCCAACTCCATTCAATCCTTTATGCTATAGTTGCTATAGTTTCCTTTGTAACATGTACACACACACACACACACACACACACACACACACACACCCCTCATAAGACAATGCTTTAATTTTTGGATATCCAGTCAAATGTATTTTAAAGAAATTAAAAGAAAAATATTTTTATATTTACCTAGTGGCAAATCAGTTACTAAGTTTTATCAAATCTTTCTTTGTAAGTCTATTTTATACACATTATTTATCTCTTTATTCTATTGTTCTATTTGTCCATACAGTACCTTATGAATAGATGATGCCTCCTAACTAATCACTTTTCTTTCAGATTCCCCATTCTCAAATCTTCTCTCCCAAACATTGTAATGAGAAATAGGGTGGTAATGAGCAGTCCTTGAGCTCTTCTTGAAGGTAGAAATGAGTCAACATGTAAAACCTCACTCAGTGAATTACCTCACAGTACAGCCTATCTTAGATAATTTCACATTCTGCGCATTGCCTCGTATTTGGCCTTTCACAAAGAAAGCACTCAATGAATATTTATTAGATTGTTGGATGAACAAAGAAACTCCTTTTTCCTTACCCACAATGAAGGAGAACCTGTGTCAGTGAAAAGAAGTTGTCACTCGGAAAACCAAAAAGTACAACTAACAAGAGATGCCCTTATATTATTGCTTCTCAGTGAAATTAAAAAAGCAACAAACAAACAAATTGATTTCACTTTGTACATAAGATAAAAAATGATTCTTGCCTGTTAAGATAATCCTACTGGAAAGGCTATGAGAAGTTATATCTTCCAGAAATCTGTCTAACGTATATAACATCCAATATCATGTCATGTCCTGTCATATCATATCAGTCAGTCACAAGACAGTTCAATTTCAGAATCAAGAAAGCCAAAAGTTGATTTTTTAAGGATATTAAATGATCACCTAGCATTATTGTCACACAGTGTCAGCTTGTAAGTAAAATAGTACCTCTTTTGTTTTCTAAAAGAGGCAAACTGAGATGCTAGTCTTTTCCTTTTTTTTTCCTTCTTCCTTCTTGTTTTCTTTTTGTGGAAGCAGGTACATTTTATGCTTATTCAGCTAAATAAACTGCTGAATTTATAAACTGAGAGGCAACTCCTTCAAATGACAGATAGGAAGGGGGTGGGTCTCAGATGAGCCCAACAGCTGGATTTCTACAGCTGTGACCTGTTAAGAAAGATGAGCTATGGGGATCTAAAGGGAAAAGGAGGACAATTTAATTAAAACTGGCTCAGGATGGAAACCTTAATGAATTGCAGTCCAGGGGCAGAGTAAATCCTGAGACCCCAAAATCCTAAGGGAACCGTCAATAAAAAGATGCAATTATCTGAACCGGTTGCTGAGACTCAACTTGTTTTCCATACTACCACGTGTTGTTTCCCAGGGCATAATGATTTGGCAGGGAAATAACCTGGGAAGAGTGTGCTGAAAATAGCTACTTTATAATTACATTGCTACTTTCTCTAAATCTGATAATGAGGTAATATCTGATATGCAAAAATTAATCATGCATTCAGAGGGTTCTATATTAAATGTCACATGAATGAAATTTCCACTGAGTAGATACAACCTAGTCATGAAAACCTCTGGGAAACTGAGTTCAAAAAAAACCAATATGGATAAAAGAAATGAGATTTGCCTTCAAGTCTGTAATGACATTCTCATTAGATCCGAAGGAAACCTTTCAATCTATGGAAAGGACACAGGCTCATTCTGCCCCTACAGTGTCCTCAATGGATTTGAGGGGTGGCTAGAGGCTGGGTGAGCCTTTGGGAAGTCTTGTAGGAGTGCACTGTGTTAGTATGTTTGTTTATTAAAAACTCATGGGTTAGTTTGCTGCTGCTTCTGTAACAAATCACCTCAAACTAAGTATTATCATGATAAAAGATTATTATTTTACAGTTCTACAGATCACATATCTAAAATAAATCCACAAGAGAGCCTTTCCTCTAGAGGTATTAGAGGAAGACCCATTGTCTTGCCTTTTCCAGTCTTTTGGAGTTATCTACATTCCTTGACTGGTGGTCCCTTCTTCTATCTTCAAAGCCAGTGGCATAGTATCTTCTTTCCTCTCTGACCTCTGCTTCCATCCTCACATATCTCTGACTCTGACCCTCCCTCTCTTCCTCTTGTAAGAACTACATTGGGCACAGGAAGATAATCCAGGATTACTTCCCTGTCTCAAAATCTTTACCTTAATCACAACCGCAAGGTCTCTTTTGCCAGGTAAGGTATCAAATTTACAGATATCATATTCACAAGTTCCAGAGACAGAATGTGAATGTCTTTGAGGGACCCTTATTCAGCTTTTTATCCCTCCCAAAAGGGCAAAATGATTTGCAGTAAAAATTGGCAACCTTTAGGTATTGTGACAGCTACATTCGTTGAGCTGTGTCACAGAAAAATCTTACAGAGTGGTTTCAATAAGGTTTCAATAAGGTTGTTATCTGTCTCAAACAACCAAAGTTCAGGCATAGGCAGTCCATGGTTTCTCATCTTCTTCCCCTTTTCCTGTTCTGTCATCCTTAGAGGTGACAGGGACCCTCCTCCCAGCTTTCCAGGCAGGAAAAAGAAAAGCAGAAGGAGCAGCACTAATAGACTTCCACTTAATGACCTTTTCATTAGAACCAAAGAGCAACCCTCCACCCTGCCCTCCCTTTAAGGGAGGCTGGGAAGATGAGTTTTCAACTTTTTGTACTCAGCATGGGAGGAAAGTAAATATGAAGGGGGCTGAGTCAGCAACCTGAGTATTATCTACAATAACCAAAGAGAAATCTAAGCCTCTAAGTCCCCCCCGACCTTACCAATCAGTGACTGGATAGAACCAGCTGTTTTGTGTTATTTAAATATGACCCCCCCCACCCCTGCTCACCCAGTTTTCCACCAGAGTCTCCAATGGGCAACTAAAAATAACCAGTGTGTTTACACATGTCCCCAAACCAAATATTTTTAAATAAAGTTATTTAAACAGACCTGAATGATACCTATGATTATAGTTTTTGTCCAAGCAAATTAGCTGATTTAAGAGAAAAATTAAGTGATTGAATCAGCAGGTTATGTCTATGGTCTGGGAGAAGACCTCCTGTAGCAGACGCTACTTTTTACTTCCCCTCCCCCATCACAGTGGCTGGGGACGCTGGGTGGCCATTCTGCCTAACGTGCGCATGGCTTCTGTCCACAATTGATAGGTTGGGTCAAAATATCCCATTCTCCTCTCTGGACCCCATTCTTTAGCCAGAGTTGATTTGTTTAAGAATGGATAGCTGATGAAAACTAGGCAGTCTTGCATCAAAATTTTAAAATTGGAACTAAAAGAGAATGAGGAGTGGTCTCTCCCTGGATGGCTAAAATATAACATAAATCAGAGAGCTGTTGATCACCATGTTTCATATGTGGCCTGAAGAGCAGAGGAAGCTAGTCCTCAGAGGAAAGAGCAGACCGAGCACAGACAAAGCCTGGTTCTAGATCATTCTCAGAACCCAGCCACATTCCCATGATTCATGTGGTTCCTTGCCTTTACTCATTGTGAGAATACTGGGGTTAATTCACTGTAGTGTTCTATTATTTATAACCAGATATATTGCTATAAAATGTAGAATTGTTACTGGTCCATGAAACATGTTACTGGTCCTGTAAAAGGATTACTTATGCTACAACAAAAGAAATTACTTTGATTAATTGAAAGGCAGAATTATAACTGCTGGACTCTAATCAAACTGTAATCTTATTGCTTCACTAATTCCTAATACATTACACAGTCTAGCAAAATATGATAAAGTATTTGAAATGGCAATAATAAAAATTCAAAACATGTGCATAAAATCTGGATGGGTGCCGTACATCAAAAAGGAAATGTATTATATTACAGAAATGGAATAAAGGTTAACTTCAAACTTTATTTCCAACCTATGGAATGGACTAGAGGGGACTTTAGTGTAAAATAAGAAGATTTATCATCATGAAAAGGCTTCATTTGGGATTTTCTAAATCTGGAAATTAAGAAAGTGCCATATTTCCATTTCTCACAGGAAACTATCTCAATATTTTGAGATGAAAATAACTTTATCAATCTTACTTTTTTTTTTTTGCTGTTTATTTAGGGCTGCACCTGCAGCATATGGAGGTTCCCAGGCTAGGGGTTGAGTTGGAGTTGCAGCTGCTGGCCTACACCACAGCCATGGCAATGTCAGATCCAAGCTGTACCTGTGACCTACACCACAGCTCACCGCAACGCTGGAACCTTAGCCCACTGAGCAAGGCCAGGGATCGAACCCCACGACCTCATGATTACTAGTTAGATTGATTTCTGCTGTGCCACAAGGGGAATTCCTATCAATCTTAGTTTTAATACTAGCTTTAACAGTTCAGAAGCCAATTACATTTCATTTAATATACAGCTATAAGGTAAGGCACTAAGATCTGGGTCTGTAGTGGTGAAAGAGTGTACCGCATTACATATTACATTGCTCATTCAGAAAGTTTTTCCGTAAAACTGCAAGCAGAGCCATCTCAAACATCTCGTTAATGAGCCTTATTCTGCCTCCTCTGGGAATGCAGATGGGGGTTGGCTTCCAGTTCTTCTGGAGGCAAATGAGGAAATGGGACTGATGAGGTTATAAATC
Organism: Catagonus wagneri; assembly: GCA_004024745.2. Taxonomy (NCBI): domain Eukaryota; kingdom Metazoa; phylum Chordata; class Mammalia; order Artiodactyla; family Tayassuidae; genus Catagonus; species Catagonus wagneri. The sequence goes on along the minus strand of PVHT021183617.1, from coordinate 14,072,476 downwards.
CAGATGAAACCCTCACATAAAGGGATTCTCATTTGTGCCATCTGTTCAGGCTGAGCTGGAGATGAAATATAAGGTGTCATTGACACAGTCCCTGGAGGACTGTCACCAAATGATCTTCCTTCTCATTTGCCTTCAATGCATTACAAGCTGCTATCGTTCCTTTCTGCTCTGTTCATCCTCCTGTCATTGCCTTAGATTTCTCCTTCACTGACACAGCTGATCAGCCCTTGCCTTGAGATCTGCTTCTCTGACATGGAACTTTCTGGGCACACTTTAAGAATTTTGTCTGTCTTCTCTGATTCCCATTTTTCCCTCCCCTATTTGCTAAATGTGAATATTTTGAAAACTTTTACCCTTAGCCATGTCTTCTTTGTACTTTCTCCCTGGAAGAACACATCTGCTCCTTCGATGTCCAGTAATATCTTTGTGCAAATTCCCAAATCTTCTCCTGAGTTTTATTTCTAATTCTTTTTGTGCCAGCTGGACATTCCCAACTGGATTGGCCCTTCAAACTCAGTAAGTTGCAGACCTCACACATCTTTGAATCCTCAAATGTTTATCCTCCTAACTTTGCTTGCGCTATTCATGGCATGGCTGTATTCGTATCCCAGGCTTTAAAAACGGGCATGCCTTTTATTTTGCCTTCTCCTTCCCTTTCCATTTTAAAAGTTGAAAAGATCTGGCTGGCCTTAGCAATTTTGTCCCCATTTGTTCCTGCCTTTTTATTCCAGTTTTTACTGCTGTAATTTGGGCCATCATTAGCTTCCATTTAGACTATGGTGGAAGTTGGGGGATGTTCATTGCCACCATAGAAGTTAAGGCTCAGATTTCACCTTGATTGTCGTGGCTCTCAGCTCCACAGTTCAGCCACTGAAGATGCACCAAGGCTTTTCAGGTCCAAGAAATAACCTCAGGAGACTTTGAACTTGGCAAAATCCATGCTTACTTTGTTATAACATCTCAGAGATAGACTCAACGGGAAAACGGAAAGGATTTCTTGGTGTTGCTGATATTCTTCAAGGCAGAGGTTCTGCTGCCTTCTTATAATCTGGCCATATCAAAATAAATGTTTTTCAATGTAGAGAGAGAGCTTTTAATGAAACTAAGATATCAGTTACTTGATAGCCTTCAGAGATGTTCTGTTAGCATCTTTTTAGTCTGAGACATTACTTTTAGCTCTCCTGTTCACCTGTATTTTCTAATAACATTATCAGAAAGCCTTGATGGGCAAATAATGATCATTGAGTAACTCAAGGTAAAGAAACTTCTGCTCTTTCCTATGCCTCTCTTCTTGTACTCTCTGCATAGAGTAAGAACTCGTCAGATGGTTTCTAACCTACCAAATAAAATAAGTACCAGCACATATTATGTATAGAAACAGTCAGTTTTGGAGTATATTCTAGGGTTATTCATGTGGAACATGCTCTTCTGAAATCAGAGCCAAAAAATTTTCTGGTATTAACTCTATTCAAAGATTTAATCCTACAGTTTTCTGTCAGACAAACCTGTTTCTGCATCTGTGTTTTGTGTTTTATCTGGGAAAAGGAGGTGAAGCCTTAATTACTGAGTTTATGCTTTTTTTAAATTAGGAGAAAGTACATTTACTAAGAACATCCTAATTATTTCTGTATACTAGTATGTGATATAAAAAACTCCATTAATTCAGAAATTGTACTATTTATCTTATGCAGTAATAAAATTTCTTGCTTTAAAAAAGTCTGTATGAGACATAATTCCCTTGTTCAGATAAATCTGCCTAGTTGTTTTAATATCCTTGAAAAGTATACTAATTAACAATGTAAAAGTTAGACTTAAAATTGTAATTATAAGAATTCCTTTTTTATTGTAAAATACCTTGTCTCATATTTTATTGCTTCTAAAATCTGGATATATCTTATAATCAATGAAAAGTGAAATTTTCCTGCCACCAGGGAGAAGGCAATTTGATAAATAGCTGTCAACGACTAGGCACAGACAAATCTGACGTGTATACAAGCTGTTGATCATTCAACTCTCAACTCAAGAGCTTTTCATTAGTAACATCAGACTGTTGAATTTTAAATTACACTCAAACCCCTGTCATTTAAAATTTCCTGTAAAAGTGATATTATTAGGAGTCTTGAATAAAAATTATTTTATATCCAGAAGATCATTTGTTTTGCTCCCAAGTGATATTTTGAAAGGCAGTAAAAAGTGCTAGCATTTAAGGAATAGTTAGGGAATTTTCTAAGACAGCCAAGGTTGGTATAATCGACGTAAGCATCATGAAAGTCTAGCACCATGGCATTCAACATTCATCTGTTGAAAGGTCCCAGCTGGCTTATAAAACAAGCGATTCAACTCCCAGTGGTACGTTATTGAATTACCAAAAGCAAAACTACAAATTTAGCTAAATAGAAAGTTCAGGTGGATCGCTGGTACTGTCAAGATGTCTTCTGTGATACTGATCAAGCCTATGGAAAACAGTGTGTCACATGACTGCTGAGGTCCCCTAGTGATTTAGAAATATCTTTATATTCCAAAATGGAAAAAGGGTTGGACCAGTCTTTCTCAGTTGTTGGTGGACTATAGGTATGAGAATTCACTGAGGTGCTTGTCTAGAATTGATTGTATCCATGGGCTCTACTGGTTATCCTCAAAATCATGATATGAATGATAGGGACAGAAATATGCATTTTTTCAGGCTCTCATGATGATTCTGATGTACCTTACCATCCTCAGACTCACGGTTTGAGTATAATCCTGAGAAATAGAATGGAATGCAAAAAGATGAAGTATTTGTGGTTAATTAAGAGAAAAAGACTTGTGATCATTTAATGTTTTTTTAAGTAAGAATAAAGTATAATGGTGACTCCTACAACCAATGTATTTTATAAAGAAAGAATTAAGAGGAGTTCCCTTCGTGGCTCAGTGGTTAACGAATCCGACTAAGAACCATGAGGTTGCGGGTTCGATCCCTGGCCTTGCTCAGTGGGTTAAGGATCCGGCGTTGCTGTGAGCTGTGGTGTAGGTTGCAGACGCGGCTTGGATCCCGCGTTGCTGTGGCTGTGGTGAAGACCGGCGGCTACAGCTCCTGTTAGACCCCTAGCCTGGGAACCTCCATATGCCGCGGGTGCGGCTCTACATAAAGGCAAAAAGACAAAAAAAAAAATTAAGAGATTTTAATAAGAGTGAGCCTATAAGTCATATATAAAGAAGATGCATTTGAATTGCTTTATGAATGTTCTTCATAGAACTCTATGGCCATAATCTACATATACCGTCTAAGCTGTCATCTTTCACCAAGGTATGACGATCAAGATGCAGCCTGTGGTTAGGACTAAAAAAAAAAAAAGCTAAATTCGTTCATTCAAAGAAGTGGTCCACATCACCTACGCTGAGGCAAAATATCTAAATACTGTTTAGAAAAAGTGTCTCATAGTGAAGTCAAGAATAGCAAAGACGTAAATCACCTAGTTACATGCCTGACAGACACTCTCAACGAGGATGGTTTTAACCCCCAGGAGACATTTTTGGTTATGACACTGTAGTGGGGAAGAGGAGAGAGAGTGGCAGCCAGAAATGCTGCTAAATATCCTTCAATGCAAAAGGCAGACCCCACACAAAAGAATTTACACAACCCACAATATCAGGAGTGCTAAGATTGAAAACTCTGCTCCGGAGAATAATGTGCCACCTCCAGTTTCTTAGGCTGTTCTGGACTCAGGAAAGAAAACCAGGATGAAATACCTATTTGTCTTCAACAGCAAAACACAAAACTGTTATATTTAAATATGGCAGAGAAGAACCAAAGTTCTGACACCCCTACCTAAAACATTCTTTTCCCCCATAAAATGCAAAGATATTCTCAGATTGGCCGGTGGTATTTCTAAAAGACCAACATGTAATTCAGAAAACCAAGATTCATTATGGAAAATGGATGGGAGACAGAAGAGATAATAAAGGGGGAAAGAATGATGAAATGATAAGAGGAAATGGAAACCCATGATGCAAAGAGCAAAAATTAGAATCAGAATAAAGGCGTAAATAGCTACTTTGCTTACCCCAAAGAACTTGTGTCCTGAGGGCTCCAAATAGGAATGAAAACAATATAAAGCATGGAGTTCCCTAGTGGCACAGCCAAAATGAATCTGACTAGGAACTATGAGGTTGCGGGTTTGATCCCTGGCTTCGCTCAGTGGATCAAGAATCCAGCATTGCCATGAACTGTGCCGTAGGTCCCAGATGCGGCTCGGATCCTGCATTGCTGTGGCTCTGGCGCAGGCAGGCAGTTGCAGCTCCATTTGCACCCCTAGCCTGAGAACCTCCATAAGCCACAATGTGGCCCTAAAAAGAAAAAAAAAATGTATATATGTATATATGTATAAAGCACAGCTATATTGTCTATTTAAATCCTGACAATAGCACTATACAACGGATACTGGTGTGCCGAGTTGAGAGATGAGAAAAACCAGCATGTAAGCATATTGAATTTGGCCAACTAGATTCTGTGATTTCTGCCAAAGAATCTGAATCTCGAGGGAGGGATGCAAACATGAAAGGAAATGGAGTGATTACTTTTGGAAGCCATGGTGGTGGAGTGAATTGGGAATCCAGTGGCCAGCAGCCACTGACGACGCAGCAGCGTGGATCAAGTAGTAGCAGTGCCCGGCTCTGTCAGGGCCTTGGCTCTGTTCTCTGCTGGCTGGACCCTTGTTTCCTGTCAGCTTTTTAAGCTGATTCTTCAGCATTTTCATTCGGTGAATAACATCCTCATGTCCTTCCAGTCATCTTAAGTCAGACAGGTCAGCGTAGGTGATTTGCAAGCAAGAAGCCTGACCGGTTCAGGCCTGGAAGGGAAAGGTTGGGAGCCTTCTAGAGTTATTTAGATGGGAAACAAGAAATGGCATTTGAAATAAAAATAAAGCGCTCAGACAAATAAACAGAAAAACAAAAACAACAGCAAAAGAACCTTATTTCATCACCCTCTTTTCAAAGACTTGGTCCTCTGGCCATGCAGTGTTGTTTTCATTCAAGTGACAACAAGTGGCAGTTCTGCTGGGGGTGAGGGTGGAGTTAAGTGGGGGACCAGGAGCTCTGCAGAAGCCTAGATGGTACTTATCACTGGCACTCAATGGATTTACTTTTCCTTAAAGTGAAATCCATTGAAATCTGTGAATGCTGTCTTTCAAAACTTTATGTTACTGACCTTGGCATGTTCTCCCCCAATTCTTCTCCCCCCTGCTTCATTCTTATCTCAGCCTAAATGCACCTTCCTCAAAGATGCCTTCTCTAACTCTCTGTAAATGCTCTCATCTCTTAGCACAAGCTGCTTTTTATTTTCTTGGTAGTGCCTACTGTCTCCAGATCTTTTTGATTGTTTGTTGGTTGACATATTTTTCTCCCCGACCCTACACTCCTATGTGATTTTTTTATGCCTTGTTTCTAACTGTATTTGCAGTGCCTAGAGCAGCTTTGGCATGGGGTGAACATTTTTTGGATGGATGAGTCAGTGAGTGGATGGAATCTGTCTCTAGACTGTCATATATGCTCTGAACTTTCAAAATAACCGAAACTCCTGTGCTTTGGTATTTTTGCCATGTGGAGATTAGTGTCATGTGGATATGACTTATTTAGTTAGATAAGAATCCCAAATGTCCTAAAAGCAGTTTTAAAATTTTAAAGAGATATCAAATCTTACTATCTGTAATTTCCCTTATAAATATCAAGGCCCTTTTGAAAGAAGTTGAATTGTTTAGGAAACCTAGCATTTGATACAGGTGCCCTCTTCTCACAAAACCTACTTTAATTTGATATAACAAAATATTCTTATGGAAGCAATTCCAAAATGGTTTACTGAGCCCATAGAGGTATCAGTTACTGTGTCACTGGAGAATTAGTTGTGAACAAGTAAACGTAAGTCTTTGCCCTTTGCATAGGAACTATTCAAAACATATATAAGTGTGATGACAGATCTGTCCAGAGGTGCACAAGTAGTGACTACCCTTGGCTGGGCTGGAGGGTGAGTTGTGGGCAGTAAAGCCTAAGCTGAGATCTGCAGGTGAGTTAGCTGAGCAAAGCAGCCGGGAGGCATGAGGCAAAGGCATTGGCAGGTATTAAAAGGATTCCCATGAAGGAGTCTCATGAAAAAGTGAGGCCAGAGTGATGCACACTTACCACGCCATGCAGGACCAAGATCAGTGAGTGGGTTCTGGGCCACTGGGGTCAGAAGCAGCCTGTTTTGTCTAGCTAACTTTCTCAAGTGTGTCGTCTCCTCTCAGGAAAGACATAGTTCCGGTAATGCACTGTTAAAACATGAAATTCTCAGTACCGTTTACATGGAGACATTCTACATCACGGGAGAAGCTCCATCATTTTTTTTTTCTTGCCTTGTCTTTTCTTTCTTTTAATAGCGTAGCGGTCATCTGAACTGTGCATCTGTTAACCAGAAGGCCAACCTGACCTCAGCCCTTAATGGCTTTCTTGATGGCTGTAGTGAAAAACCTCCCCCTCTCACCACCATCTGGTGCAATTACGTCTGAAATCTTTTTAAGCAATCTGTGCTCAGGATTGTGGGTATGTGTTGAAGTATATTCTCAAGGGAATTTTTTCTTTGAAATGATGTTTAGTAACTCAGAAAAGTTTAATGGATATCCCCCTCCTTAGTCTATTAAATGTTAGTGACAGGGCCGGGGTTATAACTGCCGGGGAGGACGTCTACACGCAGTTCAACTTCTCTCACACGGCTTTTTCACGCACATACAGTTTGCTTTTTGAAAAAATAAACCGCTTCTCCATTCATCTATCTTGGTGGATTTGAGAGGCTCCAGGAAATACTTCTCTGAGTGATATCATGTTCGTGTGGGTTATTCTCTCTCCTGGTTAATCTTTGAGTTTTCATCACAGAAAACAACTGTTAAAACACAAGGGAAATCTAGGAGCAGCATCGCGTTAAGCTCTGAGACCCTCAGTTAGTTCAGTACGGGGCACATGGCCCAGCCTATGGAAAGCAGTGCAGTTTATCACTGAATGAAAGAGGGAGAAGATATGAATGTTGCCAGAAGGTCTCCAGCGAAACCCTGGACATGCAATTAAAATGTGTAGGGAAACATACATAACGCGCCTTGGAACCTTGAAAATATCTACACTGTATGTTACAATGTACAGTAGACTATAACATTTATCAACTAAATTTTTTTTTCCCAAGGAGATAAAAATCAACACATTTCTTCTCCTACTGATTCAATACTTAATCTGCTGAATTCATAGAGAGATGAGCTACTCAGGGTGCGATAAATCCTCTTCATTTCAGCAGTTGCACCCAAATTGAAACAGAATATTGCAGAGGTGCTGTCTTTGCTGGGGTGGGTTTGGACACGGGAGAAACTGATGAATTATCAAGATGTGTTCCTACCTTGAGGGGAGTGAACATTTCATCCAAGGAACCACATCTTGAGCAAAGGACAAAATCATGCAGATTTGCTTATGGACTGCTGGAAGTCTTAAGTGCATTCATAAATACGGAAATAATGTTTGACTAAAATTTTTCTTTCTCTTTCTTTTATTTATTTATTTATTTATTTATTTATTTTTTTGGTCTTTTTAGAGCCACACCTGCAGCATATGGCTAGGGGTCAAATCTACAACTGCCAGCCACAGCCACAGCAATGCCAGATCTGAGTGAGCCACATCTGTGATCTACACCACAGCTCAGGGCAACTCTGGATCCTTAACCCACTGAGTAAGGCCAGGGATTGAAACTGCATCCTTATGGATACTAATGGAGTTCATTACTGCTGAGCCGCAACAGGATCTCCAAATTTTGTTTTCTTTTTCAGCCACGCCCATGGCGTATGGAAGTTCTCAAGCCAGGGATGAATCCAAGTCACAGCTGTGACTTAGCCACAGCTATGGCAACGCCAAATCCTTAACCCACTGTGCCACAGCAGGAACTCCAATGCTTGACTAGATTTGAAGTAGTGAAGAGAATTGCTGTATTCTCTGTGATTGGCCACAAGCTGTGTTTTATAAGATTTCTCATAATAAGCCCAAACCAGAACACGATGAGGGAATTTTCAACAGAAAAGTTCTCTGGACACATGAAGACCTCTATACATTCAGCATTTCAGAAGGAAATGTTTTAGGTCTTTGAACTTCTAAGTTGTCTATGATGCAGGAATATTTTTTCTAGTGACAACATTACTATCAATTCCTTCTTTTGAAATATTTAAACGAAAGTTTATTCAATAAATGTTTTTGCAAGTGTCTATAATGCTCCAGATGCTCTTATAGATGCTAGATATGTAAATATAGATATATAAGAAAAAAAAAAGAGACAAAGGGAAAACAGAGATGTTAAGCTAGGTGAGAATTTAAAATGAAAGATTTTGGGAGTTTCCATCGTGGCTCAGTGGTTAACGAATTCAACTAGAAACGATGAGGTTGTGGGTTCGATCCCTAGCCTTGCTCAGCAGGTTAAGGATCTGGCGTTGCCATGAGCCGTAGTTTAGGCTGCAGACGCGGCTTGGATCTCGCGTTGCTGTGGCTGTGGCTGTGGCGAAGGCCGGCAGCTACAGCTCCTGTTAGACCCCTAGCCTGGGAACCTCCACATGCTGCGGGTGTGGCCCAAATAAGGCAAAAAGACCAAATAAATAAATAAATAAATAAATAAATAAATAAAATAAAGCGGAAGATTTTATATTTAACGTTTCTTGATAAAGCTACCCAACTGCCTTATATTTTATACGAGTTTTTTTTTTTTTTTAATGAGGTAACACTATCCTGAATTATGTGTTGATAAAAGAGAACTACTTGGCACCATTGTATGGTTCTGCACTGCTTGCTGGTAGATAAGACTGACATGAACTGGGAGCTATGTCTCACCAGACTGTTCTGCCCAGAGACACCTGTTCTGAAATGCCAGTAAGACTAACAATAAACAGCAAATTGGCCCTAGAACACATGGCACAGTCTTGGAGAGTAAGTGTGAAGGCCCCTCCTGTGAAAATATCTATCTCCAAGACATATCAAATAGTAATAAAAATGCAATTCACTTAATTAGGAAATCAAATTTTTATTTTAAAAAACCATTTTGTGGGCAGAAACCTCTGCTATCAACCATCCAGATCCCAAGGCATTTGGCCTTGGTGAAATGTAGATAAAACTGTGTATCTACCCCCCACTGGTTGTCTGTAGCCCTGCACATCTAGGGGGTGAAGAAGTTTAAAAGAGTCTCCCCAAAAGAGATGACAATGCCTGGTGGGCAAGGCAGAAGGAGAGAATTCTATGCCGAGGGCTGCAAGAACCAAAAGATGAATGTGACTGACTTCACACATTTAGTTGGGTTTGACCTTGAGTTCACTCTGAATACCCTTCCATCATTGAACCCCTTGAGGAAATCCTAAATGTGTAGATGCAACAAAATGCTGGGTTTGGCTACAAACACAGGGGGGAGCAGTGGTTAGAAAAATTACTTGGTACCTTAACAGAAGGGCTCTGCGTGGCTTGTCTGGTGATTTGGACCACTTTCATTTAATTCACTCATTGTGTATTTATGGAGCATCCCTGTGTGTTAGGAGTTGTTCTAGGCAGTAAGAACTCAGTGGTAAGCAAAATGGTGAAGGCCCAATTTTCTGTTTTACTGGAGGTGGGTAGGGATGAAAGATCAATACAAAAATGAACAAGAAAATAACAGGTGGGGTAAGTGCTATGGAGAAAATGCAATGGGCAGTGAAAGAGAGGCAGCATGGATGGGGCTGCCATTCGGTGGTCCAAGAAGACCTCTCTAAGTCTGAGATGAGGCTAACAAGAAGGAATCATCCATGAGAAGGTCCTAGAGAAGAACTGTCCAGGGAGAGGGAACAGATTTTCAGATGGAAATCAGCTGTATGGATGGAAAGTGGTGATGGAAGGAAGAGCAGTAGGAGGTGATGAGGTCAAGTAAGGTGAGTTGGGGAGGGGGTCGGGGGAGTCAGCATCATCATAGAGGGCTCTCTAGGTCATGGTAAGGAGGTTCCATATTTCCCTAAGTACAATGGAAGGTAAAAAATGTTTTAATTAGAGATGCATTGAAGTATGGAATGGACGTTTTTTTAAAGAAGTCTATTCCTTTGCTCTTTCATGTGAAAAGTGGATTAGGGATGGGCAAGGCTAGTAACAGGGAGATCAGTTTCAGTCATTAACAAGAAGGCTGTTCCAAAAGTTGAGTGAAGTGTGCTGGCACCTGGGACTAGGAAAGTAACCGAGGAAGTAAAGTAGACAGATTTTAGGTATATGTTGGAGTCTGATCTGATAAGATTTGGTTCTGAATGATAGGAGGGAGAGAGGATTCAAGAATAACTCCTAGGTTTTGGTTGAATGGCGTAAAGATGGAGAAAACTGGGGGTGAGCAGATTTTAAGGGGACCCTGGAGTTCCAAGGGATGGGGAGCAATTTATTTAAGTTTGGTTATCTTTTCTTTTTTGAGCAGGAAAATGGCATGATCAGAGTGACACTTTTGGGAGATTTCAAGTATCTATGAAATCGTGTGTGAAGGGATTAAGGATCTAAGGTCTTAGTTCAATATTATTACTCAGCCATATAACAGCATATGTAAAGGTTAAAAGTTACTTAGGTTCTCTTTAGATTACATTTATTCCCAATTGTTAAAGCATCCTAAGTTTACCGAAAATTGAACTACGAGCTGTGAATACCAAGATAGATGAGACATATTCCCTAGGGAAAGAGCTTGCACTATACCTGCAGTCATAGCCACAGCACATCTAATTCTAATATTGAGTTTTAATTTTCACCACTGTGTTTTTGGTGCAAAACCACAGTGTTATGGGAGTTCCCAAATTGGGGTGATTATCCCTGCCTGGGGTAGTTGCAGTGGGCTGGGGAAGTTGTTTGGTGAAGTTCTTAGTCTTAGGCTTTAGGTAGGAGAAGAGGAATTTGGTCATTGTTACCAAGTCTCTGCATGGTAATTAGATGTGGCCGGTATGCTCCCCACCACGTTTGCATACATTTAAATTTTCCCCATCTTCTTTCCTATGGTGGCTGATGGCTTTAAATTTTTTTTTAAGGTCTTCAGCTATTATTATAGGGAAATATTGCTAAGAAATAAGCAACAGATGATACCCTTTCAGGCACAGGGATGTTGAGCAGAGGGAATGCTTTATGGGCAGAGGGAATACTCTGAATAAGGCCATAGGATGCAGTGAGAAACTGAAAGCATCAGATGTGGAAAGTACTTCAGGCCAAGCCAACTTCATTTCTTCTTGTGACTCACCAGTTTGCATTTTAAAAGACCCAAGGCTCTGCCATCAAAGATCCTAAATTATTCATGTCTCTCAGGGTCTAGCATAGTAACAAGGAAGTGACATTCACGAAGATTTGCTCTTTGTTTCTTCGGGTTGGCAGGGCCTGTTTGTTGTCCGCTCCTATTGTTTTTGTTTAATTGCACACTGAAGCTAGGACAATTTGATGGAAAGCAAAAATTGGAGGTGGAGTGGGGAATAGCAATCCATCTTTGGCTTTTCTTATATTGAGAACAGCTGTTGGGTAGCTTCCGTTACTTTTCAGCCCTTCGAACTGATACCCGTTTTGATGGCAATAGATTCCTCAGGGCATAATCAAAAGCTGGCAGATGTCGACTCCTCTTGGATAGATGAGATGGAGCAAGGAGGAAAACCACAGGGAGTGTCTTCCAGGCAGAAGAACTGTGCTGTGCAAAGACAAAGAGGTGCCCATGGGCCATATCTCATCTTGCCAGTGGAAAAGGGTGTTTTCAATGGAATTATTCCTACCTAATCCAGAGAGAAACTGCATATTATTATTATTCACTATCCAATTCCATTTTCCACTGATTATATTCATTCTTCACCCTCCACCCCCAAGAAACCTTTATTTTCTGCTTAAATAGAAATCATAGATGGGCTGAGAGTGGAAGTGCTCTCCTGCAGAAAAGAATGCAGCAAAGAGAAACTGTACTGTCACATTATCTTGCTGTTCATCGTGTCCCTGCTTTAATAAGTGACCCTGTACTCTTTTATATTTTTCTTCCTCTTATTCCATTTAGCACACTGAAATCAGCGTAATCTGTTTTTCCTTTCTTACCAGTTTTTTTTAAAAAGCACATCTTTAAAACTCCTAAAAGATTTATAAGCATAAGGATTCCTTGTTTAATGGAGGAAAATTAGAAACACAAATGCTAATTATGCAACACAACTGAATCCATGGATTAGAGTGTCTCTGCGTGGTATGCAGCTACCACTGTACTGTATTGTATAGGGATTATGTTTTCCTTGTACATTGCAGTCAACATAAAATGTAATGTAAATATGTTAAAGATTCAAAAAGAGAGCACAGTGAGGAATTCTTGCTGTGGCTTAGTGGGTTAAGGACCCGAAGTTGTCTCTGTGAGGATGAGGGCTGATCCCTGGCCTCACTCAGTGGGTTAAGGATCTGGAGGTTGCCAAGAGTTGTGGTGTAGGTCACAGATGAGGCTGGGATCCTGCATGGCTGTGGCTGTGGTGTAGGCCGACAGCTATAGCTCCCATTCGACCCCTAGCCTGGGAACCGCCATATGCCACGAGTGTGGCCCTAAAAAACAGAAACAAAACGAAAAGAGCACAGGTAAAACTATGTTCTCCTCCCTTCCCCCTTCCCAGAGATGCTGGTGGTGGCATTTAATGTCTGAGAGAAAGATCTCAATGCTCGATGGCCAAGATACAGCTGTTTGCTTTAAGTGCCATGCCCCACCCATACGAATGTAATTGAAACTATGTTGATTGTTGTTCTTAATGTATTTTGATATCTTTTGTCAAAGCCTCCCTCTCCCCCAGTACTCAGGCACTCATCTGTTCATTCATTCAGTAATTATGGGAGCTGGGTAATAGGGAGACTGGAAACAAAACAGACATGATCCCTGGCCTCGTGGAGAAACAGATGTTAAGCTGGTAAACTTGCCCACAAAAACGTAATGTTATTAAAAAGAAGACTACAGATGCTGTGCAGGAGAATGTTAGAGGAACACAATTTGTGCTGGGGACTCAAAAAAGCTGCTTTCAGGAAGAGTCAGTGGCAGCTGGGAGAATGATAAACTGAATACCCAGCATCATCTTGTCCCAGAAGCATCTTTGCCCTGATGTTCTGGCCCATTTTTCTGGAAGTCACCTTCCTATTCTAGCTTCTCATCATAGAATGAGCTCTTCCTCCAAGACTCCTCTGTATTTGGATAGAAGGGTTCTGCCAGGCTATCCACTAGATCTCTACATATACATAGTTTCAACTCTATCCACTTCCATGCTCTCTGTACAATCTTGGTTAGAAATAGTTTCTCAATAAAGATCTAGTTATCCAATCTAGATAATTTGTATAATTGAAGTGAATCCTTGATGAAATATCTATTAGAGTGCTAAGACTAATCAGTGGTATTCCGTGGTACGAGGATCATGTAATAGCTTTCACAGTTGTAGAAGAATAATGGATTGGAAGAAAAGAGGTTTTATTATTTGTCCTCAAACAGGTTTGCTTTTGTCCTTTGTATAATAGAGCTTTCACATGAGGGAAACGGGAAGACAGAGAGAGAAGAAGGGAGTGAGGGAGAGGGGAGAGGAAATGAGAGACAAAGAGAGAATTAAATGGTTATAGTATTTTAAGTGCCAAGGTTCTTAATGCTCCTCAGCATCCCGCGGCTTAATGACCTAATATGAATGAGATACAGTTACACCCCAGTACCTTTCATTTATAGAGCCAGGCAAATGGCTCATATTTTTGAACTATTTCATTCTTCTTTAATGGCATTTCTCTGGGCTCTCCTTCTCTATGCACAGACCAGTGACAGGGCTGGTAATGGATAATAGGTTGTTTCATAGTGGAAGTTTATGGTAACCTTGGCCTCATAAAGCTTTCCCCATGCATAGGAATCATTTATGAAAATATATGAAGAAATTATAGATCTGCTGTGGCAGATCTATATGAAGAAATTATAGATCTGGAGTGGCAGCTGGAAGCATGGCATTTTTAAGCAGCTTGTGGACTTCTGAGAATGATTTCTGCATGGAAATAAAAAGATATACGTACGTACATAACTCAGTGAGCTGTCAGCAGGGATACTGTGAATTAGAGCAGAGCTCAAGAAGGTCATAAAAATTAAAGGGTATTTCTCTGCTCGTTACTAAATCTGGGATTGTTTTTTAACCTGCCACTTTATCATCTTAAATTATTAAGTTATCGAAAAATATATAGGAATATTTTGTGTCAAACTGCCTAGGTTTTGATTCCCTTTTTTTAAGAGACATTTCTTATGGTTTAAGTTGCTTGATAAGTCACCTTGTTATATCACTGAATTCTGCTGTGTTGTTGAATTTTTCATATGTGTTTCTAGACTTGCTCCTGTGGTGGTTATTGAAATGAGAAGTCAGGAAAGGGTGGGGGGCAAGAAAAAGCAGATGTAAATGCATGAGCTGACCTTGGAGAAGCCCTTCAGCTCTGGATGCTGTCAGGCGGAGATGCTGTGAGAGCTTGTATCCCTTCCACTGGGCAAGAAGTCAGAGATCTTCTTACTTCAAGAACATCTCTATATGACATCTATACCATCTCTCCCATATAACATGCTATACCATCTCTCTCTTCCTCCAGTTACTCAGAAAATATAATTGCCTATATTTAGGGCAACAATTCTGTGGCTGGTCAGTCTTTAGGCAATAAGAGAGAGGATGGCAAGACAACCATCCCAGGATCTGTAAAACCTTATTAAAGAGATTATTTATAGCTCAAGAAAAAATTTTCCTTTCATAAAAAAAAATCCTCTGATTGTTCAATCAGTTGGTATTGTAAAAACGTGGAACCTCTTTATGAAATGCAGTATGCCGAAATAGACTTACAATTTACCATTTTGTTGATATAATTGCAGGTGTATTTCATCAGAAAGAATAATAGCTAGCTCATGGATTGATCATTTATTCTCTACCACACACTGTGCTCAGTGCCTTCTATGTGACCTTAACGTGTACAATAACCTTTTGAGTAAGGATGTTGTTTTTATTCTCGTATCACAGATGGGGAAGCTGAGGTTTAGAAAGATGCAATAACACATTTGGTTTCATGTGGTTAGAAAGTGCCAGGGCCAGAATCCAAACTGTGATCTGGGTTCTAATTACTAATTTCCAATCTCATAGAACTAACATTAAATGACAGATTTGGGGAAACCACTCGGTTGTCTCCAAGAGGAAGATGCTTTTAAAGTAAGACTGTTAGTGAATTAAAGTTCATGTGCCCAGTGCTCAGTGAAGCCAAACAAATGAAAACATCAGAGCTTGGAGCAGAGAAAGATTTATGGCAGGGCTAAGCAAGGAGAAGGGGTGGCTCATGCTCAAAAACTCCAGACTCCCCAGAGAGAAGTTTTTATGGGAAAATTTGGAGTGAGGGATGCAAGGTGTGTGACTTTTCCTCTGTGTGACTTTCTGTGGTGAGATAACAAGGCTGTGTTCTAGGAATCTTGCATTCACTTGAGTGGGGGCTTTAGTTCCTGCAGAAAATCTCAAAGATACTGTTAGGTATATTCCTTGAGGAGGAACTGGGACCCTGCTTTAACAGCACTACTTTCTCTTGACTGCTCCTCCTTTGTTTCTGCATTCCCTCCCCTCCCTAATTAGTAACTGTTTGAATCTGTCCTTTGGAATTCAGTGAAGGTCTAGGAGGCTGAAGCCTTTTTCCTGCAAACAAGAAATGGAGGACACAAAAAGGATTTGTACCTAGGAAGGTCCCACAGGGTCCTGCTCAGTTTCAAGAATGTTCTAGAATTTTCTTTCTGAAGCATTAAGGGAAAATATTCATGCTCAGTAATTTTCTGCCTGATGTGTATACTTTGAGATAAGCATAGTATGCATGTCATGCCAGTTTTGTAACAAACACAAATGGCAGGATTCTTAAACTGGAAGAATAAACTAGCTTGGGATGACTAAGAATCCAGGTCACTTTAAAAATTCCTCAGTACTTTTTAGCTATTTTTAAGTGAAGATATATTTTGTTCTGATATAATGATGTAAGTAGAACATATTAAGTGACCATAAGAGCTAAAAATGCTCTCAATGCTGCCAGGAGTAAGCTTTCATTATTACTCCTAATTTATAAACTAAAGGACAGTCATATTGAGATATGTCAGTACTAACTGTAAAATAACAGTGAACATTTATTGAGCACTTTAATATTTGCCAGGTACTCATTTAATTCTCACAATAGCTCTGTGGAGTAAATACTCCATGCTACAGATGATAAAACTGAGACAGAGTTACAGAACTTTCCCAAGATCATACAAAGTATCAGAGCCAGAACAGAAGCCAAGCATCCATGGCTAGAATCTCTGCTCAGGGTTACTCTGTGGCATTGCCTCTCCTTGTACACATGCTACTAGATTTATATCTTAACCATACCATATGTTGCTCTTATGTTTAAATAATGTATTACGTTTATCTTCTGGAGTTGTTTTCCATGCTGACCAAAACTCATAACCCTGGCTTAAATGTATTTAATTTTCCAATCAGTTCAGTAGCATTTTTGATTTTTATTTCTTTCAGAACAAAATTATCATGATGTTATTCACTCATTAATTTACTCAGTCTGTAGATAGTCATTCAGCACATTCTGCAATGTATTATCTATAATCCACTTTGCTAGATATTTGGGGGAGTCACAAAGTCTCAAGAACCCACGACTTGCGGGGGTCTGTCAAATTCGTTAGACCACTGACTTGACCACAGTTCAGGATAAGGTATTACTAAAACATAGTTGAGAATTAAGAACTATAGGCGTTAAAAAAGGGATATATATATATGTGTGTGTGTGTGTGTGTGTGTGTGTGTGTGTGTGTGTGTGTGTATGTATATATATCAGGATAGCGGTCAGGAAAGATTCATGAAGGAAATGGAATTGAGATGGAATTAGGGCTGTCCTAAAGAATGAATATTTGCTTTCGAGATGTTAACTTCAGAAGAGACCTTAGAGACATTGTCTCTAATTCTCTTATTTCAAAGGAAAGAACACTGAGAATCAGAAAGGTTAATTGACATCCCAAGGTCACACTCTCCCATCTGTAACTCCTTCTTCAGTTCCAAACCTGAATGTTTGGTTAGTACTATTTTTCGCTCTGCTTAGTACTATTTTTACAAATAGTTTTGACAGATTGTCTTGAATTCAGTATTAGTTACCTTGTTCACATCTCAAATACTCTCAAGAGACAAATAAAATAAAACAGACCTTTAGTAATTAGTACAAACCATTAAGGAAAAGTAATGCTGACTAGGCAAACCTCAAGTAGAGTCTGACAGATTTAGTGCCAAGTCAGGCTTGGAAGAGAAGAAAAAGTAGCAGATGGAGTTTTATGCTGGTAATGACGGCAGGTGGGAAACAGGTAATAGCAAACAGATGGGCTCCATAATATAGAAAGACCACCAGCATCACATTTTCCATTGCTTTGTTCCCCCATAGTAGTAAGATTCAACAGATATAATTCATTGCAAGTATCTTATTGAGCACAAACTCTTACCAGTATAATGCTGAGTATCTTAAGAGGAAAGTATAAAAATAAGGCTGTTGCTGTACTCAAGCTCTGTACTGAGGCTTAAGTGGGAAATATAAAGCAAGTACAAAAAGAGAGCAATATGATGGAAAAAGGGAGACATAAATACTAAAAGGGAAATATAAATAAAGCATTTATGGAGAAGGTGGCATTCAAGATGAGTCTAGACTACAGGGCCAGAATACAAAAGGAAATGTTCAAGATGAATAAGCGCTCAGAGGATTTACTTAATTGCCAATGGCACACAGAGTTATAAATAAGCAAATACAAGTCATGGGGAGCCATACAATAGAGTGTTAGGGGCCCCTAATCATCACTGCGTGGCTGAGAGCTGAAAACAAGTCATTCAAACCTCTCTCTCCTTCCATTTCTTCATTTCTAAAATGAGCTAACTTCTACAATCACTTCCAGGTTTAGGAGTAAGTAATCTCTAATGTCAAATCTCCTTAAATGGCTTAGATTAATATTCCGCAAAATGTAGGATATTATGTGCTACCAGTGGATGGTAGATTTCAAGTGGTATATAGGTAATATTTATGTTAATTGTTATATAATTTTTTAGTTTCCTTCTATTTAAAGCAGGTGATACTGATTTCCATTTTTTCTACCATTAGACATTTTTCTTTAAAATTTCTGTTTAAGTAAAAAATGTGTACCAAGTTATAGAAACGATTGCTGTGCAAATGATTTCTCTCCAAAAGAGAAGATAATCCCAAAGGTTAAGCTCCAATTATCATGCAGTGTATTAACTAGTTTTGAATCTAATTTAGCCAGTCATATTCCAACATTCTTTCTTTTACTGACATTGATGTTTCGTATCTTTCTTTGTACAATCTACGTCACCTTGCTGGTTGCCTCATTAATAAGATAACTCAATCTTTTCCATGTTCACTATTTATCGTAAGTTACATTTGCAGCTTTTCAAAAGTGATGTTTGGCATACAATGTATCAGTTAGGGTTTAAGCAAAACCATATGTGCATTTATTTATTATACATGTTTATTGATTATAATATTGATGCCGAAAAGATATTACCAGAATCCAGGTTCTTGTTCATGGAGCCGAAGAATGAACTTGGCGAACACACAGGCAGCAAGCAGGTAAAGTCGTTATTACAGGAAAGCAAACAGGCCCCAGGACAGCTGGGAGGGGGAAGAGGAGCCCCCTCTCTATTGTCCTATAGGGTTTTTTTTTATCCCTTAAAGTTGGGCGTACCAACATGGGGTCCATAAAGATGCGGTTTTCTCCCACTGACCTTGCCAATATCAGTTACCTATAGGGGTCTTAGAGGTAGAAATGCCCCATAAGTTTTATGGTTTCTTTGCTCTTCCCTTCCTTAGACCGAGAGTTGCCATTCCTCTCTATTAGTTGAAGAATAGCTGAGTGATTAATGTCCATCTGGACATAAAACAGATACGCTCCCTACAGTAAACAAAACCTGTGGGGATAATACTCCCTGGAGCCCTTAAGCCACAGATGTTAATCAGTGGCCATATCAAAGAATGCACTGAAGCCCATGCTCCTACACTGACTACCTGAGTTATTATCCTGCCTCAATATTATAGAGTTAATTATAAGGATTTAACCTTACTGTACTGTGGGAGCTGGTTAAAAAGTCTAGTAAGGACGTACAGCTGTTTCTGTCTGGTGCTGGTGCCTGAGTCCACAGGCATTTGAGAAAAGAAGATAGATGTGAAGCAGAGCAAGCAAAGACAGGTTGGCTCAAGGAGTAGCTGGTGCTTGACATCATGGAATTAATACACATCTGGTCCAGGAGTCAGGGAAGCTGATCCAGCAGAAGGATCTGGCAGGGACTCAGCTGCTGTCCCAGGCCAACAAAGTGAGCCTACAGATCAGTAATAACATACTGAGTTCCAACAGTTCTTGGTGCCCTGCACCCACCTTTCAAGTATTAAAAAAAAAACAAAAAAACAAGCTGGTCTCTTCTTCCACTTTCTTAATCTCATGCAAAGTATCTCTTGAGGCCTCACTATTTGGGCAGAGAAGGGGATTCTGGAAAACACAGTTCCAATGTAGCCGAGCTGATACAATACAGAACTATCATACACCATCATAAAATTTGAAGGGATGGGGGTTCACAGACCCCTGAAAGCCCAATGATCAGTAGCCTAGAGGCTTTAAAACCCCTAGGTTATTACAGATTTCTTTCCTAGTTTACATGATATTAGGAGAGGTATCAAGGACTCAAAAAAACACTGCCATCCAAATTTAGGCTTATCAGTGTCAAAAACTTTTAATCACTGAAAGAAACTATCATATTTTTTTGCCTTTCTAATTTTCTCTCTACTGCAGAGCAAGAATTTTAAGAAGGTTGTTAGTCTTCTCTAGGTACTAAGAAGTCACACTCTTGAATTTTTTTCAACTGTAAGCTTTGTTTTCTAATTTTTCAAGCACATATACACATTATTACAGATTTATTATAAAGGCCACTGGCTTAGTTATAATTAATTATATAAAATGAGTATTTATTCCTTTGACATCTAATGTTTCAGATATTTTTAAGCAATAGAATTCTGAAGATGTGACTATTTATTTTGGAACCTTAAACTTCTTGAATACCAGGTGCCCCTTCTTTCCTACCCTAACGTCTAGGCTTTAAGTCAGTAGGAAACATTTTAATTAGATTGTCTCTTGATCTTTTGAACAATCTTCAGCTCCATAGAAAGGAAGCAGCCCCCTGCCCATCTGCTCACTGCCACAGTGGAAAGGCACTCTATTACAGAGCTAGATAATAATGGCAAGATATTGGGGATTTTTAGGCAGAGCTGCTTTATTGCTATGGGAACTTGGACAACTCTCCTTTCCAAGAATTGCTTTCACAGAGAAATCGCTTCATATTTCACTAGACATTTCCATTGCCATTGTCAGGAGGTTCTGAAAAACTCACATCTTACAGTGGAATATGATGATACAAGTTTACATTCCATAAATCAAAACAAAAAGAAATCTTTATCCCATTTTCAAATTTTTGCCTGAGATTTTCATACTTTCTGATATAAAAACATTATTATGGGGTGAAAAATAGCAGTTGATGGAAATATGACATCGGGCAAAATGCTATTTTAGTTTTTTAAAAAAATGTAAAAATATATTCATTCAAAGACTATTACCATTGGGAAATAATTTTTATAACATAGATATTTCAAAAGCAAACAAGAGGGCCTCGTTATGGTCTTATGATCTAAGTGGAAAGTTTCTTATATGTATCTCATCTGTAAATTATATTCACAAGTTCTTAGTTTTCACATAAGATGACCAAATTTTAGTTATTAGTCTTGTGAACTTGGGCATTACAGAACAACCCACAATAGGCAATACTCAACAAAAACAAACAAACAAAAACTTGCTGAATGAGAAAGAGAGGAACAATCAGATTCATATACACATTTATAATGCTATATTTGTGTAGCAGCCTCACAACTTCAAAACCTCTTAGCCTGTGGACTCCCTGAGCACCTTCCCTAAACTGAGACAAAGTCTCATTCCCACTGCAACCTAGCACCAGTGTTGGTGCTGAGAAAGTCAATGCAAACTGTCCCTGCGGCCACCCCACAGCATTCCACAAATGATCCGGAGTCCAGGAATTCTGGTCCTTCCTCAGGAGACTTCAGTAACTACGGAAGACCAAAGCCATATTATTGCCATTGCTGCCCAAACACGGCTTTTGTCTGTCAGTGCCTGAGAGAAATGCAGAGACAGAGGTTGGGGTGAAGGAGAAAAAGACAGCTTTATTGCTTTGCCAGGCAAGGGAGGCCACAACAGACTGATGCCTGAAAGACTGTGCCCCGCTTGGGAGAGATTAGAAGGTGGTTTTATAGTTTGGGGAGTGGAAAATTGGGCCACGGATAAGGATCAGAGGAGAGGCAAGCTTGCGTTCTTTCTCAAAGCTGGTGTTTAGTGGCCTTAGGACTGGTTCTGGTGATCCTCCTCCTTTCTGGAATGAAGAATGCTTCTTCAAGCAGCAGTTCTGTAGAAGGGCTCAAAGATGTTATTATGCGTCTCCCTTGAGGAGGAACCGGGACCCTGCCTCAAGGCTGCACTATAGTCTCTTGATTGCCTCACCCTGGTCTCTACATCCCCTCCCTTCCCTGATGAGCAGCTACCCTTTGGAACTCAGAGAAGGTCACGGAGGCTGAGGCTTATCCCCTAAAAACAAGAAATAGAGGACACAGAAAGGCTTGTGTTACAGGAACCCCACAGGGCCTTAGCTTGTTTACACCGTGACTGATGGTTCCCTCATCTCCCCAGGGCCTGCTCTTCCCTGCCTTACGCTGAAGAACTATAAACCTCTATCTATACTGAGTACCACTTAGGCCCCTCATTTTGAAAACCCATGAAATGTTTGCTAATCCAATCTCCTGCTTTCTCTTATTAAGGGAATTTTCCGCAACATACTTAAGCCCCCGTAATTCCTCTCCGCTTTACCTTGCCCTGAAATGTCCTCATGGGTTAAGATAACCTAAGACTTCTATACACACCTGCCTGGCAAATGCAGACAGAATCAGGGCTATAAAAATTGGGAAGGAGGCCCCCTTTGTCTTCCCATCTTCTACCACATCTTACTTGCAAGCTGTGAAAACTCACTCTTAATTGGATATACGATTACCTTTTAAACACATATATCAGATAATGCCCTTCCCCAGCTTTGAGTGTTTACCATAACTCCAAGCTAAAGGCCAAACCCTAAGGTGGTCTCCAGGCTTTGCCTGCTCTGGTCCCAGCCTCACCTGGGCCCCTTTGGTCTCCCTGCTCCCCCACCATCCATTCACCTTTCCATCCATGCTCCCCCATCCATCCACACTGGCACACTGGCCATCTTCCAGTTCTAGGCAGGGGTGGTGCTCACTGCTGCCAGGAGCGGAGCCTTTGAACATACTGCTCTTCTTTTTTTTTTTAATTTTGGTAAAATGTACATAACCTACAATTCATCATTTTAGCCATTTGACTTATTTTATTTTATTTTATTTTATTTTATTTTTCTTTGTGTTTTTAGGGCCACACCAGCAGCACCATGGAAGTTCTCAGGCTAGGGGTCTGTGACCTACACCACAGCTCAAGCAATGCCGAATCCTTAACCCACTGGCAGGGCAGCGAGGAGATCAAAGTGACCCAGGCCAGGCTAGGCTGGAACCAGAGCATGCGAAGCCTGGAGACCACATTACGGTTTGGCCTTTATCTTGGAAGAATGGTAATCACCCAAAGCAAGGCCAGGGATCAAACCCGAGTCCCCATGTATACTAATCGAGTTCGTTACGGCTGAGCCAGGACGGGAACTCGATTTTAAAGCAGACAACCCAGTGACATTTTAGTGAATTTACGATACTGTGTAACCATCACCCATCATCAAGTTCCAGAACATTTTCATCAGCCCAAAAGGAAATCCCATAAAAATTAAATAACCATTCCTCACTCTTCCCTATCCCCAGAGCTGGGCTACCACTTATCTGATCTCTATCTCTACAGATAGACCTATTGGGAATATTTTGTATAAATGGAATCACACAGTATATGGCCTTTTGTGTCTTTCTCTTGGCATAATATTTTCAAGTTTTCTCCATGTAGGGTCCATTCTTCTTTTTAGCTGAATACTATTCCTTTTTGTCTGCCCCATGGCATGTTGAGGTGCCAGGCCAGGATCAGATCCGAGCCACAGTTGCAACCTACTCTGCAGCTTTGGCAACACCGGATCCTTTAACCCACTGTGCCGGTCTGGAGATGGAACCTACATCCTGGCACTGTCAAGACACTGCTGATCTTGCACCACAGCGAGAATTCCAAACATATGGTTGTTTTGCCCAGAATGATTTTTCCACTCTTTACCTAGTTGTCATCTGTTCAGCCTTCGGCAGTCAGCGCAGTGATCAGTTCCTCAGGGAACTTCCCCAAGACTCCAACCTCGATAAGGTCCTATGTGCTTTTAGGCGCAGCTTTCTCTTCTGCACAGCTCTTATCTTCACCTGCAATTAAACACCCCTTTAGGGACTACTTGATCAATGGCCATCCTCTCAACTAGAATCTAAGATCCATGGGTCAAGGAATCATATCTGTATTAGTTGCTTTGGTTACATATTATATCCCTAGTGTCTATTACGGGGCCTGGTGTATAAATAAATCTTTGTGAAATTATTTCCCACTAAAAAGTAAATAATTGGCAGCTACTTAATGTTCTTTCATTCCCAATGGCTTTTTGAATCTCAATAGAAGCAGCACTGTGTGGAGAAACTCCAGGGGGGAATTTCCCTGGCAAGGCATAAGGGGCAGAGTTGTTCCAGGGCAGGGGCTTCTTCCTGCTGCCTGGATTGCAACACCCAGTGCCTGCTCCACCTGTAAGCCCAGCTCTCTGAGTCACCATTCCCTTCATTCAAAAGCTGTCCTGCTTCCGTTTCATCTGAACCAAGGAAAAAAAAAAAAAAAGCCATATTTGGTTCCATGGACATCCTTATCTCATCTCCAGAAAAGTAGTGATCTGCTATAAGTAATTATCTCTCATCCTTCTTTCCACTCCCATATTTATAGCATAAGCCTGATTGAAATTTGATGGGTTTCTGTGATGTCTACGGCTGAAGGATGCTTTTCTCTGTAACTGGGATTGCAATTGCGTGTTGGAATGTCACCTTCATTAACTCCACGGCACTGTCTCTTCCCAGTCTTTTCTTGATATTTGTAATGGGCATCAGAGTAGTATTTCCTCTTTCACGTCCTTGCGTTACCTCAGACACAATCCGTACCCTTTGTGAAAATGTTTGCAGTCTCCACAATGCTCTTCTGTCTTTGAGTAATAAGTCTGGAAAACTGCCACTCATTATCTATCTTTTTGAAGTGATGGCAAATTCTTCCCTAGTATTTACAGACAGATGACAATTAAATCGAGGTCCTGTACAGTAAGAGTACAATTTAACAAATTTACTCAATGGCAGCATTTTAATTTAATTTTCGTATAACTACTCGTAAGAAAATTTTCTCCAGAATGATAGTTTGATGCTACAAATGAGCTGCATGAAATTTTTCTCAATGAGGCATCAGATTTTTGGACAGTTGGGCCAAACAAACTCTTTAAATGTAGAATCACTAGTAATTTAGTTTCAGTTTATTATCTGATGGATTATATCAACCCATAGAAATCTGTTTTTTCTTGTTGTTCTAGCTACATCGAAAACCTCAAATGGTTCCTTTCTCCTAAGGTACAGGTAGAGGGCTAGATTTGAATAGCTAATGGCTATTCTTTCAAAGTCGTATGGCTAAGCACAAATCTAATTCAAGAAATCTAAAAAATAGTCAAAATGAGTCCCTGGCTTCAAGGATTGTCAATAGTCTGAGTAATTGTGCTAATGTAATAAATTAAAAAGAAATTAGTTAGCCATAGAGACATTGGGAAAAAAGAGCACCAGAGGCAAATATTGGCAATTTAGATCTAAATATTTAAGGATGACTGAGGACCTGGTCCAGTAATCAATACCAGTTGATCAGGGAGTCCCCATCGTGGCTCAGCAGAAACAAACCCAACTAGTATCCATGAGGATGCGGGTTTGACCATTGGCCTCCCTCAGGGGGTTAATGATCCGGCGTTGCCAGGAGCTGTGGTGTAAGGAGGCTGGCAGCAACAGCTCCAATTGGACCCCTAGCCCAGGAACTTCCCTATGCTGCAGGTATGCGCCACCACCCCAAATAAGAGACTACAAATAGGCACATATAATTGGTCATTGGCTATCCCCTCCTCTCTAGACTTAGAAAATTAGGGACTTTTTGGTGTCTATGGCACTGTAGTCTAGATGAGTGTGTAGAACAGCCTCAGAGCAAAGTCGTGAACCAGAAATCTCCTGAGACTGAGACTGTGAAAATAAAATGCAGAAAAACAAGGACAGTCACCTCCCCATATTCAGTGCCAGAATATGGCTTTTGGATAAGCACATGCTATCTCATATCCTGGTCTCTTTTTAAGATCCGGCCTAATTCTATTCCCTGAGTAACCAATTACCAGATCAACATGAGCAACAGCCTCCTCAGACATCTGTCTTCCAGGCTTTGGCCACACACTCTGCTTTTTCAGCCCACTCTTAGTATATAACCCCATGACAGGGAAAGAATCACTCATTTCTCTCCACTGTAACAGGATAAGGCGTGAAAACATTTATTTAAAGCGGTACATCAGAAACTTTCCTTTACTCAAAGTGCCCTTTCACTCAGGCACATTTTTTTTTTCTTCTCGAAGGTGGGGTATTTTTTAATGTTGAGCTTGGAAGACTCCACAAGTGAAGTCTGTGGCTGTTAGTAATTATAAAGGATTTTGGCATAAAGCAGTGGGCACTTTCCTAACTAAATCTGCCTCAGAGAAAACTGTCTCCAGCCAAATGACCAATTTAAAGGTCAATGTAAATGCTGACATTATTAAGCAATAGCTGTTGAAGAGAGACACTTAATTGCAATGGAAGGCTGTTGGAGGGGAAAAAATGTTCAGGTACTGTTCCTCCACATCTTCCCAGAAAAAGTTTCTCTGGTTTTCTCCTTTTGTAGACTGAGATTTTATTGACTCACATCATCTGGGGAGGCAAAAATTGGGATTTTTTAGTGTCAACACTCCCTCAGAATTGGGGAGGTTAAATTCCATAATTGGGGCTCTAGGGAACTTGCAAGGAAGAGCCTCAGACTCCCTCACCAATTTATGGCTTCCTGAGCTGCTAGACACGGGCCTCAGGACAGCTTGGAATCTCTCTGGAGGCTGCTCAGGTGCCTTTTTGAAGTTCGGTTGGACAGTAAGGAAGTGCTGTCCGGGGTACAGCCGCAGGAGAGCACAGCCTGTTCCACTGAGCAACCCAGCCACACACAGTTATTTCCACGAACATAAGCAGCTTAGCACACGTGCCGAATCAAACCATGAAGCCATTGACAATATGTACTGGATACAGGGAGAGGGCGTGCCATTCCTGCCTTCTTGATTATGATTCTTAGTTCATGGAGCATAACTGATCTTTCAGTCAAACCCTCAAGAGGTCTCTAGGACCTCGTTGTCACTTTATACTGCTGCAGTTTTGACCTCTAGTTTCAGTATGTCCCCATTTTTGTGTGGAATGATTCCATGTAAGGGAGCACATATATGCATATGAGAGAGAGAGAGAGTGTGTGTGTGTGTGTGTGTGTGTGTGTGTGTGTGTGCATGTATGCTTATGAGCATGGGTGTGTGTACGTACATATATTCATGTTTTAATGGATCTCCAAACTGACCTTAACATTATTTCCTCTCAAACCTTTCTATCTTCTTGGGTTCAGGTCTCTGTTTAGATACCATCATTCACCCATCTTGCTTGCCTTTATTCCCGTTCACTCTTTCAGTCCTTTTCCTGAGCACCTTGTTCACTCCCCAAGGCAATATCACATTGCCCATTTCATTTCTTTCACAGCTTTCATCGTATATTTATACAATTACGTTAATTTCTTGTTTACTTGTTTTTATCTTTCTCTCCCACAACCATATAAGCTCAAGAAGGTAGGGGTCTTTTCTGTGTTGCTCCCTGCTGAAAATCTGGAACATCATAGCCACTTGATAAATGTTTATTAAATAAAAGAATAAATCAGTAATTATCCCATTGATTCGATCTCTGTAATATCTTGCAAATCACGTTATTCATCCCTAGTCAGAGCCAGTATAAAGCTTCATACTGGTGGCTGCAGGAGCCTCCAAGCTGCTTTCCTTGCTTTCTCACCCTTCTCTGAATCATTATCTACCTTGTAGCCTGGAGTCTTTCTAAACTGCAAATTGGCTCCTGTCACTGATTTAAATTCCTTAAGCAGTTCCCATTACATTGTGCTTTGCAAACTTTTCGAGGGTCTCCTGTTGGCAGAGGAGAAAGTGGGCCTGGAAATACCTCAATTTACCCATCACAAGCACAAAATATCTTAGGAATCTCGTGATTTATCTTACAAAAGTGTGCAGATTTTGCATTCTACTTCTTTAGTAACAAATATTTTAAATTACTCACCACTAAGCAGGACCAACGCTCCAGGAAGACATTTCTTGTTTATTCTGTAGTTTTGGGATATGGGCCCAAGATATCAAAGTCTTGTGAAACACAAAGGCAGATGAAGGGCAGCTAAATTAATTTGGTGCACAAGACCTTTCAAAACCTGATCCCCTCTCCCTCCTTACCTCTTGCCACCCTCTCACACCCATTTTCTCCAGCCCAGCTCATCTCAGTGCCACTCTCAGGTCCAAGACTTGGTTTGGTCTTGGTCGCCCTTCCAGTTTTCCCTCAGCACCTTATTGCATCTTCAGTCAGTACATTATTGGTCCTTACAGTTTATTTCTGTGTCTGGAGCACTAACCTATAAACCCCTAAGGAAAGGAGATGCTCCTCATTGTAACCCAAACCTGGCATAATGCCTAGTATATTTCAGGCACCCAGTAAACATCTACGGAATAAATGGGTGAATGAGAGAATGGATTACAAATTATTCCCAGCAAATGCTCCTTTAAAGCTGTCAAGACCTTTATATCTGAGAATAAGTGATATTCAATTTCAATAACCTTCACACCCCCACCCTATTTTTACCACTTTCTTTCCAATACAGATAGGTGAAAAGATTGGTTCATTTAGGGTTTATTTTATTGCCCAAGGACTGAAAACTGCTGTACTGCCTGGGACTGATGCACTGATCCAAATTTACCGAGAGACATATACATTTCAAAGAACTTGCCTCTCCCTTGAGGATTTGAAGGGAGTTTTGAAAGCACAAAGGCTCACTAGCTTGAAGCAGCAAAGAAAGAATAGAGTTTTGATTTTTATGATCTCAGAAGGCAGCTAGGGATCAGATGTAATCTGCCAGAGCTTCAGAGGGCTGTCAAACCCTTGTTTAAGAAAGACATTCAACCTGGCTGTTCCACTGTTATAGAGAATCATAACTTGTCAACACACTGTGTCATTTACTACATGTTGCCATTGGGACTGTAGCCTGATCCACTGCACTTTACTTGAATGATTGGTTGAGCTAACTCTAGCGTTCAATGTTAAAAAAAAAAAAAGGCAACACTTGGCCAGTGGGGCTCCTTTGCCTTCAAAGAATCTCTGAATTATTTTGGCTAAAACCAGATATCATCTGCATTTTATGGCGTTTTCAATCCTGCATGATAGAGGCTCAAGGGGAAAGTTCTGCAGATGCAGTCATTTAAAGACGGGAAGTGGTTTGCTCTTATTACAAAGTCTGAGTGGGGACCAGAGGGAGAACAGGGAGAAAGAGAAAGCAGAAGAAAGGGAACTAGCTTGGGGTCCATCCCATCCCTAGGTGTCCGATACACACAGCAATTGGCTGAGCGTTGATGGCCAGCAGCTGTGAGTCCATCCTCTGAGAGCTCACAGTCCCTGACCAGCACTGGCTCTAATACACGATTAAACACCACTTGACCAACTAGACAAATATTCATCCATCAAAATAGGTTTTTTTACAGGCTGAAATAAAAATGCAAGCGAATAAAATGAATCCACTCCTCCCAGTGCAGTATAGAATATAAATTGATATGCTTTCTTTATAAACAGATTTTTATAAATGGGTCCTTTATAAATTGTTAAACAATGGATTTTTCCTAAACTACTCTACTTGCCACAGGCTTAGAAAGTGTCCCTTTTTTAGGCAGGAACTATGATTTGGGGGATGTTTAACACATAGGATTCATTATTTAGAGTGTCTGCTAATTTTGCTACAGTGTTCCTGGTCAGTACAGATTAAAAAGGAGGATTGTGTATTTTATTAATTAATGATAATAAGTTATTAATAGTCTCTGGTTTGGCAAAGGCTGACACAGTTTATTTGGTGACTGTTGGACAAGCTGGTTTGCAAGCACTTCCTCTTGAGACTGATGGAAGCAGTTGCCATGGGGGGTCACAGACATTGTTTCAGCTGCCACCACCCCTGTTCCCAAACAGAGGAGACACAGTAGAGCCAACCCACCCTGTGTGGGCTTCTCCCCAGGAACAGCCAGAGCATCTTTGTTTTTATGTTACATTTTCAGTTATGATTTCTTTTTTAAGTCCCAGGGCTGAAAAAGCTTTAGAAAACTACTTTTAATAAAAAGCTGGATGAACAGATAGGCAGATGGTATACACAGAACATTGTAGTTCTACATTAAAAAAAAAAACAATTTCTGGCCATAAGGCTTTGAGAATTTAAACCTTTCTCCTTCCCAAACACGCAAATATATTTAAAATGTTATCTTTCTAGTAAAAACTTCAATAAAATAATTAATAATAAAAGAATAATGTCTCCCCAAATTCATTATCTGCCTAGCCCTCTATATTAGGGGTTATGATTAATTTACTAAATTTGCATGTGTATCTTAGATGAATTAATCTGAAAACCTTTGTTTGCATCCATCCATACAAGTGACTTTTGCTAATTTATTTTATGGAGGAAGCAAAAGCCTGTGACTATGGCATATAAATTCCTAGAAATTAAATGCCTCTGAGTTCAACCCTGATGTGGTCTTTTTTAAGACGGATGTTATTGACTGACCCGTACCATTGAAAATCCACTTCTCAAGCACTCTGATTGACAGGCAAGCAAACACAAGAGCCAAGAGCCAGCTGTGCGTTTAGCAGCAGTGCTCTAAACCCAGGGAAGGTGGGTGAAATCAAATACTCATTTCTCTCTTTCTGATGAGAAGATAACCCTCTGCT
Source organism: Catagonus wagneri (assembly GCA_004024745.2). Lineage (NCBI taxonomy): Eukaryota > Metazoa > Chordata > Mammalia > Artiodactyla > Tayassuidae > Catagonus > Catagonus wagneri. Next base: position 14,042,254 of record PVHT021183617.1, on the reverse strand, counting down.
TTCAACTTGCAGCTTTTATATTTTAAATCGCTATAAGATGAAGGTCTCACAACAGTCAACATCTCCAGACTCCCAATTATTGATAGGGTTTTATAGGAATCAAATTCAGTCACCAGGAGTAGACTCTGAGGTCATGTCTCTCTCATACCTCTGTGTTCCCCAGCTCACCCACAATCCTGCCAGGGCCATCCTGGAGGTGAGGTGATCTTCTTTATTTATAACAGTTCTAGCAAATGTTATACACAATTTATTCCTTTAATTTTAATTGGCAGTTTACATAGATACATATTTCTATACTTTGTATTATCTCCTTTAAAATGCACAGATACTTTCTAGGAAATATCTCAATTTTTAAATATTACCTCCTTTGTGTAATCCTTATCCTTTATTGATTTCCTATTTATTCATCCCCTAAGCTTTCTTTTATCCTGAATTTCTTTCTTCCTCCCTTTCTTTTTCTTCTTAGCTAAACCAAATGACTCTCCTGCTATTTTACATCTTTGCTGATAAGCAGTTCCTGCAATTAGCAACCTTATCTTTCTTTGTGTGAGAAAAACACATTTAATGCATTTTAATAAGGAAGTTGGAATGACAAGGAGACATTTTATTGCCATGTTGATTTTGATAAGACTAGAAATAACCTGAGGGGCTGGCGACTGCACATAATTATGAATGTTTGTACCCTTGCTTTTTTGTTACTCTTGGTACTGGTACTTCAGTATTTCTTATAGATATATTTTTGAATAGCTAGTTATCTAATGTAGAATTCATTAACAAGCAAATCTCACTGAACGACATGATGGTCTTAAAGTCACTTTGTATTTGATTTGAATCTTGTGTTTTCTGTTCTCAGCTGGCAGGCCCACAGGGTTGAGAATAGAAGACACGGCTCTGGGTCTTCCAAAAATTTGCTCTTGACCCAGGGAAAACAGTCTGATTGTTCTTTCCTTTTCTGTAAATCAAGAGTGTATCTGCCTGCGTGTGTGCATGCGTGTGTGTGCATGTGTGTGTGTGTCAAAGATCTCAAATTTCTTCCAGATCCACCATTGTACAACTGCGGCTAATTCATTTGAAAAGAAAAAAACTGCTTATTTCCAAAAAACAATCTGCTTTAAGGATTTTAAAGTTAAAAATCCTTTGAAATGAGGATAATTGGGTCTCAGTTTGTCTGGGGCTGTATGTTTGTACACCCAAAATGATGGCTGAATGAGCCCTATTTCTTTGAAATTAGTGAGGTCTGTGAGATGACAATGGGTCCTGAACAGAAAGAGCTCTAGAAGGGCCATCAGAGTGGCTTCTACCCCATATTTCCATCCATCCACACACTGTATTCTGGGACGTGAGTGTACCTTTCATTCTACAAAGAGGAAAACTGTTTTGTTTTTTGTTTTTTTTTATAACAATGAATTTTATTTCAATTATAGGTATACAAAGATCATCACAAGTCAATGTGATAGGTTTTGTGTCCCAAACCCACAGTGCATCCCCCCACCCCCCAGATTGTCTTATTTGAAAAACCAGGGTTTTCCAAAATCTGTGAGTCATTGTCTGTTCTTCAAAGATGTTCATTGTGTCTCTTTAGTTTTCACATGTAAGTTGTAGCATTGGGTGTTGCTATCTAATTGTCGGACTGGTTTCACTTCGCATGATAATTTCTAGGTCCATCCATGTTGCTGTAAATGTTGTTATTTCATTCCTTTAAATGGCTGAGTAATATTCCATTGTGTGTATGTACCATATCTCTCCTATCCACTCCTCTGTTGATGGGCATTTAGGTTGTTTCCATGACCTGGCTTCTTCCCTCTCTAGCTGCTTTAGATGTAAAGTTAGGTTGTTTATGTGAGCTTTTTCTTGTTTCCTGAGGTAGGCTTGTATTGCTATATACTTTCCTCTTAGAACTGCTTTTGCTGCATCTCAGAGGTTTTGGAGTATCGTATCTTTGTTGCCATTTGCTTCTAGGTATTTTTTAATTTACAAAGAGGAAAAGTGTTGATGTTGTACAGAGTGGTTCATCATCTTGGGCATGGTCATACAGAGTCACACAGGGAAGTGTGAATAAGAATCTTCATCTTCCAGACTATGCTGATTTTTCTTACAAATTTTGCTTCGAGTGTCCCAGGGACTGCTCCCTTCAAGCTAAGGGCAGAAAATGAGAGTGAACACCCACGCTCACTGAGTGAACACACTTCAGATAGGGTTGACCACCAACTAGAGAAGCAGATGGCTAATTGCGTGTTCAAGGTATCTTTTCCATTGGGCTGTAAGCTATCAGAAGCAAGGGGTCCTGCTTTACTAAATTAAGTGAATGAAGATGGAAGGGCAGTTCCCATTGTGGCTCAGTATCCATGAGCCACATATTCCCTGACTAGTATCCATGAGGATGTGGGTTCAATACCTAGCCTCGCTCAGTGGGTCGGGGATCTGGCGTTGCTGTGAGCTGTGGTGTCGGATGCAGATGCAGCTTGGATCTAGAGTTGCTGTGGTTGTGGCATAGGCCAGCAGCTGTGGCTCCAATTAGACCCCTAGCCTGTGAACTTCCATATGTTGTGGGTGCAGTCCTAAAAAAAAAAAAAGATGGAAGTAGTACCCTCCATTCCCTCATCCTCATATGTGGCCTCTCTCCACTCCCACCGTATCCCTCATCTTCCACAAGTGATGTTTCTGAGCATATTCATTTATCCTTCGGGGCAGGGAAAAGACTTATGATTTTCATAATCTCCGATGGTACCCAGCACTTCTCCGGGCTCTACAGTATTTTCTAGTTCTGTGACTCTGCATGCTCTCAGTGACAACTTGCTGATTGACGAATCATCTGGGCTGGCCAGGAAAAATGAGACGTTTTGGATTTGGAACACTTGGATGAACTCCATCCTCAGCCGCCTCCCCCATCCCCACTAGCCTGTTTTGAAAAGTATGAATTCTCAGTTAATCCCTCAAGGTTCCTGTCATCCTTGCTAAAGCAGAGGTCAAGACCCGAGGGCTGTGGGCTTTAATTATGGTTTAAGGAAACAATGCTTCCACTTTGGCAGCCTATCTAATTAGTGACATTCTCAGTGGAAGATTCAAGCAGGTAACCAAAGGGGGGTTGTGAGCAAAGTTCTACAGCTTATTTAAATTCATCTTTCAATACTAACTACTTCCCTTTCAGCATGCATCCCTTCTTCAAAGGGCAAAACCTAACCATTACGTAATATTATATATTTTTTGAGATTGTATTTTGTAGCATACACCATGTGTGACTGTTATGCTGATGAAAGGAAAAAAAAAACAGGTTTATTGAAATTAGTTATTCACTCCAGTAAATTCTAATGATAATCAAGCCAGAGCAACAGATGATTTTTCTGAGCATATGGTCACAGCTACAATTAATATCCTCTCTTTAAGAGTTTATTGTAAGAGAATTCCACCTACATTTATGACTGTTTTCTTCCACGTATTCTTTGGCAATTTTGAATATTAAATTTTAACTAGCATTTCTCTGTGCTCTGCAAGTTAAGACAGCATCATGGATCTCTGCATCATGTTAGAGCAAACATATTTCTTCGCTTTTCTCCAAAGAAATAAAATCTTTGTGTGCTCTGCACGTGGGATAGCAGAAGTTAACAATGAGGGGATTGTTCCCCTCCTGGGTACAACCTAAACTCAGAGGTAAGGATCGTAGGTCTTTCAAGCACTGCCCTCTAGTGGGAAAAATAAATATTAACGCAACTGGCTTGTAAACTGCCTTCCACTAAACCACCCTGGATTTTCATGGGAGAAATGGACACTTTCACCCACGTTAGTTAAAGTAACTCGTAGTGAGAAAAGTTCTGACAGCAAGTGTACGTTTACTGGTACCAGCTCATCACAAACCACTGAATAGATGAAAAAAGAGGGCTTGTAGTGCAGCATAGAGCTCCTGAGCATCATGGTAAAAGGCAAAACAATAAGAAGGCCACAGTGCCTGTATTTTTTAATATCATTACTTTAGGGAATTCCCACTGTGGCTCAGTGGTTAATGAACACCACTAGTATCCATGAGGATGTGGATTCGATCCCTGGCCCTGCTCAGTGGGTTAAGGATCTGGCGTTGCGGTGAGCTGTGGCGTAGTTCGCAGACACGGCTCAGATCTGGCATTGCCGTGGCTGTGGTGTGGGCTGGCAGCTATAGCTACGAATTGACCCCTAGCCTGGGAACCTCCATATGATGCAGGTATGGCCCTAAAAATACAAAAGGCAAAAAAAAAAAAAATCATTACTTTAGTGGAAGGACTGTTGTGTTGACAAATTTGCTACTCTGAAATTAATTGCCATGGGGAAGAAACATGTCAATTTCTTTTACTCCATCTTCAACTTCAGTCTCACTGGCTGTCTAGCAGGATAGCTCAGAATTTGTCTTTATAAACTTCCCTTTGTGGTCTGGTGATTAGTCACATTTTCCAGGTTGTTGCTTCTTAATTTTATTTGGTGTACTGACTGAAACTATGAAATTATGAGTGACTATTTAACAGGGTCTATCAGGTTCAAACTTGGGGACATAAGAATCAGACAGACCTGGATTAACCATTTATTGTTTAGTTGACCTTTTAAAACCTCACTTTCCTCACCTGGGATTCGTAACAGTGCCTTCCTCAAAGCATTTGATTGTGAAACCATGAGATGATGCTTGAAAATTCCTTAACACAGTGCCTGGCTCTTCACAAATACTAAACAAACATTAGGTATTCTTTTATACTTCTTTTGGTAACTTTTTTTTAACATGGCTTTTAGAGAATTCTTTACCCCCTAACTAAGCTCCAAACCAGTCTCCCAATAGAGCATGTAGGAGACTATTTGAAAGTCATTACAGAGCTTACTTTATACCAGTTCCAATCTCTGCTCGGTGTGCATGCTCAGCTGGACAAATGCTTCTTCCTCTCCATTAAATTTTTATGTTTGACACCTCCTTAGGGGACAATTCCGTATCAGGTGTCATTTCACATCAAGAAGCCAAATTTTGTGATTGCCTATATACACTTGAGAGCATGAATGCAGCCAAGCTGACTGTTCCCGCTGTCAATTCCCAAAATAGTGTTCCAACCTCCACATCCAAAGTAGCAGAAACCACAGGCTTGTATAGGGTAATCCTGAGAAGCTAAGGTTGGGAGAGAATCTGTGAAATAGTCATACTTTTCATTGCCTTATAGTGCCCTTCAAAGTTATAAAATAATTTTCAGCACATCTTCACCAAAAACGACTTAATCCTTCCATAAAGCAGGCCATTTGCCCAGATGATAATATTTTCTGCAGGAGTTGGGGCTTCCGCATGGCGGAGTCCTGGATACCATCCTCACCTCTGCTCTTCTCTGAAAGATGACCTTGAGTCTTCATTCCTGCTCAGTGCTCCGTAAAAGATGCTAAAGCCTCCACCACCTGATCCCAGGGTTTCATTACCGCCCGACTCTGACCTGTCAGTTGACTCTTCCTCATTTTTCCCCTCATAAACAAAGCTCAGATCTCCCTTGGGGTGAAGAAGGAATAATGGTTGAGGTTAGAAGTGGGGTCAAGCATCAACAGAAGAATCCAATTACTTTTCTGGAGTAGCAAAACCAGTGTGAATTCTCCAAAGACAGGTACACTGCCTGCTGCACAAGGTGGGGAAAAATCCCAGATGGAAAACAAAAGGAATGAGACAAACCGCTTCCAAATCTGGTTCTCAAAATTAACCTTCCAGCACTATTTAGAGAGATGTCACAGCATATCATTGTACTTATTAGAGCTCCTAAGTGCCAAAGAGAGTAGAAAAATGGAAAACTAAAAGGCCTTCCCAATACAAGCATACCTTGGAGATATTGTGGGTCGGGTTCCAGACCACCATGATAAGGTAAACACCACTAATAGCAAATCACATGAATATTTTGGTTCCACAGTGTATGTAAAAAAATATGTTTTCATTATACTGTAGTCTATTAGGTATATAATAGCATTATATCTAAAAAATATACATACTTTAACTAAAAATACTTATTGCTTGAGGTCCTGATATATAGCATAAGGAATTGTATCCAATCACTTGTGATGGAACATGACAGAAAATAATATGAGAAAAAGAATATGTGTGTGTGTGTGTGTGTGTGTGTGTAACTGGGCCAGTTAACTGTACAATGCAAATTGACAGAACATTGTAAATCAACTATACTTTAATTAAAAAAAAATTTAAATACTTTATTGCTGGAGTTCCCATCGTGGCGCAGAAGAAATGAATCTGACTAGGAACCATGAGGTTGCGGGTTCGATCCCTGGCCTTGCTCAGTGGGTTAAGGATCTGGCCTTGCCTTGAGCTGTGGTGTAGGTCGCAGATGGAGCTCAGATCTGATGTTGCTGTGGCTGTGGTGTAGGCTGGCAGCTGTAGCTCCAATTCAACCCCAAGCCCAGGAATCTCCATATACTGAGGATGTGGCCCTAAAAAGCAAAAAAAAAAAAAAAAAAAACTTTATTGATAGAAAATGCTAACCATTATCTGAGCCTTCAATGTGTCTGCTAGTGGAAGATTTGAATTATTTTGAGAATTATCAAAATGTGACACAGAGCAGGGAAGATCTGAAAAATGTATACCTCCCCCCCCCCAGTTTTTCTGTGAACCCTAAGCTTCTCTTAAAAATAGTCTTAATAATTTTATAAAAATGTGATAGAGAGACACAAAGTAAGCAAATGCCCTTGGAAAAAAATGGCACGAATAGGCATACTTGACACAGGGTTGACACAAATCTTCAATTTGTAAAAAATGTGGTATCTGCAAAACACAGTGGAGCAAAGGGTAGTTAAACAAGGGGTGCCTGACTGAGTTAATTCTTGTGAAAAAACTAAGGACTTCATGTCTTTAGGCTGAGATGTGGCTCATTCATGGACACTGAACTCATAAAGCCTTATGTGTTTCTATTTTTAAAACAAAGTGCACGTAGTCCCTTACTTCAGGCTTTCCTGGAGCAAATTGTTGGACTAGTTTAGACTCTTCTCCAGAGAGTAATTTCTCTCCTTGGACATCACAGGCAGGACTATTATAGCACAAAAATCCACTTTAACTCTCACATTTGGTATTGTTTTCTGTAGAGTAACAGCAGTTATGAAGATTAACAAAGGATAGTTATAAAGAATCAAAGTGAGTCCTTCGTTAGAAATCGCTAAAAAGCCACAGTAATAATAGCAGTGATTCTGATGCTATTTTTTAGAGGATGAGGAATTATTAACAGTAGAATGTTTTCCTTCCTAGTTATTTTTAAATCAGTGTGTTACATCAGCATTGTTATCCTCACACTGACAGCTTATAATTAATTGTACATGCCCCAGGTATTTTCTCACAGATGTACTAAGGGCTGAAAATAAAGAAGATGTTTTTGTTGAAGTGGGTCAACAGGAGGAGGAATTCCCCTTTAAAATATTTCTTAAACATATGGGAGTTCCCGTCATGGCTCAGTGGTTAACGAATCCGACTAGGAACCATGAGGTTGTGGGTTCGATCCCTGGCCTTGCTCAGTGGGTTAAGGATCCGGCGTTGCCGTGAGCTGTGGTGTAGGTCGCAGACGTGGCTTGGATCTGGTGTTGCTGTGGCTGTGGTGTAGGCTGGCGGCTACAGCTCCCGTTAGACCCCTAGCCTGGGAACCTCCATATGCCGTGGGTGCGGCCCAAATAAGACAAAAAAAAAAAAAAAAAAAAGACGACAAAAAAAATATTTCTTAAACGTAGATGGATGAATGATGAGTCATGTTTAATTAAGAATGAAAATTACCCAAATGTCATTCAATGCTTTTGGTCTTTGGGTGGAATATTGGATGTGAAAGATAGCAAAATACGTGAATACCTCATAAAGCCCAAAGCTCAACAACTAATCCTCTGCCTCATGAGCCTCCAGCATCTCCCTGATGAGAACATGGAGAGAGAAGGCAATAAGCCACAAATTTTATGACCACATTTTGGTGCTGGAGGCCAGCCCTTGTATTAGATCACATCCTGCCTGAAAGATAGAGAAAGAGGGATTCAAGCGCATAGAGTCAGGCTGCAGGTGAGCCCAGGTAAGATACATAACATTGCTATTTCAGCTCCGTTTTCCAGTATCCTATGACACTGGCCTTTGTGATATTATCATAAAATAAGTATAGGATGTCACCAAATTTAGAGGGCTCCTGTGATACATTTCTTTGACTTCTTCTGAGGTTGCATGAAACTTTGGCTTCAAGACACTTTTAGGGAGTTCCCTGGCTGGTGGCTCAATGGGTCACTGCAGCGTCTTAGGTTGCTGCTGTGGTACAAATTCGATCCCTGCCTTGGAAACTTTCATATGCTGTAGGTGCAGTCAAAAAAAAAAATAGAAAACTTTCGGTGGCAAAATTAGTTTTCAGAGAGCTATTAAGAAGTGCAGCTGAAAATAAATCTTGCAGAAGTGAAGAAAAGACACATAGTTTAGAGGGAAGCTCCCCATATAGGAACACTATTCATTCAGTCAGCAAAACTGATTGAGTACTGATTGTGTGCCAGTGACTATCCTATGTTTTGGAGATACCATAGTGAATAAGAAAAAAACAAATATTCCTGCCCTCCAAGACTTTCTGGTACAATGTTTTTGCTGTTATTGCTTGATGATGATAAGTACTCCTTCCCCTTTTAGATAATTTCCACACTGTATCATCAAGCTGTGTTTGTATTATATAGGGATGCATCTGGCTGCAAGTAAGAAAATTGGACCAAAAATTGTTTAAAAAATAGGGTTCTCTTTCACATTTGACAAGAATTCTGGATATAGATTGTCTGGGGGCTTATGCAGCAGCTCAAACATATCATGAGGGATTTAGGCTCTCTCTGTCTTAAGACTCCATCAAGCTTAGCATGATGCTTGTTTCTCATAGTTTCAGAGTGTTTGCTGCAACTCCTGCCATTATACGTGTGCTCACAGCAGGAGGAAGGGGAGACAGGTATGAAGCCAGCTATGTCTATGCTTTCTTTAAAGAGGATTTCCTATTGTGACTCAGTGGGCTAAGAATCCAACATAGTGTCCCTGAGGATGTGGGTTCAATCCCTGGCCTCACTCAGTGGGTTAAGGATCCAGTGTTGCCTCAGCTTTGTTGCAGATACGACTTGAATTTGGCATTGCTGTGGCTGTGGGTTAAGCCTGCAGCAGCAGCTCCAATTCACCTCCTAGCCTGGGAATGTCCATATCCTGCAGGTGCAGCCTTTAAAAAAAAAAGAAAAGGAGGAGAACAAAACACAAAAAATGTACCCTCATACTTAAAATTGTGCCATTGACCAGAATTGTGTCACATGACTACCCATGTCTACAGGAGAGGCTGAGAAATTAACTATGTGGTTTTTATAGCCTTGATAGTGAGAGCAATAAAGAAATATTGGGACTGGGAATGAGTGTCAAGTCAGCTAACCTGTAGTGTAGATCACAGTATTGATTACAAAAGCAAAACAAAACAAAAGAGAATCCAATGACATTTAAATATAAAACTAGTTGATTTTTGCATCTGGTAATTTTCTAAATGAGTAACTAAATGCATGAATGTTTTATCAAAGTACATAAGGTCCTGTACATAGGAGAACAAATAAATCAATAAATGAATGAATTAATGGCCTGGTGAAACTGACACCTGCAAAAGATTTTCTGAAACTCCACATGGAGAATTGCTTTGACCATTTGACTCTTTCAATTGCTTATTTCAGTGAAAATTATTAATACGACTGAGTATAACGTTAATGGACAAAGCATGCTTTTTTCTTTTTATCAAATTTATTTTAGCCATTATAAAAGCCACACATGCCCATTATAGAAAATTTGAAAAATAAAGTAGACATAGAAAATAAAATGACCTAATATCTCAAACCCTCTCCTATATTAAACTTATTTTTTATTACATTTTCTTCTAGTCTACTTTCTGTGCATTTTTTTTTGCTTTTTTTTGTCATTTTAGGGCTGCACCCGTGGCATGTGGAGGTTCCCAGACTAGGGGTCTAATCGGAGCTGTAGCCGCCGGCCTACGCCACAGCCATAGCAACACGGGATCCGAGCCGCATCTGCGACCTACACAGCTCACGGCAACGCCGGATCGTGAACCCACTGAGCAAGGCCAGGGATGGAACCCACAACCTCATGGTTCCTAGTCCGATTCGTCAACTGCTGCGCCATGGTGGGAACTCCTCTGTGCATTTTTAAAATTGAATATATATATTCAGATTCTTTTCCATTATAGATTATCACAAGATATTGAATATAGCTACCTGTGCTATACAATAGGCCCTTGTTGTTTATCTATTTTGTATTTAGTAGTCTGTAAAGTTAGCAGGCTTTTGACAATTCCATTCAGCAATCATTGATCAACAAATGTTTAAAGCTAAGAAAGGACTGTACTAGTCTAGGAAGATGCAAATAAAAATAATATTCCTACCCTGAAGGAGCAAATAATTAGGAAGGAGGGAAAAATAAGCACAGGGATTTCACAGGGTCCTAAATTGGGTCACTTAACTGCCTGGGGGAATGAGAGAAGTTGTCATGAAGAGTCGTGTATGTGCTTTTCCATGGCAAGTGGAGAGGGGGATGAAAGGAAAAGGAAAAGGAGAGGAGAGATGGAGGCTTTTTCAGGCAAAGGGAAAGGCATGTGAATGTTGACCTATGAGTACCCATCAAATAAGGCAGCTATTTTTGGTGTGTCTCTGTGGCATAGTAAAAACTTAATGGATGTTGGAATCAAACATACCTGAGTTTGAATCCCAATTCAGAATGTCTCACAAAGAAGAATGTTCCTGAATGTCTCAGTCTCATCATCCCTAAAGTAGGAATAAAAATACCTCCATAAAAAAAAAAAAAAAAGCCGTGAGCTGTGGTGTAGGTCACAGACATGGCTCAGATCCCGCATTGCTGTGGCTGTGGCAAAGGCCGGGGCTACAGCTCCTGTTAGACCCCTAGCCTGGGAACCTCCATATGCCGTGGATGCGGTTCTAGATAAAGGCGAAAAGACAAAAAAAAAAAAAAAAAAAACCTCCATGATAGGAAATTTGGAAGATGAAGTGCAATAATATATGCACGACACGGGCTACAATGTTTGAGGCAAAGTACTCATTGACTGTATCTGTTGTGGTGCTTCTCACTGCCAACACATTACCAAGGCTCGATCACTGTCTTGTGGGGGATGGCAGACAAGGAAGGAGAGGTCAGCAAGCGCAGATCAGGAAGGACACACAGCACGGTGGGGACAAACTCCCGAAACACCTCTAGTCATGCAGCTTCGCACTATGATGCTGCTGTTCTTTCCACCAGGAAGGGAAATCTGTTTCTCCAACGTTTCAAATCTGGGCTGGTCTGAGACTTATTTTGACCAATAAGATGTAGAAGAGGGACTGTGTCATGAGCTGAGGCCCAGGAAGCATTTCCAGCTTCCAATTTCTCTCTCCAGCTGCCTCACAAGACGATCCAGCCAGCCTGCTGGAGAATCCCTGTGGTATATAACTGAGGCCCCCCGGCCGACATCCCAAGGTGGCTGTCATCTGGGGCCAGCCAGTCTCTGGTTGATGTGCCACCTGACCACAAAACACATAAGTGAGCCCTGAAAATACAACAGGGAGACCCAGAATTGTGAGGAAATGCGTGGTTGTTGTTTTAAGCCCACTGAGTTTTGGGGTAGTTTGTTCTGAAGCAATAGATAACTGAAAGAGAAGCCTAAGAACTTAAGTTCATCCCAGGAGATGATGAGAAATTGTTGAGATTTTTTTTTTTTTTTTTTTTTTTTTTGGCTACACCCATGGCAAATGGAAGTTCCCAGACCAGGAAGTGAATCCAAGCTGCAGTTGCAACCTACACCAGAGCTGTGACAATGCTAGATCCTTAACGCACTGTGCTGGGCCAGAGATTGAACCTGGGTCTCTGCAGCGATCCCAACCTCTGCAGAGACAACACTGGATCCTTAACCTGGTTCACCACAGAGGGAACTCTAAAAAGACTTTTAAATGAGGTGGTGACCTCAACAGTTTTATTTTACCAGTTTCGCCCCCATGTAAGCGTAGAAGGTACTCTGAACAGGGTCCTACTGAAAGCGGATGGAGATGATAGGAGGTATTAGAAGCACAAAGGCAAAACCTTGTGAGGATTTGTAAGAAAACAGGAGAAGAGCAAAGATATAGTGACTTTGGTGGGCATACTCTCTCAGAAAGTTTTAATGCTCTGCAGAATCCTCCTTGAAATTCCCAATAATTTTTTAACAAAAGCCCATGTTTTTACTTTGTGCTGGACCCTGCAAATTATGTAGCTGATCCTGAAAAAGGAACAAACAGAAACACCTCCAGGCCCTGGATGTTAGGGAGAACAAATCTGACACAGGGTACTCCTGATGGTGGCAGTTTTGAGTTGTCCGAGACCTGAGTCAGTATCCAGGCGAAACTCTGAGTCTCACGGGAGCATCCAAGCTTTGATTACTCTTGTAACTAAGACCAATGACAGTTCCACACAACAGAGACACCACAAATAAGAAAAGCATCTCTAATCTCCCTCCTAAAGATCACCTGAGTGGCCTTGAATGAGTCAAACTTCTCCAGCCTCCTCATTCATGAAATAAGCTGATAATTCTGTCCCTACCCAGCTCACAGGAGTGTGACAATTCAATGGCCATGTGAATGAAGCACTTTAAATTCCCCACTGAGGAATGCATTCAACTAAACAGAAGCACTAAAAATAATTCAAGGGATGACAGTAACCCTCACGGCAGTGTCCTTAACCCAGGGCCTTCAGAGGTGGCTCCGTACTCTTTAGAGTCAAAATGCCTCGTACTTTTCTGACTGATAAGGAGACTGTGGTAAATAAATAAGCATTTGACAGGCTGGATCTGTGTTCATACAGTGTAATCTTTATTTCCATTGTCTTATGGTTTACCTTTTCTGCGTCCATTAATTCATTCATCCAAAATTTATCGAACACACTTTATCATCTCTTATGCATCATGCTAGGTGCTAGGAGAGAAGAACCAGTAAGAGTTTCTGCCCTTAAGAAGCTTTTGCAGCTAAACCTTAAAACTGACTTAATGCTTTGAGGACTTTAGTGGGAACACACCTAAGAAATAAGAGGAAATTTCTCCCTGGGATAAGAAATCTCTTTGAAGGTAGGAAATCACGGGGAGGTTCAAATGCTGAGGTTATGTGAAATTGTTGCTATAAAGCATAATCCAAATATGTTCCTTAGGGATGAACTTGATTTTGTATCTGAACCTGAAATCATTCGGGGTGTGTTAGCTAAACAGAGCAGATATTATTTGGAGTCTTAAATGGGCAGTAATTTTCCAGGCTAACTTTTCTTCAGTTTATATGTAGCTTCTGAAAGTAACTCAGTGATGTGACTTTTTAGAAAGTACAACGACTTCCTTGCTTTTTGAAACACTACCAGTTTAAAAACAACTGTAGGGAGTTCCCGTTGTGGCTCAGCAGGTTAAGAACTTTACACAGTGTCTGTAAAGATGTGGGTTTGATCCCTGGCCTTGCTCAGTGGGTTAAGGATCCAGAGTTGCCACAGGCTGTGGCTTGGATCTGGTGTTGCTGTAGCTGTGGCATAGGCTGGTACCTGTAGCTCCAGTTCAACTCCTAACCTGGGAACATCCATATGCCATGGTGTGGCCATAAAATTAAAGCAAAAACAAAAAAAGACAATTGTAGTACTAATACTAGAGTCATGTCTTATCAAGTGTGTGTTATAGATGATTTTTTAAAAGGAACAATGACGGAGATTAGTGTTGTAATTCATTTTTACAGAGACGTGAACTGCTCCCCAAATACCTCATGATACATTTGTATGGACTTTACCGTTCAAAAAGTGCTTGGCATAAATGCTCTCATTTGAGCCTAAGAGCCACACTGTAAGGTATATTTTAATTTCATTCTCAGTTTACAAATGAGGAAATTGAAGATTATCTGTAAAATGATACCAGGCCAGTTGTTAACCTTCTTGAGCCTTAAATTAGCCACGGGGCAGAGTTTCAGCCCCACAAATCCTGAGTCTGAAGTTCTCCCCCATGCTCACACACATATTTAGACCACTAGACATCTTCATTTCCCTGATGAGTTTACTGAAGCTATGTCAAGCTTGTCTGGATGTCTGGAATTGTCTGAACAGCCGCATTTCCTCGCCCCCTCAAGTTGCTAGTGATCCGGGTTCATGACAAGTTTTAACTCTTTGGAAAAGGGACTGTTTCCTATCCTAAGCTTCCACCTGGTGGCCATGTGGCATATATGACTTATGGACCCTTTACATTGGGGGTGGGGGTGTGGGGCGTGGGGGGAAGGTGCTGCCTACAGCGAGGTTAGAAACAGAGCTATGACTTGCCCTTCAAGTTTGCAAACTCTAACCTTGAAACCAGTTGCTTGTAGCTGGTGCTCACAGCTCATGCTAAAAAAGCCAGGGAGGTGGGGCTCCTCGTGGACTCCTGGGCCCCAGCTGCCATTCACTCATCTCTCTTGTCTTCCTTTCCACTCTTATCCTCTTCCTCCTTTTGTCACACACTCTAAGTGTCCACAGATGTCAAGTGTAGAAAAAGACATGCAGTGTTAATGCTTTAGGGCTGGCACAAAAGTACTTCCTGAAGATGATACGGCCCCTGACGGAGTTGTTTTGTAGGCTGCTCATCTATATTTGTCACTGCCCCGTGCCGGTTCTTGATCCAAATAGCCTGACAACTCTTGAGCTGGCCCGATGCCACCCAGGGTATCAGTCAACTGGCCATGTAGCTGTATCAAGTGCGGCTGTTAAGAGCAGAAATCCTGGCCAGGAATTTCTAAACCGCTGCCTGTGAAGAGGTTCTATGCATTTTGGCTGGGGAAAACTTCCAAAAATAAAAACTAGATACTGTGGCCATTTGTTTGGACTTTGAAGAGGAGTTGTTAGCCACTGGGGGCTGGGACAGGAAGGCAGAGAAGACAGAATGAAATTAAACCTAATTAGTCACTCTGCCAGGCAGACAAGGACTGAGACCACTCTTTCCAGAACAATGGTTGGAAAGCTAGAAAATGGAAGCGGAGGGGGAACATGTAACCTGACCAACTTGTATTTATTATTTCCTTGGAAATTGGAAGGCCCAGATGAATATACCTGTGGGAAAAATAAACAGTGTACGATCTGAGGAGTGTGTGCACTCTTAGAATTGAGGTGGAAGAGGGTCAGAGTGAAGTTTGTTTTCATCTTTGTAATTTACTTCCCACGTCTGATGCTTGCTGTTGAGACCTTCCTGATGAAGGAACAAGTCCACTGTCCTTTAAAGTTGGAGCTCTGAGTGGCTTTTAGGGTGTAAGCCTTTGAGGGGTGTAAGGTCTCTTACTAGGGCCTCAGAGATAGTATATACTTTTTTATGAGCGGGGGCATTTGAGTCAAACACAACTGGTATTAACCCCTTCTTTCCTACCTGGAAAGTTGTTTTTCATTTCTATGCCTGTTCCCCCATCTGTCAAAAAGTAATAATAGTAATACAACTTTATAAGACGTTTTTGAAGAATAAGTAAAAAATTAGACACCCAGAGCTGCCTGGTCTTTAGTAATTTCTCAATAAATATTCATGAATACCTAATTGACCCATCATACATGAGTCACACTCAAATATGACTCACATATTTGTCTTTGCTTAAATATTCCTGTGTGTTTTGATACTTGTTTTCTTCTTCCTGTTCTTCCATGATGTGCTGAGAGGCAGCTTGCTAGAGCCAGCTGTTAAATTTTTAGAAATTTTGAGATCTGATTGGTTTGGGGGTTTTTTTGTTTGTTTCTTTTTTGTCTTTTTAAGCCCATACCCATGGCATATGGAAGTTCCCAGGCTAGGGTCAAATCGGAGCTACAGCTGCTGGCCTACACCACAGCCACAGCAACGTGGGATCTGAGCTGGATCTGTCACCTACACCACAGCTCACAGCAATTCCGGATCCTTAACCCAGTGAGCGAGGCCAGGGATTGAACCTGTGTCCTCATGGATACCAGTTGGGTTTGTTAACCACAGAGCCATGATGGGAACTCCAAGATCTGATTGTTAAATACTGCCAGTACTAAAAAAAAACAAAAAACAAAAAAAAAAACAGGGAGGTCTACTCAATGTTCTTTAATAATCTACATGGGACAGCAGACTAGATATATGTATATGTATAACTGATTTGCTTTGCTGTAAACCTAAAGCTAATACAACATTGTAAATCAATTATACCCCAACAATATTTTTTAAAAAGATGAAAAGGAACATATCATTAAATAAATAATTACTAAAACCAAGTTGATAAATATCTAAAACTCATCATTCCCTAATTATTTCACTGAATTTTACTATTATCTTGTGGTTGTTTATGGCTTTTTTATCTGTGTGGTAAAATAAATACCATACCATAAGATGGTGTGTTATCTCTGTGCATCCTTCCCAGTTGGCGTTCAGTGACATCCCTCTAGTGGCTTGAAAACGTACAAGTAAATTGAAAAAAGACTCCCTCTAGTGGCTTCTATAGGTCACTGCCATACAGAAATAGGCACTTTTGCTCCGAGCCAATTATTAAACATTTAGCATAATTTTATCTATATTAATTGTACATATGGAAAAAATAGATTAATTTTATTTGAGAACATATAGAAATAATTCTTATAAGCTTTTTATGTCTTGTAGAATCCAACTCTTAAGGGCGATCATATTATATACCCTAGTATAATTTTTTATAAAGTAAAAAAAGCAACAAAGAACAAAATTTCCATTTTTAGTGAAAACATAATTTCTATAAAACATACACTTAAACTTTTAAATAGTTATTCACTGATCAAAGTTTTCAATTTCTTAGAGATTATTTTTTCAGTATCTGTAAATTTACCTATTCTTGAATTGAGGGAATTACTAAAAATCCTAAAATTACTCCTATTAGTCTCCAAATATGTGGAGATGTTTCTGAGTAAAAATATTAATATGTAACAGTACATCCATGTTTCTTTGTTTTTAAAATAAAAACTACCCAGCTCAGTGCCTGGTACAGATTAAAAATGGAATGAAACAGAAGAAAAGGAATGAGATATTCATCTGGAAGACTTGGGGTCAAGTCCTGCTCATCACTTAAGTGCTGTGACCTTGAGCCAGCAAATCAGTTAACCATCTGTAAGGTCAGCTTCATATGGGCAATGTATGCTTCCATACCAAGGGGTGTTGTGAGGGTTGTATGAGGGATTCTGATATACAGTAGATTCTTTCTCACAGGCTAATTTACTGTGGTACCTGATTAACATTTATTGATTATATCAATTCAGGTCCACCGATTATTAAAGAACCTCAGTATATGCAAGGGAAGAAATTCAGAAGACCAACTTTCTTTGGAGTAATTCACTGCCTTAATTTTGTCTGAATAAAGCAATGTGTTTCCTAATTAATGATATGATATCTCAAGGTGACCTTTTTTTCTCTTTGGCAACTGCCCACTACCCACAAAAACAAGTTTTAGACTCTATTCTCTGTGTCCCCTTTACCTGACCTCCGAAGTTCTCCAAAACCCCTCTCTACTCTCCATTTTTCTTATCTATGCTGGTGATCCAACCAAAAGCTGCACTCCAGCCCAACCTGGTCCTTATAATTCTTTGATTCAGCCACATTCTTGATTTCCACTTTTCTCCACTCAAAATGTCATCCTTTCCACTTTTGCATGTAGGAAAATAATGGTGATATTTTCAGTCACAACCATTCTTCCTTTTTTCAATACTTCTTGGTGATCTAGTTTTAGCATCAGGATTCACTCCTGATTTCCCCAACATTAAAATTCCCAAAGACCTTAGTAACAACATGTCTCACTGGTGCCTTGGTTTTTCAGCCAATCAATGAGAACATACTTATCACCCAGAGGGTGAACTCTGTTAGTTTTAATTTTCTGCCACTCTCTCCTCCCCACCCAGTGCTTAGCATTAGGCCAAGCAAACAAGGTATACCCAGTAAATACTGAGATCTCTGTGTCTGGTGTCCAGTTTGCATTTTTCCTCCCAAACTATCTTTATCCTTCCTTTACCTGTTTATAGATTTGAGAAGAAAACAGGAGAGTCCAGTAGTCCAGAAATAGCTAATTTTTATTTAATATAAAACAAGGAACTTCTGGGTTATTAACTAGATTAAAATAATATAAGGTCACTAAATGCTTCATGAAAGAACATGAATCAAGATAGTTTTCCTGCTAGTGAGTAAAAGATCATTTTTGCTTATACAGTGTTCGGAAAGAATGAATTACATGAAAAACAAATCTAAGAGCAAGACTGTTAAATCAATTAGTAATTTTATATCAATTTTACTTGACTGTCTCTAAATGATTGGGCATACAGTTATTAAGAAATTTTTGAAATTGAGGCTTTCATTTTCATTTGAGTGAATACAGGGATATATCTATAGTAAAGGGGAAAATTTAAATTTCAGATATTTTGTCTACTTGATTCCTCATAATAAATTATAGAGCACTGGGGCAGACTTGGGAGAGTTAATTAATTATCATCAGTTTATACTTGATTACATTTATTCTCTTTCTGTATAGTTGTATTTTTCAGACCCCACAGTTACTGTTTAATTTAGGCTGCTAGGTATTTTTCCCCTGATAGCTAATCTTCTCACCCATAATAAAAAGAGCCAGAGGAAAAGTCAGAAGAAAGAAAAATAGCGGAATGACTTGCAATATTTTTTTCTATTTGATCTCCTTTTTTTTTTCTTTTTTCCCTCCTCTTCATCTCTACTAAGCCATTAAGATAATCCTTATGGAAATGTTATGAATACCCCTTTTAAAGTGTGGATTGCATTTTCTGAAACAATGCAGTTAAAGGATAAATGTAATAGAGCTAAAGCAGACACAAGTCATGCTGGACCAAGCTGGTTTAAAAGAAAATACACAAGTAAAGATACTGGGAAAAAACAGACCTTTAATGTTACATAGCACTAATGTGATAACAGGAGATGGTGGCCTTATGAATCAACCCTATTCCATTGCTCCATGTATTATGGTTTGCATATGACTTCGTGAATCAAGACATATGTCATGTTTATAAAGGTTTATCCAAGACTAAAACAATAGTGGAAGAGAGTGTAGGAAACAGGGAATTTGGTATAATCAAAATCCAACTGGCTTCCCCCACAGACATTTTTTTTTCATAGCAGATTAAGAGGGCATTTTTAATTGATAATCCCCTGGTGTTTATGGAGTTACAGCAGAGATAACCACTTGTACTTGCAGATTTTAATTATTCTGCCCTGATCGGATCAGAAAATCAGGAGCATGTTATTTTATCAACATAAGGATTACACAGCAGCCAGTAAATAGTCACAATGGGGAGGTCCAGTGAAATGTAAGAGAAAATAATGAATTCTGTTTTTATCATTTCTGCTTGTTAAGTTGCCATCTCAGAGCCCCAAACTCATATGTTTTGCTTTGTACTAAAATTAAGTCAGATTGCTTCAAATGAGTCAGTTATGCTAAGCATATAAATGAAATAACAAAAGCATCCCTTTGTTTACAAATTCTCCCTCTGTCTCATCCCGCTTAATTTTGTTTTTCCATTTTCATCTTAAAACAAAAATCAGATGCCCTTCTTTATAAATTGCACTGGCTTAATTCCTATTTTGTGCCAGTTCTCATCTATTTAAAATGAACTTTCTGGCCCATTTAGAAGTAAATTTGGCTTACTGACTATTTCTCTGCCTGCCATACATCTAGTACAGCCAGTCAGATGAAGGCACTCAGTGTTTTAGAAGAAAATCAGAACAGGAAGAACCTTTGAAAGTCATCTAGAGCCCTTTGTTTTACTTGTAAATAGGAAATGAAGCAAATTCCTTAAAAGAAAGACAGGTAAAGCGAAAGCCTCCTGGCTATAAATTTAGTCAAAAATTTTCAACTGACCACCTCAAAGCTTGAGCAGGGTCTTTGTGAAGGTGAAAGAACAGCTATAAGAAATCTCTTCTTCATGGAGTTCCCATGTGGCTCAGGAGGTTAAGGATTCAGAGTTGTCACTGTTGTGTTGTGGGTTCAATCCTTGACCGGGGAACTTCCACATGCTGCAGCTTAGTCAGTAACAAGGAAGGAAGGAAGGAAGGAAGGGAGGGAGGAAGGAAAGAAAGGAAGGGGAAAGAAAGAAGAAAGGAAAATCAAGATGTCTGTGCTTCAGACCCAGGTGATTCCATTCTCAGTGTCCAGCTTCTGGATTGCTCTCTTCATCCTTCTCTACAATAGTGTGCTTCCTTTTGTTTAAAAAAGCCTGGCTCATATATAAACAGCATCAAACTTAAATACAAAGGAAAGGAAAGCTACCTTAAAATATCCTTCACTGACTAGAAGGAACATGTAAGTTAGGGGGAAAAATTTTTTTATTCATTTTTGATGTTCATTTTCTTTTTTAAATTCAATCAGTTCTTCAAGTAAGAAAAAAAAAATTAATATCCAAGACCTTTGGAAACTACAACAAGGGATTTTGACCTCTGGTATCTTGTTAAATTCCATAAGTAATGGTTTCTAATAAGTGGAAGATAGGGACATGTTTAGAAAGTAGTATACCAAAGGAATCCTGAACACACTGAAAATCAGGAGTGTGTGCCATTTATGGGTACCTTGATCTGCTTACGGGGAACACAGTTTCAGTTCAGGTTTTTCTTGCCATCTCCCCTGACAGCAGGACCATGAACTCTGTTAGATTCTATTTCCTTTATATTTTTTGCTTGTTTTGTATATTTTTCTTGAAGAAAACATTTTCTTTCCTTCCCTTATTAAATTGTGCTAATCAGATCTGTTTTGTTCCACATGAGTGTAAATACCAAGGTAATGCTGCTCTGAGCAGCAGGCTCTATTGTGGACCCTCTTCAAATGAGTCACGTTTCCTCTCTGAACACATGTCTTAAATTTGCTAAATTCCTTTTTGTGATGTGTGTCAGCGGTTTAAGCAACTTCCGCTGGTTTCATTGAATTCTCATCTCACTTCTGTTTTTCACTGACTAGAAGAGAGTGTCTTATGAGGCACAGAAACACTGGCAACTTTGTACACAAAACAAATAAGCAAACAAACAAAAAGCTGTGATTTAGGCCTTGACGCAGTGGTGTTTTGATTCATGAACAGGGTTGCAAACATCTCTAGGAACATGATCTTAAGAAACACCATAACTATTGCATCAAATGCATCCTTGTATACACTCTCTAGCTCTTCCAAATACCCCTTCCTGTTTTGTTTTTCCTAGTTTTGTTTAATGTGGTCTAAGATGTTCTTATCGTTTTAAAGGAATAGATTAGGAAATTTGTAGAAATGTTTGAGCCTTGTGACGATGGAGATATTTCTGAGGTCAAAAGCATTTTTTTTACCTATTTAAAGAATCAAAAATCCTTTAACCAATGATTCCTCAGACCGAAGTGTGGTTCTTTTAAAAACTATTCAATTAAACATTTCTTTACGAGTTCCTACATATCATGTGGGTGATAAGAAAACATGCCTTACATAGTGAACAGTTGTTATTATTGGTTAAGCTGATGGAAATAAGAGAGAATTATGGCCAGCTGCAAAACATTCATGAGTGGTGAGAGAAACTAACAGCTGGTATCCCACTTGCTATAAATATTTTTAATTAAAATTTGCCTCCTGGTTTTCAATTTGCGTAATAGCAGGGATATTTAGTTAGTTACTGTAGGGGTAAAAGGATGTCTTTCTCTTTGAGAATAGCTTTTTAACTCCTCTGTTAACAATAATGGTGGTATCCTGATGGATGATAAGAAAATGAGTTGCATGACAAAACTCTAATTCTTTTCTAATTCCGCACCCAAGAATTTCAAGGTTTTAGTTGTTTAGTTTTAATACATGTATTTCCAGATAATGAGTCTTTGCTGTCCATCAGGAATTCTTACAAATTGTAAGGATGGTGAACAGATGTATCTTAGAAATGCCTAAATGGGACCTGGGTTAGAAGTGTGTGTGTGCATGTGTGCGTGTGTGTGTGCGTGCACACACACATTTTCCTCACTGAAATTCTGCCTTTTTGGCTTAGAGGACTTCCCTCCCACTCTTTATCTCATCATCCATAATTGTTGCTATCAAACATTGATGCTTTCTAGAATTTAGTTCAAAGGTCATTTCTACTCTGCCTGCCCTCCTCAGACAGTTTTTGTTTCTTAGTGGTATAAGCCATGGCCTGTTTATTCATGATGCAAACACCCCATTCTCTAGCCCTGTCTTTTCTCTTATGGACTCAGGATGTGTATCTTGAGTCCACCAAGCACTTACGGTCATTAGTTTCCCCACGTTGCTTCTCCCTCTGTTTTCTGGTACCAGCGAATGGCACCACTACCTACAGCTTCACTACAGCCAATAGCCTTGAGGCTACATGAGACTTCTCCTGCACCCTCACATTCTTGACTATATCCTATCAGTCTCCAAGTTCTGATGATTTTACTTCTTAAATATTTATCAATCATGTTTCCTCCACCTTTATCTTCATAGCCACCGCCCTTTATCTTGACTGGGTGCATTATTGCCTAGAATGTTCCCATAGCCTCTTAACTGGTCTCCTTATTCTTAGATTTGACTCCTCAAATTTGTCACCCACCTAAAGTGAAAACTGACCATTTCACTTCCATGCCTAAAATTTTTCAGTGGCTTTCCTGCATCTCCAGGATACAGTGTGGAATTTTTCTTTAGCATAAAATTCAAGGTCATTTTCCATGACCTGGCCCCAGTCTGTCTTTTCTACCACTCCCCACTTCATACTCCAGGTTGAGTGAAACTGAACTATTTGGTGGAGTCCCTCATTCATCAGCCTTCAAAAATGTAGCTTAAACATAATATTACAATGAAGTTTTCCACAGAATCACCCTCTTCCTCTAAGATCCCATGACCTTTTATCCTGTATCTCTTGTGTAATGCCTATCAAAAAATATTATCATTTGTTTACATGTTTGTATCTACGATTGGGCCATTCTCTGATAGAGAAAAATGTCGTTTTTTCATGTGTATCAAGAGTGAGTGACAGATTGGATTAAGATGGTGGAATAGAAAGACTGGAGCTCAACTTCTCTCCCCAAAAACAGCAAAACTACAACCAAATGCCGAGCAGCCTTCATCCAACTGGACTGTAAACTTCCAAAAATGAGATTCTACTCCAGAAGACAAAGAGGAGACCACATCAAGAGGTAGGAGGGGCAATTACACGATAGAAGCAACCGCATACCTCCCGGGTGGGAAGCCCCACAGACTGGAAAGTAACTGCATCACAGAGACTCAGCTACAGGACTGAGAGTTCTGAGCCCCATGTCAAAACCCCATGCCTGGGGATTGGGCACAGGGAGAAAGAGCCCCCGGAGCATCTGGCATTGAAGGCCAGCGGGGCTTGTGTGCAGGAGCTCCACAGGACTGAGGGAAACAGAGACCCCATCCTTGAAAGGCACTCACAGACTTTCACGTGCACTGGGTCCCAGGGCAAAGCAGTCTCCATAGGAATCTGGGTGGAACCTGACTGCAATTCTTGGAGGATCTCCTGGGAAAATAGGGGTGACTGTGGCTTGTTGTGGGGGAAGGGCATTGGAAGTGAAGCGCTTGGGGACATTCATTAGCCTGCATTTCTCTGGAGGTGGCCATTTCTGGGAAAATCTTCCCCCTCCCATCAGTGCTGAGAAGCCCCAGGCCAAACAATAATCCAGGTGGGATCACAGCCCCACCCATCAGGAAACAGGCTGCCTAAAGACCCCTCAGGCACACAGCCGGCCTCTAATCTCATCCAGAGACAAAACCCCACCCATCAGAGGGCTAGGAATCAACCCCACCTACCAGTGGGTAGGCATCAGTTCCTCCCATCAGGAAGCCTACAGCAAGCCCCGCCCATACCAGCTTTAGCCACAGGGGAGGCAAATACCAGAACTAAAAGAGGCTACCACTCTATTGTTGGCAAAAACATCACCACACCAAAAACCTATAAAAATGAAAAGACAGAAAACTTTAACCCAGGTAAGGGAGAAAGAGAAAAGCCCAGAAAAACAGCTCAGTGATGAGGAGATTACCAGCCTCTCAGAAAGAGACTTTAGACTGTTGATGCTGAAGATGATGCAAGGCATTGGAAATAGACTGGAGGCAAAGACTGATCATTTACAGGAAACACTGAGCAGAGAAATACAAGCTGTAAAAATTAAACAAGAAGAGATGCAAAATA
>PVHT021183617.1:13970329-14017123 GCA_004024745.2 Catagonus wagneri | reverse complement strand
AGGGAGAAAGAGAAAAGCCCAGAAAAACAGCTCAGTGATGAGGAGATTACCAGCCTCTCAGAAAGAGACTTTAGACTGTTGATGCTGAAGATGATGCAAGGCATTGGAAATAGACTGGAGGCAAAGACTGATCATTTACAGGAAACACTGAGCAGAGAAATACAAGCTGTAAAAATTAAACAAGAAGAGATGCAAAATATAATAACTGAAATAAAAAATTCTTTAGAAGCAGCCAACAGTAGAATACAGGAGGCAGAAGGACGAATCAGTGAGGTGGAGGACAGATTAGTGGAAATCACTAATGCGGAAGAGAAAAGAGATAAAAGATTGAAAGGAAATGAGCTGAGTCTCAGAGAACTCTGGGATAATGTTAAACACACCAATATCCATATTATAGGGGTGCCAGAGGGAGAAGAGAGAGAAAAAGGGACAGAAAAAATATGCGAGGAGATTATAGCCGAAAACTTCCCTAATATGGGAAAGGAACCACTCAGTCAAATTCAGGAAGTGCAACGAGTACCATATAAAATAAATCCAAGGAGGAACACCCCGATACACATATTAATAAAAATGACCAAAATTAAAGACAAAGAGAAAATATTGAAAGCAGCTAGGGAAAAGAAACAAATGATATACAAGGGAACCCCCCATAAGGTTATCAGCAGATTTTTCATCTGAAACTCTGCAGGCCAGAAGGGAGTGGCATGATATACTTAATGTGATGAAAGGAAAAAGCTTCCAACCAAGATTGCTTTACCCTGCAAGGCTCACATTCAGATTTGAAGGAGAGATCAAAATCTTTACAGATAAGCAAAAGCTAAGAGATTTCTGCAACACTAAACCAGCTTTACAACAAGTCTTAAAGGAACTTCTCTAGGCAGAAAAGAAAAGACCACAACCAGAAACAAAAACACCACAAATGACAAGGCTCACCAGTAAAGGCATATACACAATAAAGATACTAATCATCCATGCACAATTATGCTACCAAAATCATAAATCGTGAGAATAGAGCACAAATGCAGGTCACTGGAGACGCACGTGCAATTAAGAAACCAACAACTTAAAACAATCTCATTTGTATACTCCTATATCAAAACTTCAGGGAAAAACAAACAAACAAAAAAACCCCAAACAGTTAATATAATGGCAATAAGAACATATATATCGGTAATTACCTTAAATGTTAATGGACTGAATGCCCCAACCAAAAGACATAGACTAGCCGAATGGATACAAAAACAAAAAACAACCAGTGGATCACTGAAGAAATCAAAGAGGAAATTAAAAAATACCTAGAAGCAAATGACAACAAAGACAGGACACTCCAAAACCTCTGGGATTCAGCAAAAGCAGCGCTAAAAGGAAAGTATATAGCAATACAAGCCAACCTCAGGAAACAAGAAAAAGCTCAAATAAACAACCTAATTTTACATCTAAAGCAGCTAGAGTGGGAAGAAGCCAGGTCATGGAAACAACCTAAATGCCCATTGACAGAGTAGTGGATAGGGAAGATATGGTACGTACACACAACGGAATACTACTCAGCCATTAAAAGGAACATGGATGGACCTAAAAATTATCATGCGAAGTGAAACCAGTCAGACAATTAGACAGCAACACCCAATGCTACCGCTTACATGTGGAAACTAAAAAGACACAATTAACTTCTTTGCAGAGCAGACAATGACTCACAGATTTTGGAATACTTTTGGTTTTCAAATAAGACAATATGGGAGGTGGGGGGATGCACTGAGGGTTTGGGGTGGGAATGCTATCAAATTGACTTGTGATGATTTTTGTACACCTATAATTGTAATAAAAATTCATTAAGCAATGGAAAAATAAAATAAAATAAGATAAACACTCAAATTGAATCCCAGCAACAGTGATTGTTCTAGGCTGTTCAGACTGCCATAACAACACACCATCGACTGGGTGGCTTATTAATACTATGATTTCTCACAGTTGTGGAAGTTGGAAAGATCAAGGCACTTTCAGAT
Organism: Catagonus wagneri; assembly: GCA_004024745.2. NCBI lineage: Eukaryota > Metazoa > Chordata > Mammalia > Artiodactyla > Tayassuidae > Catagonus > Catagonus wagneri. The sequence goes on along the minus strand of PVHT021183617.1, from coordinate 14,015,120 downwards.
TCAGTTTCTGATGACAGCCTACTTCCTGGTTCACAGGTGGCTCTCTTTCCTGTCTTCATCTAGCAGAGGCAGGCAGGGAAGCTTTCCTTGGCCCCTCTCTTTGGGAAGCGTACCAATCTCATCCAATTGGTTAGACCCAAATCACCCCCCAAAGGCCTCACTTCTAATACTATCGACTTGGGGGTAAGGATTCAGCGTATAATTTGGGGTGATGGGCGGAGAAATAAACATTCAGATGGTAGCAGTCATCTCCACCTTCCCCAGATTTTTTTTTTTTTTTTTGCCTTTTGTCATTTTATGGCCGCACCTGCAGCATGTGGAGGTTCCCAGGCTAGGGGTCTAATCGGAGCTGTGGCCACTGGCCTGCACCGCAGCCACAGCAATGCAGGATCCGAACCGCGTCTGCAACCTACACCACAGCTCACGGCAACGCCAGATCGTTAACCCACTGAGCAAGGGCAGGGATCGAACCCGCAACCTCATGGTTCCTAGTCGGATTCGTTAACCACTGCGCCATGACGGGAACTCCCCCCAGATTTTTTTCTAAAGGAAAATAATTTCTTTGGGGAAGAGCTACATATGGTTATCTTCAACCACATACAACCTTTGCATTAATTGCATCCTGTATATGTAGAATCTGCATGTGTGTAATTTTTACTATAGCCAATCATGTAAAGTAATACATTTCCGACTTTACAACTGAGAGAGAGTGTCAAGGGATATAGGACCCGATTCTAAATGGTCACAGGTGTTTCAAATATCTCACTGAGTAACAAACATCCTGAGAACATTATGGCTTCACAATACCAAATATTTATTAACTCTCCTGTTTCTGCAATCTGAGTTGGATTGTTCTTTTGCTCCGTGTGGTGTCTGCTGGAGCTGAAGTGTTTAAGACTGTTTCTTCGCTCCTCACTTCCGTAACGTCATCTGTGATGACTGCATCTGAGAGCTAGGCAGCACGTCTCTGTCTCTGTACCTCCACTTGGCTAGTCTGGATTTCCTCCTAGTGACGTGGTCACAGGGTAACTGAACTCCTTATATTGCTGCCTCTTCCAAGCAGAGAGGAAGCAGAATCTGCCAGTCTTCTTGAAGGCTTGACCTGGAATTAGCAGAGTCATAGCCTCAGCAACCTACTGGTCTAAGTAAGTCACAGATCAATGGAGAGTCAAGGGAGAGAAACAGACTCAGTCCCTTGTGAGCAGTGGCGTGCACATCGAGGAGGGAGGGCATCAGTGGTGGCTGTCCTTGGAGACTACCTATCACAATATGAGGTGGTATCGCCTGGGATTGCCTGCCTGCCTGCCTGCCTTGGGGATGTTGTGGCTGTGTGCCAGTTTGTGCCAGGCAGGGACGATGATCAAAACGATGTGTGAGTTGGGCAGACATCGCACCCTCCTGGCTCCTAACTTGAGGCTGCTGACAAATGGACATTACTTCATTGCTCTGGTGTGGCGACAGCTCCAGTCAAGTCCAGCGAGACACCTGTCCGTCCATCCTAAAGTATGACTAATTACCATTAAGCTCATTCTTCAGTTTTATTAAGCACCTGTCTTCTGCAACATCAAGTGAGATTCATAAAGACTTTCTCATCAATCATCAAGGCATCCCTGTTGAGAGTCTGAAGGAGGTAGGTGTGTTCATTATTTTGGTAATGAAAGAGGTACAACAAAATGAAGCTCTAGGAAAGTTAACCAAGATCATGCAGCGGGTCAGATGGAATGAAGGGAATTGGGAGGTGGCAGTGGGAGGAGGAGAGAGAGGGAGTCTGACCTCAGCAAAAAAGGAAAGGTGAGTCATCAAGCGAATTTTCGTTTTCTCTTCCAGTGCTATATGGCAACTACCTAAGTATCTTAAAATACTAAAAGATTTCCAGAAGCAACACACTTCTGATGTAACCAAAGACTGAGTTGTCCTCCTCAAAATTATTGTAATATTTCTTTACTTGTATCAGATTAAAATTTGTTTCACTTATTTCTAGCTATATGTCCTTGGACAAGATACTGGCCCTCATGCATTGAATGTTTCAAAAGTTTGCTGTATAGATTAAATGAAAGGATATAATGCACCACATGTGGTAAGTGGCTCATAATAGACACCCAGTAAATGGGAGTGTTTACTGCAAGGTTTTTTTTTTTTTTTTTTGGTCTTGGGTTATTAGCTGAATTAGAGAGGATTAAAAAGCCTTCTCTTTCAGAAGTTTCCTTCGTGGCTCAGCAGTAAGGAGCCCGACTAGTATCCATGACTACGCAGGTCTGATCCCTGGCCCCCCTCGGTGCCCATGTCTCTGTCTCTGCCTTGAGCTGTGGTATAGGTCACAGATGCACCTCGGATCTGGGGTTGCTGTGGCTCTGGTGTAGGTCGGCAGCTACAGCTCTGATTCGACCCCTAGCCTGGGAACTTCCATATGCTGTGAGTGAGGCCCTAAAAAGAAAAAAAAATGGAAAAGCCTTCTCTTTTTATTTTATACCTAGCAATTTTTAAAAAACAACAGAATTAACAGTTACCCGGTCTGCATGTTATTCAGCTGAGTTTATACATTTAGACCTAAGTCTACGTGACCTCAAACCAGTCAGTTAGTATCTCTGGGTGTTAGAATCCTCATCTGTAACCTGACACAACTGGACCAGATGGTCTCTAAGATTTTTCTGCTTCTCAGTTTCTGTAATTCCCTGAATAGAGAAAAAGCCTTCCAAGGCTTTACTCAAGCCATCATTTGTGACTATTGTGCCCTCTAGTGGCAAGAATCAAGGAAAACTATTCCTTCTGAGAAAAAGTCCAAGTCCACACCTCATCAAAATCTGGTAAACTGTTTTTTTGGTTTTTTTTTTTTCAGTTTTTAGGGCCTCATCCATGGCATATGGAGGTTCCCAGGCTAGGGGTCAAATTGGAGCTACAGCTGCCAGCCTAGGCCACAGTCACAGCAACGTGGGATCCCAGCTGCATCTGCGACCTACACCACAGCTCAAGGTAACACTGGACCCTTAACCCACTGAGCAAAGTCAGGGATCGCACATGTAACCTCATGGTTCCTAGTCGGATTCATTTCCCCTGTGCCACCACAGGAACTCCAAAATCTGATAAACATTTTGATGAATGGTTAAACTTGCTTCAATATTGTTCTAGTTCGTCTATGTAGAATCACTCCCCAAATTAGCAGCTTGAAACAACAAACATTTTTATAGTTTTGGAGGGTCAGAAATTTGCCAGCACTTAGCTGGGTGCTTTGGGCTCAGGGTCTCTTAGGAGGCTGCAGTCAAGGAGTCAGCCAGAGCTGCAGTCACCTGAAAGCTTGCCTAGAGGCTGATGGCAGGAGGCTTTCATTCCCCACCCTGTGGATCTTGCCACAGAGCTGCTGAAGACGTGGCAACTGGTTTCCCCCAGGGGAAGAGCAAGAAAGAGAGAGATACAATGTCTTTTACAAACTAATTTCAAAAATTATATGGCATTGGGTGCGTTACTAGAATTATATAGCTTCAAGAAAAACTAAAAAAAAAAAAGGCTATTCTACTAAGGAGTTACCATTGTGGCTCAGCGGAAACGAATCTGACTAATATCCATGAGGACACAGGTTCAGTCCCTGGCCTTGCTCAGTGGGTTAAGAATCAAACATTCCCGTGAGCTATGGTGTAGATCACAAATGCGGGTCAGGTCCCGAGTTGCTGTGGCTGTGGTGTAGGCCAGCAGCTACAGCTCCAGTTCAACCCCTAGCCTGGGAACCTCCATGTGCTGTGGATACAACCCAAAAAAGATGAAAAAATGCAAGCTGTATAAGTACATACAGTATGTATGTGTATATTACTTTGTACCTATAAATACATACTTTATATGCATCTGACTACTATGAAATACTTATATAATATATATAATTATATACAAATTTATTAATGTCTAATATGTCATACATAAAATATTTAAAGCTTTCTTTATCTTTTTTTGTCTTTTTTTGTCCTTTTATATCCGCACCCACGGCATATGGCGGTTCCCAGGCTAGGAGTCTAATCGGAGCTGTAGCCACTGGCCTGCGCCGCAGCCACAGCAACACAGGATCCGAGCCGCGTCTGCAACCTACACCACAGCTCATGGCAACGCCGGATCCTTAACCCACTGAGCAAGGCCAGGGATCGAACCCCCAACCTCATGGTTCCTAGTCGGATTCGTTAACCACTGCGCCACGACGGGAACTCCATAAAGCCTACTTTATCTTGTTAAAGATTGTGTGTGTGTGCGTGTAGTGTGTGTAGTAGTGGTAGCAGTAGTAGCCATAGAAACAAAAATAGCCATGGAAGGAGTTCCCTAGTGTACAACAGGTTAAGGGTCTGGCATTGTTACTGCTGTAGCTAGTTTTTGTTGCGGCAGGGGTTCAGTCCCTGGCCCCGGAACTTTCACATGCTAACTGGCAATATTTTATGTCTTAAGTTTAATTGTGACTACAGCACATTTGTTACAATAGTCTGTTTGCTTTTTTGTAAGTCTGAAATAGTTTCTAAAAAAACAAATCATGTAGTTATTGCCTCTAGAAAACAGAGAAATAGAAGTGTGGAAAGAGGTGACTTCATTTTGCATTTATTAAGATTTTATTGTACAAGCATTTATGTACATCCAGAGCAAAAATGACGAAATACTAACATTTATTAATGACAAGCAGAGGGGTCTTGGATGACAGTTGCATTGTTCCTTGCATATTCCTTTTTTACACTTTTTTTTCAAATTAAAAAAATACAGCCATTTTCTGTGGGGAAATATGCTATGTTGGAGAATAATCTTTATAAAAGAAGATTACACCAAGTTACCACAATTACAGAGTCACCACAATTACAGCAGATGACCTTTTCAGTGTTACCACATGTGCCTGCAAAAATAGAAATCAACTTATTAGACCAACCGATGCTTTTTTTATTTTAAGGGCTGCACCTGCGCCACATGGAAGTTCCCAGGCTAGGGGTTGATTTGGAGCTTCAGCTGCCAACCTACACCACAGCTTACAGTAATGCTGGATCCTTAACCCATTGAGTGGGGCCAGGAATTGAACCTGCATCCTCATGGATAATAGGTTCGTTACCGTTGAGCTACAATGGGAACTCTCCAATCAGTGCATTTTAAAAACCTCCCAGAAACTATAGAGAGTTATTATCCTCCCTTACAATAAAATTTTAGCAAATAATTCCTCCATCTATCTTTTGTCTGGGTCTCGTTATTCTTTAAGCACACTGCTTTTATCGGAAATGGTGGCATGGTAACGAGGGATGACGATAGCAAAGCCTGAAATTTTACTGACCCCCTTCGGTAACCTACTCTCCGTACTGTAGTCCACACTGTGTGTTTGCCCCCTTGGCCAGCACCCATTCCCCTTCTTTAGGCAGCAGCTCTCAGTTTCCCCTTAGGGATCATTCCCTCCCATTCCCAGCCCATGTGGTTTATGATCCACTCTGGCTCCACCTTGGGCTCCAGCTTGGTCACTGAGAGTCTTCCTGAGACTTTCAATGACGTTGTTGAAAGAAAGAAACTCCTCTTCAGTTGAGAATTTAATCCTCAGTCTTCTGCTAGCCATTGCTGCTTCAGAATGAAAACAACAGAGAAAAAGCAGAGAGAGAGAAAGAGGGGGAGGAGGGACAATCTCGAGATTGTGATATTGAGAAAGACTATGAATTGATTGTTGTTCCCTAGTATTGCTGAGGTCCTAGATCCAGCTCCCGGGTATCTAAGATAATAAATCCTCTTTTATATTTGTTGCTTTGAGTTTCTATGACCTGCAGTCAACAGAATCCTGAGAAGTATACCTAAATGCAGTTATTGAAGCATCCTAAAATTCTAACTGTGAAGGGCATGTGCCTGTTTGAAAAAGGAACCCCTCCAGCCCCCTTGCCTCTCCTGGGTAGCTCCAAGAGCAGGGGCCTCCAGTGCTAATGAGGTCAGATCCAGGCTTCCGAGATGCTCCTGCCATGCTGCTTTCAGGCAAGGGTCCTTAACCCGACAGCCTGATCATACAGGGGATTTTTGAAGAATGTGACAGGTACGTGACCATCCCATCAAATTGTGAGTAAAATGATAGTGTACTCAAACATAGGTACCCTTCTAGGGGAAGGGTCCATAGATTTCATCACATTAGCAAAGAGACTGATAAAACAAAAGAGATTATATCTTTGCTAAATAATTAAAGGCAAAGAATAATGTTAAAGTCAGAGTTTCCAGCTCTCTAAGCATGTCAGGTAGCAAGACATTTTCGTTTGTTTGTTTGTTTGTTTTAATTTCCTGGGTGCAGCTGAGGCATATGGAAGTTCCTGGGCCAGAGATTGAATCCGAGCGATGGCTGTGGCAACACCAGATCCTTTAACCCACTGTGCCAGGCCTGGGATGGAACCCATGCCTCCACATTGACCTGAGCTGCCACTGGTCAGATTCTTAACCCACTGCACTGAGGTGGGAATGCCTTTTTTTTTTTTTTTTTGTCTTTTTAAGACAGCACCCGGGGCATATGGAGGTCCCAGGCTAGGGGTTGACTGGTAGTTACAGCTGCAGGCCTACACACCAGCCACAGCAACTTGGGATCCGAGCTGTGTCTGTGACCTACACCACAGTTCACCATAACACCAGATCCTTAACCCACTGAGCGAGGCCAGGGATCCGACCCTCATCCTCATGGGTACCAGTCAGGTTCATGACCACTGAACCATGACAGGAAAACCTAAACTTTTTAATTAGAGAATCTGAAATAATGAAGAAGCAATGTCATCATCTTATTAACAACATGAAATGACTTGTTTAAATAAAAACCCATTAAATGTTTAAAATACTTCATCTAAAAGTTCATCACGGGCCATCTGTTGTTACCACCATCTAAAGGATGCGAGAGGCATATAGATTTAAGAAATGACTAGAAATTGCATCCTGGAAAAGTTCAAATATCCCCACGGTGTCATGTAAACAAATAAAAGGCTGTAGTTTGCTTGTTCTATCTGCATAAAATAATAATTCTCAGCAGTACAAATACATTTCACATGCCACTGATTAGATCTTGAATATTCATGCAGGCATTAAAAAGCCTTCTGTTGTTTGGTGAAACCTAATATCATGAAATGAGTTCCAGCTTTCCTTTAGGGAGAAGAACATCATAACAAAATTAAATCAAAAGCTGTTGGTTTATCAACAAGAATAATCAGGAAGAGAAAGAGGGAAGTTTACCCTGGAAACAGTAGGAGAGGCCAGTGAAATATTAGATTCCCAGTGAAATATTAATGTTCTGTGAGTCTGGGGCCTGGAGAGACTAACATTTAAGCAATAATGGGTGTAGTTAGACCCCAAGCATGCACTGTATGTACAAGTCCCATTGTCTGCTGGGGTGATAAGACAACAGAATTCCAGAAGGACAGAGGCTGAGTTGAGGGAAATGGAGCAGGATTGTCTAATGAGGATCTCGGCATAATAAGGAACGGCCATCTGGAAACTGGCTTTTGATACCAGGCAAACTCTGCCCTAGGTAGGTAAGAGTGAAAAATAACTTGGCTTTCATCGCGTGACTGATTAGGAGGATGAAACTCTGGCTGGCGCTTTGAGGTAGAATCACCAAAATTAAGAACCCCTGTAGACCCAAGTTTCTCAGCGCTATTGACATCTGGGATTGTATAATTCTTCCTTGTCAGGGCTGCAAAATCCTTGGACCTGTTGAATTATGGGGTCACCCCTCCATGTAATTCTGATGTTGGCCAAAGAAATAATAATCTAACTCAACTCTTTCATTTCACAATTGAAGAAACAGAGGTTAAGTACCTATTCAAGATTCAACAGCTGGTTAGCAGCCCCATAGGACACCACAGCTCCTTATCTAGAGCATTTGCTAAACACAGAATTGCAGGAAGAGCACCTGCACCCTGACCCATGAAACATCTTGCCCTATAGCAGAAAAGACTGGCTGAATATGTTCCTCAAATTTGGTCTCTCATGATTCCCAGGTTTCCTAGGCTCCTGTGCAGAATACTTCGCTTATGTTAACATTATTTTTATAAAGACAGGTTAATAAGGAGTTCCTGTTGTGGCAAAGCAGAAATGAATCTGTCTAGTATTCATGAGGATGAGGGTTCTATCCCTGGCCTTGCTCAGTGGGTTAAGGATCCAGGGTTGCCGTGAGCTATGGTGCAAGTCACAGACACGGCTCAGGTCTTGTGTGTCTGTGGCTGTGGCTTAGGCCCCCAGCTGCAGCTCAGATTTTATCCCTAGCTTGGGAACCTCCATATGCCTTGAGTGTGGCCCTTAAAAAAAAAAAAGGTTAATAACATGATTAATTTATAGCTAGTCTGCTTTATTGTGTTTTTCTTTTCAACTGTTATCACTTTTAATATGCGATCACTTGGAGTTAAAGGAGGCTTTATTTTTATGGCCACAGTTATTATTACTGTTACTGTTGATGATAGATTTTTTTTTTTTTTTGGCTGCGCTCAGGCCAGAGATCGAACCCAATCCACAGCAATGATACCATCAAATCCTAACCACTAGGCCACTGGCCAATAGATAAATATTTATTTAAGAATTTAAACCTGTCTCTGAGGTTGAATGGAATAGCAAGTGGCTTATGTGTGTTAGAAAATAAAAATGTGCAACCCTTTGTTTTTAAAAAACTCTGCCTTGATTGTTTGTTTTTAAAAAATTAGCAAAAACCCCACAATAGATTACTACGGAAAAATATTTTTATCTCTGATAAATGAGTGTAGAAATGTTAAATGGAAAATAAATCACATTTATTTGCCTTTTTTTCTCTTTTTAAAATGAGATAAACGCACAGCCCTGACACTGCTCTCATATCCTGACTTCTCTAGGTTAATTTGGTGGGAATTAAGGTCTCTAATTCCAAAGGAAAGTTGTGAGACCAGTCTGCCTTTCTTGGGAAAATGAGTAAGCAGTGTGAGAGCTGGTGGAAGACATCATTTATAGGAAGGTGGCTGCATGTGGGTCCAGATTGCTTTAAGAGGCCAAGAAGAAAAGAAATCAGGACCAAAACGGGTCTGTCCGCCAGAGGACTTTTCCAAGGAACTATAAAGACAGCAATTTGTGCCAAGGAACTCTAAAGACAGCAATTTTTCTTTCCCATATTAGTGTTGTACAATTTCTGAAAATAACTTTGTAGACCTGAGTACATATTTTTATTCATATTTCCAAGGAAGTTTTAAAAATGATGTAAATTGTGACTGATTTATAATTGCATTGCTATTTAAATTTCCATCCTTTGAAATTTCCCTAACAGTCAACATTCTGGTGACTATTTTTCATAGACTTCCTTATCCATGAATGCATGCACACACACATTTAGACAATTTTACATAAATAGATTTATTTTCCTGCTGTTTTATTATGGACATCTTTTTTCTTTTTTTGTCTTTTTTTACTTACTTGCTTATTTTTTCTTTTTCTTTCTCTTTTCTTCTTCTTTTTTTTTGTCTTTTTAGGGCTGTACCCACAGCATGTGGAAATTTCCAGGAGAGGGGTTGAGTTAGAGCTGTAGCTGCTGGCCTATGCCACAGCCACAGCAACACCAGATCTGAGCCACATCTGCAACTTACAGCACAGCTCATGGTAACATCGGATCCTTAACCCACTGAGCAAGGCCAGGTATCGAACCCGAATCCTCATGGATACTAGTCGGGTTCATTACCACTGAGCCACAACAGGAACTCCCCTTATTCTTTTTCTAATTGCCCCCATCCCTAAGGTGGTCAGCCTTGAAAACTTAATGCGTATCCTTCCAAATCTTTGTTCATTGGGCAATCACATACACACAAACACATAATTATTATGTCCAGAACATAGAACAGAACCAAGTATTTTAAAAAGTTACTAAAACATTATAGATGCTCTATAAATATTTGTTGAATGATTTTCTATATAAAAATGGGATGTTATATATATATACGTACATGTAATTATTATAAAGTTCTAATAATTGCATATATATAATTATCCTATCTTTCTGTATCTGGCTTTTTATTACTCAGTGCCTCTAGGTAATATTCCCATATAGATTTAATTAATTTTTATGAATGGTTGTATAATGTCTCACAGTTATAAAGCCAAAAACAACTTATTTAACTATATCCTTAATTGATAGTTAAGATGATTTTACTTTTTTGCCACTATAAAGAAATAATACCTAACACCTTTTTAATGTGTACCTCATGCAAAATATTTTTTTGGTAAGCATTTCACATGTATAAAGTCATCGAATTCACGTTCTTGTCTCCATTGCAGGAACTGAACAGGGGTAAATAAATTTGCTAAAGGCTGTATAGCCAGCAGGTGGCAAACTAGTCAGTGTGGCTTCACAGTACCTTTCACGGAACTGTTTTATAGGTGTACCTCATAAAGGAAAATCTTTTACAGAAGATACTAGAGGGTGAATTTTGGATAAATGTTTCCCGTTTCACTAACGCAAGGAATTCAACCTATCAAACACTTTCCCTATTTGTGTTGCAGAAAATTTTTAAATGGCAGGAGAAATAGCACAACCCTAGAAAGCAACCGTCAGAAACATTGACTTGGTAAACCTACTTTCAAAAAAAAAAAAAAAAAAGCAATCCTAGAGAGAGTTTTGTTTTAACTTTGTTTTTGTTTCAAGGATTAGAAATAATGCAAATAAAGTGCCCAACACAAAGTAGTATCACAATAAATGGTAGCTACTACTGTCTCTTCTTTACTTCAAGGAGCACGTAGTTTCATATCACTACCACCTCTCCACGCCTAGCACATATTTGATATTCATATAAATATTTACAGATTCAGTGAACGAGTGATATCAATGATATTTAGGTCGCACTCTGCCTAAAGCCTGGAGTCCCGAACTGCGGGACTGAGGCTACGAGAAAACCTTGGATAAAACCCTCTCTGACTTGCCCACACTGTTAAACTACAATTCCCAGCATGCAGTGCACACACGGAGACTGCGCAGATCTCCTCGTTTGCGTTCTGAGGAACTCATTTTGAGTACGTGCATTTTAGCCGGAAGGATTTAAAAAAGTACTCGCTTCCGGTATCGCCGGAAGCCATCCAAGATGGCGTCCTCCCAGCAGAACGCTCCGGCCGCGGCGTCTGGGAAAAGTGAGGTTCGTCGTCAGAAGCCGAAGCCAGAGAATCGAGGTGAGGTTATTTGAGAACCAAAGCCTGGAGTTTGCGGCTTGTAAGTTGGGGTTTTTGTCTTTCGCTGGCTAGAAACGTGTAACTCCGCCTTCAGTCAGTTCTTTGAAGTTAAGTACCTGTAATTGCTCCTAATTGGGGTTGTGGGCCGACTTGTTGGAAGACCAGTAAGGTGCCGGCCACGTGTTGTTAATTAGTTGCTTTTGCTAGAAGTCCCCAAAGTAGAGGTGTTGCAGAATGCGTTTTTTGTAAAAAGGGAGCGATATTAAGAAAGAAATTGAGGAGGGACCCTGGAGTCTTTACATTCGTAGCGTTGCCTGGAAGTCGTTGGCAGAATGAGGATGGGATGAGGTGGGGGTAGAGGTCTTTTTGTTTTAGTTTTTACCACTGCACGTGCGTCGTATGGAATTCCTCGGGCTAGGGATTGAATCTGAACTGTACCTGCGGGCCTACCCAGCAGCCTGAGCAACACCTGATTCTTATCCCACTGAGTGGGGCTAGGGATTGAACACGCATCCTCACGGACACTATGTTGGGCTAACATACTATGTTAGGGTAACCTGTTGAGCCACAGGAGGAACTCTGGGAGGTCTTTTTGTAGAGTGAACAAGTGCTGGAGTGATAATGAAGGACTGAGACAGACGTAGTGATAGAAAGGAGGTAGCTGCCCTGTCCTTAGCATTAGTTTGTCAGCTAAGAAAGACATTTTGGAAAGCTTATTATTTGTGTTTGTCAGGTTGCTAAAAGTATTTGCTTGACACAGCTCCTGCTCTTTCGACTGCATAATTTTTAAACTGCTCTCTTGCTTTGTGGTTTTGCTTATCCATTTTCTTACCTATGAGTAACAGGAAGAGGCGCCAGAGAAATAGTCCAGGGTCTGCTCAACCAGTCTTATTAAACGTGTAAAAAACTTTGAACTCTCATTCTGTTAAGTTAGGGACATATTAGAGGTGTTTCGTCCTTGCTGTCTTAAGTAAGTAAAGTATATAGCAGAAAGGATACTATGTGTGCAGTTTAAAGAAAACCCAACAAGCGAAAAGAAACAGACCATTAAGTACAATAGAACATTACCTTACCTCCCAAACCCCCTACTTACAACTCTCAGATCTTTCTTTTCCTTTAGGGACCTAAAATAACCATTGTGAATCATGTCGATTATTCTGTTCCCTTTCTTTATAGTATTCACTACTTATGCATAGGATGTTTTAATTTTGCCTATTTTTGAATTTTATGTGAATGAAAAAAGAATATGGGTATTCTTTTGTGTCTTGCTTCTTAGGCTTAAACTTTGTTTTTATTAGTTGCTTAAACTTTTGAACTGAATATCTTTTATAAAATGGGAATAATACTGATTCATTTCTTAGTTGTTATGAAGGTATACAGAAATAAGACACATAAAAGCTCTTTGGAAAACCTAAAACCCTGTAGTAGTGAATATTAACTGAAAATGTACAATAGGATCAGCTTTGAAAAGTTTTATGTACACATACACATAAAAATATTTTTACATCAAGACTCCTCTTCAGTTAGGTCTGAAAGCTTACTTATATTTAAAATACTAATATAAACAAAATGGTATTTGGATCTTGAACTCTAAGATAGTGTAGCGAAAGTTTCTTGAGTATCCACCCTTTGCCAGGCATATGCCAATAAGTGAGGCTCAAAGGAGGAACTTTGTCTTATGAGGCAACTGGAACATATATGGATGATTTTAATATTAATGATACAGGAGGCATGTTCTTTGTTTAATAATGTAAAAAGCAGAGGAAAAGGAAGTGCAGGGAGAGTATTGGGAAGCTTGTGAATGTATTCATACAAGTGTTCAGAAAATGTCCAAACGAAGTTAAATCTGATGTGCAGATTTTTCGCCCTTCGTAGATGAATCAGAACTCCTCACTGTTCCCGATGGTTGGAAGGAGCCAGCTTTTTCCAAAGAGGACAATCCCAGAGGACTCCTGGAGGAGAGCAGTTTTGCAACTTTGTTCCCAAAATACAGAGAGGCTTACTTGAAAGAGTGCTGGCCATTGGTACAGAAAGCTTTGAATGAACATGTATGCATATTTTATATATCTTTGAGATTTTTGCTTTTGCTTATAGTTTACTTTTAAATAAGTGAATATGTGCTGATGGATTTTTTTTAAGATGTTAGCATATGATTAATATGGTTCCTTTGGTATTTTAAACAAAACTAAGTAAGTTTTATCCTTATAGTTCGTTTGTTTGTAATTTTGTAATAAATTACTTTGAAAAATTCACATGCTTTTAAATGTTTGGGGGCTTCACAGACTGCCTGAAACTCACCTGTGAACTCCAAATTTCAGAATGCCTACTCTGCTATGATAGTTGCCATGAACAGTTTGAGCTAAGGCATGATCCTGGCATGGCTTGGCTTTTTATTGTGAAAGAAAGATGTGATGTGGCTGCATTTTCCCTGTTTGTTGCTGCTGCCATACTCCTAGAGCAGTATATTGGTTTTTATCTTCAAACTAGATTGGGACCTTTTAGTGAACCAGTAAGTCAGTTTAGTGTGTGTAAGGAGCCTTAAAAAAATACTTCAAAGTATCACAGATGTAAGGATAAGTATTTTATGAAGCTTTTGGGGGGGGTGTATACACATACATGAGGTTGAGATAGAAAATGTATTTTTCAGGTTTGGGACCCCTCTGGAGTCATCTGTGCCCACTGGATATGAGGGTGGCTCAGCGAACAGCATGCTGTGTTTCACAACTGTCTGCATCTGGGATGAGACTCAGTTTTTTGGGGGTTTTGTAAACGCATAGACACCCAAGCTTATGTTTCATTGTTTATTGTGCACTGTGTTGAAATATTCTTCAAATTATGCTCACAAATTAGAAATAGCATTTTTGCTTTACTGAAATCGGGTTCTTCCTTTTGAAAGTTAATGCATATTTTCCCTAATTATTGCCTTTATTTTTAAAACCTATGCCAATTTGTTTTTACTTTGTATTTCGCTAATACAAACCAGCTAGAAAAAAGTTTGAAAGGGAAAATCCATTCTCACTCTAGGGAGCAGATTATAGCTGGGTCCGGCCAGGGTAGGGAAATTATAAATCTTCACATGTTTACCTTACGTCTTAAATATGGCCTCATTTTGATTGACATACATTTTTTTTAAACTGGAAATCTTTATTCCAATAAGTATAAATTATTGTAAAGCCAACTGTAAATGTTTTCAATTGCCTGAGTTTCCTATATTGTTTGAAGTATGCGAGTAATCAAGTATTAGTTATCTATATTAACTACCCAGCTTCTTCAAGCACAGAGTTAACAGATTTGGCGATATAGTACAGAATGGCACAGAAATTAATAGTTTGGTTAGAATACGCTCTGTAATTATCTAAATCTGAATTCATTTTTAGACAATGGTTTGTTTGTTCTTTTTGTAGCATGTTAATGCAACTCTGGACCTGATTGAGGGCAGCATGACTGTCTGTACAACAAAGAAGACTTTTGATCCATACATCATCATTAGGGCCAGAGACTTAATAAAACTCTTAGCAAGGAGTGTTTCATTTGAACAGGTAAATGTAGAATTATAGAGACTTTGCTTTATTTGCATCAGTATTAAAGACAATATTAGGATTTTCCGTCATGGCACTGCGGTTAATGAATCCGACTAGGAACCATGAGGTTGCAGGTTTGATCCCTGGCCTTGCTCAGTAGGTTAAGGATCTGGTGTTGCCATGAGCTGTGGTGTAGGTCACAGATGTGGCTCGGATCTGGCATTGCTGGGGCTGTGGTGTAGGCCAGCAGCTGTACCTCCAATTGGACCCCTAGCCTGGGATCCTCCGTATGCTGCGGGTATGGCCCTAAAAAGCAAAAAAAAAAAAAAGGACAATATATAGCACTGTGCTGCTCCCCCCAAAGTTTTCATTTTTATGCTTAAATTTCTTGGCTTGGAAAAGAAGTGTATTTGTAAAGAATGTTGATGGAAAATTTTCTTGATTCTCCCAAAAGGCAGTACGAATTCTTCAGGATGATGTTGCATGTGACATCATTAAAATAGGTTCTTTAGTAAGAAATAAAGAAAGATTTGTAAAAAGAAGACAACGGCTTATTGGTCCCAAAGGATCTACACTGAAGGTACTTTTTATTAGTGAAAAAGTGTATCTTCCTGTATCAGTAGTTTTTCAGTGTATTGAACTTCAACTTACTGCTCTTTTGATATAGGCATTGGAACTCTTAACAAACTGTTACATTATGGTTCAGGGAAACACGGTTTCAGCCATTGGACCTTTTAGTGGCTTAAAAGAGGTGAGAACTGTTTAATCTCTTCAGTTAATTTTCAGCAGAGAACAAAATGAAATAATATGGGTGTAATACAGTTTATTGGATAATTATTGTTTTATAATTATTTTTTAAGAATGTGCTTTGATTTCGCATTAGTAAATTCTTCATGTAATTTGAGGGAATAATCTCTTCTGGACCCTAGCATATCATGCCAACTTTTTGTAACTACAGAGAGATCCATTCCTGAATTAAAAGGTCTGCATATCGTCACTCCTTCCACTACAGATTTGAAGTTGGCATTTAAGATCTCAGTCTGTAGCAAACATAAGAAACAGTATAATTATATGAGCTTCAGTGATTGGTGAATTGAACAGATCTTGTGATTTGTAATAACTATACAGCCAGTAGAAGTCAGGCTCAGAAACCTTCAAGGTAATTTTGTTTGAATTGTCATGTAATGTTAATGTTTTTATGACCATTTTCATTAGCTTGTCAAAACGTTATGAGAAAATCTTTAGAGGAGATATTTTAACTCCTTGTAAGGCTGTTGAGGCCTGTATCTAGCTGTGAGGTCTTCCTTTTTAGGGCTTTAACGGTAATTCTGCTGGACCTCTTTCTCGTGAGTTATATGCTTTTTTTTCTCAGAATGCAGTAATAACAAGTATACTGAATATTTTATAGTTTTGTGGAATCTAAATATATTACTTTATTTAAAATTCTTAAAACAGGCCCTTAAAATAGCTTTATTTCCTTATTACAAATAAGGAAGCTGGAACAGGAAAATTAAGTGCTTTTTCCATGTGAAGTGGCCACTCCCATTATTTGAGCCGGGTATTTTCTAACTCTAAATCCAGTCCTGTTTCCCTAAACTGCACAGCTGGAGTACTGCGTTAATTCATTGTATCACTTTTTAGCAGTTGAGAGACTTCATTGTATCCAAGGAAGGTTGACTGTTATGAAAAATCTTAGAAGCCACTCAGAGCAGTTGAAGGAACTACTGTATTCAATTTGGTAGCCATTGCCTGGTTCATATATATTAATCCTTTTCTACCTAGTTCATGAAATCTTTATAAATGATTCATTTTTCTTTGCACGTTTCAGGTTCGAAAAGTAGTCCTAGACACTATGAAGAATATTCATCCAATTTATAACATTAAAGTAAGTGTTCACTATATATTACTCTATAACAGTAAAACATTTGTTTAGCTACAGAAACCTTTCTTGAAATTAGTCTTTTATGAAAGCCTGACATACAAAACAAAGAAGAGCTTTTTGGAGTAAATTAGAGGTGGTGTTCAGCCCATTCAGTTCTGCCAGTCCTGTAATTACTTTCTTGGAAACTTGGATTTCTGTGGAGTGTAGTTCGAAAACTGTTTGAAGGGGGAGTTTTAATGCATTGATACAGCTCTAATACAAAGAAAATAAGCTTCATAGAATTTGTTGTAGATACCTCCAATCCAATTTTCTTAGGTTATGAGCCCATGTACTATATTTAAAGATGTGACCTTTCAGAATTTTGCCTTTTTCTAAAAATAAAGTCTGGAATAATTCAGATTGGATTAAAACTTTTTTGGGGGGAGTTCCCATTGTGGCTCGTTGGTTAATGAATCTGACTAGGAACCATGAAGTTGTGGTGTCGGTCCCTGGCCTCACTCAGTGGGTTAAGGATCAGACATTGCCATGAGCTGGGTAAGTTGCAGAGGTGGCTCGGATCCCATGTGTCTGTGGCTGTGGCATAGGCTGACGGCTACAGCTCCATTAGACCCCTAGCCTGGGAACCTCCATATGCCGTGAGTGCAGCCCTAGAAAAGGTAAAAAGATAAAAAAATGAATAAAACCTTTTTTTTTTTTTAACACTGAAGTTATGGGCTCATTGAGAGAGATCTGTTATACGTCCCTATATGTATGATTCATGATTGTTCCTGGGAACGTAACCATGGTATAATGAGCTGTTTTATGATGGATATTTGTTAAATAGTTCTTAAATCTGATAAAGTTAAAAAGTCACCTTTGGATTGGGGTGAAAGAACTATTTCTAGTTGTGTCTATAAAATTCAAAAGGAGTGGCGGAAATGTGAAAACATTTTTTTTAATGTTCCGATTACTGCTCTTTTTTTTGTCTTTTTGCCTTATCTAGGGCTGCTCCCACGGCATATGGACGTTCCCAAGCTAGGGGTCTAACAGGAGCTGTAGCTGCTGGCCTTCGCCAAAGCCACAGCAATGCGGGATCCAAGCCGCATCTGCGTCCTACACCACAGCTTACGGCAACGCCAGATCCTTAACCCACTGAGCAAGGCCAGGGATCGAACCTGCAACCTCATGATTCCTAGTTGGATTCGTTAACCACTGAGCCACAACGGGAACTCCTGAAAACATTTGTTTTTGTTGATCATGGGAAACTGTCTTCTTTCCCTCTGGTATTTCAAGTGCTACTGAAAGCTTCCTGCTTATAGTAAACATCACTAATTAAGAATTCTCTATTAATAATAATGCAACTTGAAATAATAAAGTTGAACTTTTAAGGTTTTAATGAAATAATGGTTGAAAAGCTGTTAGTCTTATTTTCATCTCTATTTTAATGATTCTGTTTCTTAGTCTAAATTTATAATGGTTTTCTGATGCTTGGTTAATTATGTATGTTTGATATATTTTTTTACAGAATTGTTTTAATCTTTACTGAAGGCTAAGAACTGTTACTTTTAATTTTGTTATTTATAGGAACGATATAATGTCTTAGTTTGAGAAACATGTCTTTTAAAATTAAAAATGTTTACTTTGTTCATATATTGCCTTGACCCTAGACCTTAATGATTAAACGAGAGTTGGCAAAAGATTCTGAGTTAAGATCACAAAGTTGGGAGAGATTTTTGCCACAGTTCAAGCACAAAAATGTGAATAAACGCAAGGAACCAAAGAAAAAAACTGTTAAGAAAGAGTATACACCATTCCCACCACCACAGCCAGAAAGTCAGGTCAGTATTGAATTTATTTACATGAGGGGGAAACCATTTCAATCTAGTCAGAAACTTGTAGGATATTTTAGGTGGAATTTCTATGTATATTTGGGAGTGTAGAGATACAGGAAACTGAAGGTAAGTGTTTTTTTAAATTGATGTATAGTTGTTCACAGTGTGTTAATTTCTGCTATTATAGCAAAGTTATTCAGATGTATCTATATATTTATACACAACTCTCATGTTCTTTTCCATTATGATTTATTACAGAATACTGAATATAGTTCACTGTGCTATACAGTAGGACCTTATTAAATAGGCTTAATGTGAATAAACTGTGTTTACGGGGGTGGGGAATGGAGGCTTTTGTTGTGAGTGTAATCTACATCAAGGTGGTTGCTATCAGTTATGTACCAGTAGCCACTGTAAATGTTCCATGGATAAAAAATTCAGTGATTTAGTCTGCAATGCTTTCTACTCTGCTTTAGTATCGTTCTTGTGACCATGTGCTGTATGATTGCCCTGGTTTTGAAATCTCAAATTCTATCATCTATCCTTTTTCTAATATATAAATGTCTCTCATTCTGTTAGCTGTCTTCTGGCACCATTTCCTTTCTAAAATGTTCGTTTCTCTCTCGCCCATCACTCTCTTCTTTCATACTCCCTTTCCTTCTATCACACTTGCCCAACAGAACTCTAAAACTTTCATCAGTCCTAGAACTTCTTTCCCATAATGTGGCTACTAAACATAGCTGGAGAAAGTCCTATCTTTGGATTATATCCCTTACAAATTCAGGAGTTCGCATGTGGTGCAGTGGGTTAAGGATAGAGTGTGATCACTGCTGTGGTGTGTGTTCAGTCCCTGGCCTGAGAACCTATACGTGTAGCTAGTGCAGCCAAAAAAACAATGGCAGTGTTGGATCATGAGGTCTGCTCTGGAAAAGGAAGAAAGTGAAGCCAGAAGCAAACTTTTTTGGGGGAAAGTAGAGTGATCCAGTTTCTGTAAACCACATGCTTCCATAATACCCGATAGATTTTGTATGGTCCTGGCCTGTAGTTAGTAGTTATCTTTCTCTTGTGTGACTGTAAGCTTCTTGAATCAGTGATGTCACATTTGATTTATTCTGCCACTTATTTGCTGTGTAATTATGGACAATTTATTTAACCTGTCCATGCCTCAGTTTCTCTGTACATATGAGGATAATACCTATTTCAAAGAATTGTTAATGAGGATTGAGTTATTAAATTGTAGAGATCTTAGTAAAAGAGTTTAAAGTAACATTGCCTTAGATATAATAATGCTCTGTATTAAATAGACCAGTTATATGTTGACTGCGTACAGAATAAATGAGCTATTGCTTTCTCTAATTAATATTTATTTAGTTGTACCATCCTCATAGTTAATACTTTTCATTTTGTATGCTGCAATTTTTTATTACGGGCTTTTCTCTCTTCTCCCTTCTCTGTACCTTTTATAAAATGCTACTTTGCTCTCTTCACTCTTAGGAACCTGCAGCCATTTTAAATTACATCCCCACCTCCTTTACATGTCACCTGAGTTTCTTCAAGCTTTCCCAAAACAATCTTTCCAGGTTCCTCTCACACCTTTGTGAATCATTGCCCTTCCATCCTATCTGAAGCAGGCTGTTGTGAATTCCATGAACACATCACCTACTTTCCCTCACACATGCTTTGAGGAATGTAATCCCCCTAAGCTCAAAGTACATTTCTTTCTTTTAGTGTTGCTACCTTACAAAGTAATCAGAGCTTGGACCCCACTGTCTTTTCCTCAAGGTCACTGTGACTTTAGAAATTTTCATCCACATTATTTCTGATATAATTATATGTATTTATCCTGCTTTCAACAGATTGATAAAGAATTGGCTAGTGGTGAATACTTTTTAAAGGCAAGTCAAAAGAAGAGACAGAAAATGGAAGCAATAAAGGTAAGATTCTGTGTAGTTTACATTAATTGCAAAGTTCAGAGAAACTTGAATTCTTTAACCATATGATGTTTTACTAATGTAGCTTTTTATTAATGATGTAGGCGAAACAAGCTGAAGCTCTTAGTAAGAGACAAGAGGAAAGAAACAAAGCTTTTATTCCACCTAAAGAGAAACCAGTTGTGAAACCTAAGGAAGGTAATGCTTGTTTTCCAGCTCTTGGTTGATGTAAAAGTCTGTTTATAGGAAAAGTGAACCCATAATGAATTTGTCTGACTCTTTGAGTGGTAAGAAATAACCCTTTCATTAATTCTCAGCATTCCATTAATCACAAATCCTAGGGACAAGAGATGACTGAGGAATTTTATAGTTTAGTAGCAGCTAGTGCCTATTTAATAGTATCCCAGATTGATAGTCCCTTCCTGATTTCTGATTATGCTGAGGAAGGACTAAAGATATAAACCAGAGCAGTGAACCCATTGTAAAAAGTAAAACCATAAGATCCCTGAACTCTGCTATCATGCCTCTAAAAAAGAGCTTATCAAAAGTAGTGCTTTTCTTTATTTGTGTGACCTCTGGCTTTAAATTTTGATTCTTGTATTGTTAACATGGATTTCTCATCACCTTGGGTCAGAAGACACTGACAAAAAAGCAGGAAGATCTTTCTTACTCGGGCAAATAAAAGAGACACTCAGACAAAACACTCTAGTGCCTTTTCTTCTCATTCCCTAGCCTTATTTTGATCTCTCATCTCCTCTTTTGCATTTCCTTTTCCACTAGTAACATTTGTGCTCTTCTGTAAGGTAATTCTCCAAAGTGGTCAGTGGCACAGGGAGGGTAGGGAGGTCACCAGCAGCACTGCACCTGATCTATTGGTTAAAGCCAGATGTAAATTACTAAAATAGTAGTGTTAAGTCGGTGTTAACAGCTTTAAAAAGACTGTATTCTACTATTTAGATCATTGTTTACATAAAACTTAAAAATGTGTTATAATTTCTAGTTTGTACAGTCTGTCAGCTATATACTTTGAAGGTATTCAGCTAGTTTAATTGATTAGAAGTGTAGCTGTTCGACTGTAGAGAAGGCTTTTAAGTCTTCTTTGAAGTTGCTGGGTAGTTTGTATGATGTTATTTTCTTTTATGTCCTGAATACTATTCTTTAAATGGTAAGATCATTTTTTTTCACTGCTTTCTTTCTCTGTGTTTTCAGACTTTTGGTGGTAGATGGTTGGGTTCTGTTAGGAGGACCTCCAGATGCTCTCAGATTATTACCAAAATCTTACTAAATGAAATGCAGCTCATCAATTGAATATTTAGAAAACTAAGTTTTTAAAATGGTATTAGAAGAAGTAGATTTTGACCTATAGTTTCATGATTAGCTAACTAAAATTACCGAAGCCAGAAGATTAAATATATTTAAATTATTTTAATGGGCAAGATGAAAAGTTGGCATATGAAGGAAAAATCTAAAGTTCCAAAATATGGAAAAGAAAATAATCTCAATTTAAGAGGAAAATGTAATTTTAATATAGTTGAATTATTAGTTCATATAGTTAAATTATAATGCCAGTTCACATCGTTAAATTATAATGCCATTTTCATGTATATTTTCAAAGTACTTTTTGGTTTCCTCCTAGTTTGAAGAAATTTCTAACTTTCAGCAGATGTTTTATATTTTTATAGCATGACCTTTCAATTACAACAGTAGTCTGATATTGTCTTAAGTTGGTAAAATCTTAAGTTACATGTATTATTTTTATTTAGCTTCTACTGAAACTAAAATTGATGTGGCCGCCATCAAGGAAAAGGTTAAGAAAGCAAAGAGTAAGAAACTGGGAGCTCTTACAGCTGAAGAAGTTAAGCTTAAAATGGAAGCAGATGAAAAGAAAAAGAAGAAAAAGAAGTAACGTACAAAGACCAAAACTCCTGAACTAGAATGTATTAAGCTATCTCCTTTTGTAAAGGATTTTGAGATACTAGGGCATTTGTTGCCTTATTTGTGAAAGGTAATATACTCTGATCACGTTTTTCTGAGAGTTTGCTTTGTTCCTAATATAAGTGTTTTACATAAACAGCTATTCTTTATAAATTATTGCATTCTCCATAATTTTTTGAAAAATCTTTTACTAGAAAGCAGTATGTGTGTGTATATATATATATATATATATATATATATATATATATATATATATGTTTATATGCATTGCACCTAGTCTGTTACAGGCAGGTTTTGCCTAAGAATGATTTTAGGAGTAATTATATATAGGTTGTATTTTTGGAATATGGCTGTTGTAATTATCCATCCAGTCCAGTCAGTGTCTGATGCCAGACGTTGGATTTGATAGATAAATTATCTTCCACAAAACCAAATTTTCAGTGCTCTAATGATAGCACGTAAACATTTAGGCTTATTCCTTTCTAAATGTAAATTCTTTTTGCTCACACCCACGGCCTAGGGAACTTCCTGGGCCAGGGATTGAATCCAAGCTGCAGCAACGCTGGATGTTGCTGGGCAGAGGAATTTGACCCATGCCTCTGCAGCAACCAAAACTGCTGCAGTCAGATTGTTAATCCACTGTACCACAGTGGAAACTCCTCTGTCTATAATCTTATTTGCATTTTGTTCCAATATTAATCCATAATCCAAAAAAGCAAGGCCTCTTAAATTTTATTCCTTAACTACTATTCCATTCTGAGTCTGAGGATGTAGACAGAAAGACATACAATTGCAACAGAGTAGGGAAAACTAGATATTTAGAGTTAAAGCAGCATGCGACAGATTATATAGAAATGTTTTGCTAATAAGGGCCCGTGCAGTTATTTATACTCACATAACTCTCACTCATTTTACATACTTAGAAGCTGAGGCATACAGGGTTTGAAATCACAGTGGTGATTTCAGCCTAAAAACAATGTTTTTTATACAAAGTGGGAAGTAATAAAGATGAGTTTATCCTACAGTGTTAACGAAGTTTCTTCTGAGTAAGGATTTGCTGCAACTGTGTAAACAACAGATGTTTTCTGAAAGTTTTAAAATAGAAACACACCCACTTGTTAAAAAAAGCCATATATGAATGAGTTTTTGTTTTTCCTTAACTGTATTATTTGAGAACTAAATGAGGGTATTTAACCAAAATGATAATTATAATACTCAGTAATAGGATTAGTGGACTAACAATGAGAAAAAGAGATAGGTATCTATTACGTGGAAATATCAGCCAGTCTGGAAACACAACAGAATAGTAACCTGTGAAACAAACATAAAATATCCTCTTAAATATTGTTCTTCATTATGCAGAAACATTGATTACATAGATCTTAAACAACCTAAGATTTATATACATACCTGTGACTTTGTCTCGTTTGGGGTTGGCTGTAAAGTTAGAAGACAAAAATTAGAAGAATAGGTACTGGTGAGGCTTTTATTTTTAAAAGCCAAGTTTCTTAACTGTTGACTGGTTTTATGACAGTAATTTTCAAAGGTTAAAGCTTTTTTTGCACTTACTGTATTGATTTTTTTAATCAGCTTTTTATATAAACTTTATATAAGTGGAAACTAGTTTTACATACCATATCTGGCAGATAAATTAAAAAAATAAAACACTAGAATTAAAAATAATGGGAACATTTATTAAAATATGTTTCTGAAAATGTCTCTCCCTGAGAAGAACGACTGTTTATAATTGGTGAACAATAGACAGTGGCCTCCCCCCATTCCAGTATGTCATTAATTTACGATAGCCAAATGCCTAATTGATAAAGTCCTAAGTACTCTCTCCTTCCACTGAGCTTTGTTAAGATTTTGACATTCAGAGCACTAGGAAGACAACTCCACATTTGCCATAGCCTTCTGGATACTTTTTAATTAAACAGACACCTTTTCCATAGCAGTTCCACACCAGCTTTTGGATTCCTGTGGTGGAATGGAGTCCATCAACGGAATTCATCAAGGGGCCCCAACTCCCTGGGTGCTGGTGAGCATCCCTGGGCATCATACCTGTGACTGGCCTTTGTCTACAGTGAACTGCCATGTAGCATCTGCTCTTTAACTTTTCTTGGAAATTATAGACATGCAATCAAGGTATGATGTCCTGGTAACATTTTTCTTACATATATATTTTTTATGTTAAATATTCAACTTTTGAATATTGCCACAAATGTACATCCATTCATGCACTAGCTAACAGCAGCTTATTTACCATTAGTATACGCAGCACATTGTACAAAACTGTCCCGATTTGGCCTTTTGGTATTTATTGAACTTACCTGCAGTATCTAGAAGACCACATAGGGTTTTTGTTTGTTTTTTCTAGTATTTGCCATAATTTGTCAGAGATGGAATCTGTTATAAAAGCCTTTATCCTTTAACCCTTGCCCCCATGCAAATTAGCATGTCTTTAAGAACTTAAGGGCTTTTCATTATTGGACTATAGCCTTAATTTTCTGAATTTTATCCCACAAGATTAGAGACCATTTCAAGCTAGATCTCCAAGATCAAAAGCTAAAAACTCTAGCAGTTTTCTTCTTGTTACTATTGTCCTAGTGTTACTAATTACCTAGATTTTTAAAGAGAATGATTTTTCTTAGGTAATTGTCAAATTAGCACTTAGTTGCCAGCAGACTTAGGCCCTTTGGTTACAAGTTGAATAAGGCAAGATTCGTATACCTGTTCAGAATTCACAGTCTAGTGGGAATGACAGCTAACCAGTGGCAATAATTAAAGTACTCTATGTAATTTGACTTTTTCAGTTTTCATTACCGATTTTTTTTTTTTTTGCCTTTTTGTTGTTTTAGGGACGCACCTGCGGCATGTGGAGGTTCCCAGGCTAGGGGTCTAATCGGAGCTGTAGCCGCTGGCCTACACTGCAGCCACAGCAACGCAGGATCCGAGTTGTGTCTGCAACCTACACCACAGCTCACGGCAACACCAGATTGTTAACCCGCTGAGCAAGGCCAGGGATCGAACCCGTGACCTTATGGTTCCTAGTCAGATTCGTTAATCACTGAGCCATGACAGGAACTCCTCATTACCGATTTTAAAGAAACATTATGAGGATTATTCATGGGCGTAAAAACCTATCACCTAAAGTTTGGGCATAAAGAAGATACCAAAATACCAGGAGTAAACCCAAAATTTGGAATTAAAGGAAGGATGAGTTTGAGGATAATGTTTACTGAGTGCTACTGTACACCAGGCACTTTGAAGAGGTGCCACCATCTACATTTTATTTTTGAGGAAGTAAGTTCAGACATTTGCCCAGGGTGACAGTGGGTAGAACTAGAAACTGAACTCACACATAATATTGTTTCTAAAATCTGTGGCTTTAACTCCTGTGTCTCTAACTTGGGGGGGGGGGGAACATGCTTTTGTAGTGTTGTAGGAATATGAAAAATTCAGTTAATGTATCAGTGCTCTTAGAAGGGATTTGTAGTAATATGGGTGCATGTTACTGAGCTCTTTAAACAAAACCAATATGAGAGAAACAAAGAATAGTTGAACTGACCAGAAAGCTGGTCTCAAAAATGTTGCTAAAGCTGGAGTTAAAAATGAGAAGTTCAGTTTACAAATCGGGAAGACGGGAACACTCAGTTTAAAAGAATTTTATACCCAGAGGGACCTTAGAAAACCTGTATGCAATGGAACACTTCTGCCAAAAAATATGCAGTTAAACTCAGTCCACTCTACCCTCCCTCGGTGCCTAGCACCCCACCTCTGCCCTGCAGCCCTGTGGGTTCAGGTGTTTACGCATGTGGACACACAAAGGTACCTGCAGGATTTGAACAACTGTAATGGCTTGACTGAGGGTTTTTCCCTTCCTCACACTGGCAGAAATATAAAACATAATGAGATGGAAAGGCATGTCTTTGGGACAAGAACCATAAATAGACTCTTGGCCAACTGTATATTAATATTTTAAAATTATATAAAATATCCTTGGAAAGTTAGCTTCATTGGCCATCTACACTGTTTCTCGTGAAATGCTATCTTACTACTAAAAAGTGCCACGTTGCAGCTTTATTTATTTAGTTCTACGGATGACAATGCAAGTCTTGGAGTTCCAGTCGTGGCTCAGCAGTTAATGAACCTGACTAGCATCCATGAGGAGGCGGGTTCGATCCCTGGCCTCGCTCGGTAGGTTAACGATCTGGCATTGCCGTGAGCTGCGGTGTAGGTTGCAGACACAGCTTGGATCCCGTGTTGCTGTGGCCATGGTGTAGGCCAACAACTTCAGCTCAGATTTGACCCCTGGCCTAGGAACCTCCATGTGCCTCAGGTGCGGCCCTAAAAAGACAAAAAACAAAAAAGGAAAATGCAAGTCTTAGGTGCTTTGGATAGATGTTGTCACAAAATTCAGAAATCTTTTGGATAACTGTTACACAAATTTTTGATCTTGCTAAAATTAGCAAATCTTGGGTCTACAGTTTTCAACCCGAGTCATTTATTGTTCTAATTAGTGCTCAGTGAAAAGAGTACTATTTGCTTCTTCAAACTTCTCTTGAACATACTTTCGTTCCTGGGACAGTAACCCATTGGTTTGATTGCTTCGTGATGCCACTTTCCCTGAAAATAGCTATTAAGATAAAACAAATGTTTATCTTCTTAGCTCTGTAGAAAGTTATAAGAGTTTTGAACGTAATGTATTATTGGTAGATTGTTTCTTTTACTCACTGCAGAGATTGTCCAAACAGTTGTCATCACTAGAACAGGCACTACAGGTGGATCCTTTTTTATATGGCCAGGTTGGGAAGTTTCCGCTGAGGTAAAAGAAAGTTGTCCGTTAGTAGAGTTTTGGATTTTAGTTTGTTTTTTATTTGTAATTTATTATGAGTCCTTGGCTGAATCCTAGATGGAAGTCCACTGATTCAGAGGGTTGGTAAGAGAAGTGGAGAGAGGGAAGCAGAAACAGAAGCCTGCTAATATTCGTAGAGCTCATTCTATAAATGCTTGTGTCTGAACATTTGTCTTTTTTTTTTTTTTTTGTCTTTTTAGGGCTGCATTCGCGGCATATGGAGATTCCCAGGCTAGGGGTCTAACAGGAGGTGTAGCTGCCGGCCATCGCCACAGCCACAGCAACGCGGGATCCGAGCCGTGTCTGCAACCTTCACCACAGCTCATGGTAACGCCGGATCCTTAACCCACTGAGTGAGGCCAGGGATCGAACCCGCAACCTCATGGTTCCTAGTCGGATTCGTTTCCGCTGAGCCACGACGGGAACTCCTGAACATATGTCTTAATCATCTCATTTAGTTAAGATAACCTGGGAAGGAGATTATTTTTATTTCTGTTTTTACAGATAAGTAAACTAAAGCTCTAAAAGAGTAAACTACCAAAAATCACAATGCATATATGTCAGAGTCAAAACAAAATATAGAGTTGTCTGATTTCAGAGCACTGCTCTACTTACTGTCTGGCCTGTGTGATCACTGTCATCCAAAACACTGCCCCCCTGCTCGCCCTGCAATCCTCTCTCTATACTCCATGCCCAGTGACCCCCAGATGTGAAGCAAGTCTTGTCACTACTTTGCTTATAATACTTGGATGGCTTCCTCTTGTGAATAAAGTTAAATCTGCCATGGCCTTCAAGGCCCTGCATGATCTGAGCTGCCCACTTCCCCCAGTTTCATCTCATTCATGGTCCAGGCACCATGGGCTTCTGACTATTCTCTAATCTTTCCTACATGAGCTCCGCAGTGGTTTTCTCCTCCATCAGATTTCACTTTCCCTGAAATTCTTCACGTCTGGTTCTTTCTCACTCTGTATGCCTAAGCTTAAATATATCACAGAAAGCCCTTCCCTGATGATTATCGCAAATAAGGGCCCAGCCTATTCATAGTGTGACTTCTGACATTATATTTCCATCATTGCCCCTATCACAGTGCAGTTATTTTGCTTGTATTTTTATTGTCTGAATGCTCCATAAATTCCACGACTCTGTCGTGTTTTCCTTTGAAGCTCAGTAAACAAATATTTATTGAATAACTGAATATGAATGCATTTATTTGTATGAATAAATGAATGTTACTCAATGGAAGCATTATAAATTTGGTTGTAAGTTTTACAACTTAATATTATTTATAACTCTGAAACCAAGTGACTTTAAGCCAGAAGAATTCACTTTTGTACTTTGTTATAATAATTACGAATATTTCTCAAATAATCACCATGGCCATTGTATCTAAGTACCTTTCTTATGTAATTTTCGTAGCTACTCTTACACAGCAGGTGCTGTTATTATCCAGACCTTTTATTTAGGTAACTGAGATTCAGGGAGAAATCTGTAACTTGTTCAAGGTCACACAGTAAGTAAACTAAGGTAGTACGTCTCAAGAGCCTGTATCTTAACCACCAAGCTAATTAAAAGTCATGAAAAGGGACTGATGGACGTAGGGCTTTGGCTAGCTTTTCCCTCATTTTCTGACTCTGGGATTTTAAGTCAGAGCTGTTCTCTTCTGGACACCTGATTTTAGTCCCCTCACTCCCACTCCATGCTAAAACCGTGAAACAGCTCTTCTGAACATTGCTTTAGGGCATGAGGGAGAGGTTTCTTAAAACAACATTTCAGAAGTCCTGAAGATTGGTAGAATCCCAACAAAATTCAAGGGCAACAAACTGTTACAGTATGATAAAGAGAAATTGTCATGTTATGACAAAAGGTTAAAAGCTTTCAAATACAACAAGCTAGCATATATCAATAAGAAAATCACTCCAGTAGAAAAATGGGCCCACCATATGAGTCACAAAAGAATAAATGTTAGGCAATCAGGTGAAAAATTATAATCACTAGCTAGCAAAAATAAGCATGCAATATCATTTTCTATCAAATGAGGAAATACTGAAAAATTATCTCCAGTACTGATGAAGTATAGATTTTGGTTTTTTGGTCACACCCATGGCACGTGGAAGTTCCCAGGTCAGGGACCAAAGCCGAGCCACAGCAGTGACAACACAAGTCCTTAACCACTAGACTACCAGGGAACTCCAAGGAAGTATAGATTTATATAATGATGGAGCATATTTAGCAATATGTAATTTTTTTTTTTTTAGCTGCACCTTAACCCTCCGTACCACACAGGAACTTCCAGCAGTATGTAATATTTAAAAATGTAAAAATGATCACACCTTTACCTATTAGTACCATTTCTAGGAATTGTAGGCAAACAGTAGGCCCAAAGATTTATATGCAAGATTGTGCATCATACATGAAAAGAAAATACAGGGAATGATCTAAATTCTTCAATCGAGTGAGCTGTTGTGTTACCATCAAGAACACAGGCTCTGGAGCCAGACAGCCCGGGTTGCAATCCATCTATATAACATTCACTAACGTGGGAACCTGGGGAGGACAGGCACCCGGTCAGGGCCTCAGTTGTCATATCTGCAAAACAGGGGTAATAGAACCTATACCACAGACTTTTAATGAAGATTAGTTTTATATATCTGAAGCACTTTGAACAGACTTTAGCACATAGTAAGCTTTTTACAAACATCTCTTTGTTTTTAGTTATTGTAATCACGTTTAAAGTTTTGGGGAGTTCCTGTCGTGGCGCAGCGGTTAACGAATCCGACTAGGAACCATGAGGTTGCGAGTTCGATCCCTGCCCTTGCTCAGTGGGTTAACGATCCGGCGTTGCCATGAGCTGTGGTGTAGGTCGCAGACGCGGCTCGGCTCTTGCGTTGCTGTGGCTGCGGTGTAGGCCAGCGGCTACAGCTCCGATTAGACCCCTAGCCTGGGAACCTCCACATGCCGCGGGTGCGGCCCTAAAATGACAAAAGGCAAAAAAAAAAAAAAAATCATGTTTAAAGTTTTAATGACATGGAAAAATGCTCACGTGTACTTTTAAGTAAAAAACAGAAAACCTGCATTTCTGTTACGACCTGTTTTCTAAGTGTGATGCATAAGCACACATGTAAGTTTAAAGATACCTGGGGGAGGGGCGTGATGTCATGTGTCTTCCCATTTTCCAGAGGGAGAAAAATTATGTGTTTCAAAAAACAAAACTGTCAAAAGTAAGTTATATAATTGAGGAATTCAAAGTGAGTTTGTTTTGTTTTGAAATGTTTTAATAAGCCATTAAGTACAATGGACATTAACCTTCCCATCTTGTGTTATTGCCATATCCAATTTAATCTATGTCCCTGAAAACATTTTATTATTGCTATTTATATGTGTTTGTGTGTATTTATGTAGTGTTTATAAAGGTGCACATGCAGACATAAACACACAAAGAAAAATGTGCCCGAATGTAAATGGAGTAGATCTCTGGGCAGAGCAATTGATGGTAACATTATTTTCTATAATGAAGGTAAGTGCTTCTAAAATAAATTTTTTTTTCAGAAAGAGGTAATTTGGGCACTTACGCTGGTCCATAGTTGCATATAAAATGTGCTCCATTGTGAAGAGTGTCAAAGCCAGCCACTCGAGGACAAAATTGTACTGCACAGCCAACCTTATAACTGTCTGCCCACACAACCTGAAAGAAAATAGAGTGTTAAGAAGATAAAATAAAATGGAACATTCGAGTATGACTAGGCCTTCATAAAGATGATGAGGTTTATCACTCTTGTTAGGTGGAGTGGTTACCACCAGAAGTTGTAGGTGCTCAGAATTCAACTGGAGGAGTTCCCTTCGTGGCTCAGTGGTTAATGAATCCGACTAAGAACCATGAGGTTGCTCACTGGGTTAAGGATCCCACGTTGCTGTGGGCTGTGATGTAGGCTGCAGACGCGGCTCGGATCCTGCGTTGCTGTGGCTGTGGCTAAGGCCGGCGGCTACAGCTCCTGTTAGACCTCTAGCCTGGGAACCTCCACATGCCGCGGGTGCGGCTCTATGTAAAAGGCAAAAAGACAAAAAAAAAAAAAAAGAATTCAACTGGAAACAAGCTGTGTGTGTGAGAGAGAAGTAATAACTAAGATAATTTTTGACAGTGCAGTGAAGAAATAAAACAGTAACCGGACAGAGTGATTGCTGGGGACGGAGGGGGCTGCTTTCAAGGGGGTGGGCAGGGAAGTGAGGAGGAGGACCCCAAGCTGAGGCCTGAACCTGGAAGAGGCAGCCTCAGGATGAAGTGAGGGTGGGGTGAGGGTGGGGGGACCATGCGCTAGAGGAAGAGCAGTCCTGCAGAGGGCGTCCTCAGAGCGAAGGCCCTGGGATTGGAGCCAGTTTGTGAGCAGAGAGGCAGAAGGAAGCAAACAGATCTGGGATCCAGAGTGGAGCCGCAGGCAATGAGGGCAGAGGAGGAGGAGCGGGTCATGGGGAGTCTGGTGGGTGAGTGGCCCTTTCTCAGGTCTTGGAAACCGAATGGACTGAAAACAAGGGAAGAAAGGGTATTTGGGAGGATGCTTCACTGGTATTCGAGGAGAAGATAGTGATTCTAACTTGGATGATGTAGGGCTCCTTAGAACTGAACGGATTGGGGGTAAAGCTGCAAGGGTTTGCTTTGCTTTGAAGGTGGGTTAAGAGGAAAGAGAATAATCAAGTTAATGTTTGTGTCTGAACAACATTTACTAAGATGGGGAGAATTAGGGAAGGAGGAGGTAGGTAGGAACCCAGGAAAGCAAGGGGTTCTGTTCAGCACCTGTTTCTCTCGAGATACCCGTCAGACAACCATCTGCAGGTCAGAAGGCAGAGCAAAGCTGGAGATGCAAATCTGGAAGACTCGGTAATGGATTAGATCACATAGGCAAAGATTATAACAAGTAAATGAGAGCATGGGAAAAAGAAAGGAAAGCAGATTGAAAAGGAGTGGCTTAGGAGTGGCTTAGGAGGGAAACCAGGAATAGGACCAGCTTTAGGGAGAGGGATAAGATGGGTCCCATACTTGGTTTAATTCAATGCTGTCAACATTTTAGCAATTTTAATGGCACTTTTCCCTGATATTTGAACAAGGGGATCCAGGTATTCATTTTGCATTAGGCCCCGCAGATCATATAGCTCATTCTGTCCTCCTCCTGTGACAACTGAGGAGGTGCTGGGAAGGCGGGTGCTGGTCCCTGCAGAGGAGCACGGCTCTCCTTTGGCCAAGGACTGGTTGTGTAATAGAGGGCCAAAGAAAAAATTATCCTGAGAGAAGCAGCAATTAATGCACTCCTTTTTGCAGTGATACCAAGTTGCATTTTAAATATTTTTACTCTTACCTTTTATTTTGTAGCTATTTTGTGACAAGGGTTGTGCCAAATATAGGGGATAGAAAGTATGAATGAGCTGGAGCCAGTGGGTGCCTTCACAAAACATTGAGAAAAACAGTCACGAAACCAATACACAAAGGTTGTAAACTCTGAGGAAGAAGAGGGTACTTGGGGAGTTTACTGAAGGAATCTTGCTTTGAGTTAGGCTAGACTGGGCCAGAAGTCTCCCCACAAGGGCACACATACATGAACCCCAATGTGGGAAAGACTCAAAGCTGACACAACGCTAGTGTGTCTTCAGAAACCCTCCCACCCTCACCACCTCCTCCCCCAAAACCGCTCTCTGGAAAGAGTATACAGTGCAGGAAGAGGATTAGGATGGAGACTGAACTTGTCCAAGGCTTGTGGGTGGAGGTTTGGGAGGGGCTCAGGAAGTGGTGGGCACTGGGGCAGGGGGGATGGGGAGGGCAGGGCTGGGGCATTTTGTCCTCCTCCCCTCCTTGTGTGACAGTTTGGGCGGAGCTGGGAAGACAGGTACAGGTCTCCCACAGAGGAGCTGTGCTCTTCTTTGGCCAAGGACAGCCCTCCCTGCTCCCTGGTCAAGTTGCAGTGGCTGTTTCCTTCCCACTGCATACTTTAGAAATCCCCACAGGGAACTCCAGGTAACCAAGTGAATTAGGCCTCTATCTTGAATGGAGAACACCAAATTTTATAGGCATTCATTCTTAGGTTTGTTCCTTGTACTTTAACTTCCCAATCTTTTTCGTATTTATTTAAAAACATTTCTTAGTTTCTCAGACATGGGGAGCAGACTTGTAGCTGCCAGTGGGGAGGGAGTGGGATGGACTGGGAGTTTGGGGTTAGTAGATGCAAACTATTACATTTGCAATTGATAAGCAGTGGGATCCTACTGTACAGAGCAGGGAACTATTTCCAATCTCTTGGGCTAGAACATGATGAAAGATAGTATGAGAAAAAAAAGAATATATACATATACATATATACAGCAGAAATTGAAGGAATATTATAAATCTACTATACTTTAGTAAAAAAAATTTTAAAAATATATAAACAGACTAACTGCCACTTCTGGAAAGGCTAGAGAGCAAAAGCAGGGTGTTGGGACAAAAATAGGGTACCATGCCTGCCCCCTG
This sequence comes from Catagonus wagneri, assembly GCA_004024745.2. Classification (NCBI taxonomy): domain Eukaryota; kingdom Metazoa; phylum Chordata; class Mammalia; order Artiodactyla; family Tayassuidae; genus Catagonus; species Catagonus wagneri. The sequence goes on along the minus strand of PVHT021183617.1, from coordinate 13,981,574 downwards.
CACACAGCACCACCAAAAGGATGAGCAAACCAGCTAAGCCAGCCCTATGGCCTGACTCCTGGACACACCCCTACCTTTACCCCCATAAAAGAACCAGCTCACCCCCACCCCTGACAGGTGAGTGAGCAAGGGAACCTGTTACTTGTTTTCAACAAGGGCCCCAATAAAGCCTTGCCTGAGGAAAAAAAAAAATTCTTAGTTTCTATTCACCGCTTCTCAAAGTGACTTCCCCCTGAGGTGCTTAGTTTAAAATGCAGATTTCTGGGCCCATCTCAGTCCTACTTATTGCATGAGAATCATTGGAATTTTCCTTGAAATCTATTTTTTTTTAAATTGAGGTATAACTGACATATAAAATTATATTAGTGTTAGGTGTACAACATGATTCACTGTATATATTATAAAGAGCCATTACCACATATAATTATTATTATTTTTTTTTTTTGGCTTGGGATGAGGACTAAGATATGCTCTTAGCAACTTTCAGATACACAATAGAGTAGTATTAGCTGCAGTCGCCGTGCAGGACCTTACATCCCCAGGACCTATCTATCTTATGGCTGCAAGTTTGAACCTTTTGACCACATTCACCCGTTTTACCTACTCTCTACCCCCAACCCCTTGCAACCACCAATCTGTTTTCTAAGAGTTTGTTTTATTTTGGGAGTTCCGCCTGTAAATGAGATGATACAGTATTTGTCTCTGACTTATCTCATGGAGCGTGATACGCTCTAGATCCATGTTGTTGCAAATAACAGGATTTCCTTCTTAAGGAAAATGTATGTTTGTACACACACACACACATGAATACTATTCAGCTAAAAAAATTTAAAAATGAAATCTGTATTTTAGCACGTTCTCCAAAGGTGATCCTTGTTTTTCTTAAATTAAAAAAGTTTTTCTTTGGTCCTTGTCTTTTTGGGGTCACACCCTCGGCATATGGAGCTTCCCAGGATATGGGTCCAATTGGAGCTGTAGCTTCTGGCCTATGCCACAGCCCCAGCCATGCCAGATCTGGGCTGCAACTGTGACCTACGCCACAGCTCACAGCAATGCCAAATCCTTAACCCACTGAGTGAGATCAGGGGTCGAACCCGAATACTTATGGATCCTAGTCATGTTCTTAACCTGAGTCACAAAGGGAACTCCATTAGTCACTGCTTTTTTTGGGGGGGTGCACACCCATAACATATGGAAGTTCCCAGGCTAGGGGTCAAATTGGAACTGCAGCTGCCAGCCTACACCATAGGCACAGCCACGCCAGATCCGAGCCACATCTGCAACCTACACTGTAGCTTGTAGCAATGCCAGATCCTTAACCCACTGAGCAAGGCCAGGGATCAAACGCGAATCCTTATGAATCCTAGCTGTGTTCTTAACCCAAAGAGCCACAAAGGGAACTCCAGTAGTCACTCCTTTTTGTTGCACGGATGTATCAGTTTATTTATCCATTCAAGCTGGTCTCTTTAAAAGCTTGACAGGCATTCAAGCCCTAGGTTCAATTTCGAGGGCTCTGGGACTACAAAGACCAACTTCACTCTGCAGCTTAATCATTTGCTGTGTGATTTTGGCCTCTGCTTCCTCATCTGTTAAACGAAGATAACACCTACTCCACAGGCTTATTTTGACATTTTAAATGGGCTAATAAGAAGGTGCCTAGGACAGTTTCTGGAACATAGCAAGCTCCAAGCAAATGTTCATGGTTTATTCTCTTACGACTAATTTTATCCTCCTTTAAAACTTCTGAAAAATTATTTTAATCAGGCAGATTCCTGTTTTATGTTTTTATTTCTTATAATAAAGAAAATAATAAAACAATAAAAGCTGCTCATTACTGAGAATTTACTTAGTGCAAGGGTTAGTAGGGTTAAGCACATTACATGAAACATGTTTAACCTCATAACAAATCAATAAATAGGTACTGCCTCAATTTTTAGAACCTAATTCTACTTGACCACAAAGCCTGAGCTAAGTCCATGCCCTAAGCAAGATGCTTCCACAGTGCTTTTCTTTTTAGCAGAATCGGGAAAGACTCTTTATAGTAACAACAACATTGCATCTGGGGAACCCAGTCAGTCCAGTGGGGCAAGCATGTCTCCCTTGTAGCTAACAAGCCCTTCCAAACATTTTCCCATTTTTATTCTGAGTACAAGTCCACCTGGCTCATAATCAGTAATATAACACTGCAACATATACAAAACCAGCTAGACAAACTCTAAAACATGTCACACTTGCATTGGTTCTGCAAGGGTGTAAAAATAAAATTGTCAAGGCGTAAAGAGTATGGGGGAGGGAGGTATGAAGGTAGAAATAAAAACAAAAATGAGGTCAATGGTGCCATCTAGTGGGCATTCTCAGCACTATCAAACCTAAGCTGTTGCCCACTCAGGTATTAAAGTCAAACTATTCCCACACTTAACAAAGTTGAACCTTCAATAACAAAGAACCTAATTTGAATAATATTCTCTATTAATATACCATCATTATTCCACAACACAAATCTATCTCTAGTGAAGACAAAACTAAAGTGTTGAGTTAACACATCAAAAAATATCACACTTTCTCACAAGGTAAAAATGCATCTGAATCTATTGTCTTTATACAGCCACTGCTCACTGGTCAAAATCTGAAAATAGTTTTTTATTAACAGAAAATGAAAATAAGTGGAAAGTTATACTCACTTGAGGGAATTTCCAGTGTGAATTTAAAATGACAAGTGAGTAATTGTGAATCTCCCAGCAAGATTTCTTGTAAGGATGAAAACAGAAGTCTTTAGCCAGACTGTCAGAGCCTTCTTCCAATATAGCTGGTGCAAAAACAGCTCATGGAAGAGCCCTAATTTTTGTTCAAATCCTACTGCACACTAGTACTTTACTAGATAATTTAATCCTTGCAACGTATCTTATACCTGAATGCCAACTCTTCCCCTTACTAGCTAGCTGAATGACACTGGGAAACAATTCTTGACCCCTCTGAGCCTGTTTATTCATCTATGGGTAATAGCATTTCAGAGGTGTGTTGTAAGAATTGAATGAGATCTTAAATGTAGAGATCTAAGTACCACGTTCACTTAAAAATTGTTGCTTGTGCTGCAACTTCCCACCCAGACCAAGGGGGTCCCTAGACATCGTCTCCATCATCTGAGGTGGGGGTAGACTACAGTGGTCTCTTGAAGAGAACAGGGGAGGGTCACTCAGCTTGGGCTCTGCTACCTGCATACAAGGTACTGGATTTTAAGGAAACATTTTTTTTCTTTCTTTCCTCCTCCTTTTTCTTTTTCCTATTTTTTTTTTTTTTTTTTTGGCCATGCCCTTGGGCCAGGGATTGAATCTGCACCACAAGCTGTGGCAACACTGTATCCTTCTAACTCACTGCGCTAGGCCAGGGATCAAATCTGTGCCTCTCCAGCGACCAGAGCTGCTGCAGTCAGATTCTTGACCCACTGTGTCACAGTGGAAATTCCCAGGAAATGTTTTCCTATGCCCCAGACGTTAGACATCCTTTTCTGCCCCCCCAGATGCAAGAGGAAATTTTTACAAGTAAGCTCAGTGAATTTGGGGAGGGCCATCTCTAAAATCTCAGGCCTTTATGACATAAAATCCAGCTTCCGCCTCTTGTTTGACTCCCTGGAACGATGGGTATGGAGTGTCTTAACTTGTGGGGTTTAGGAGTCTATTGTCAATTTAACAGTCTTTGGAACACTATGTATTTGGCCTGCCGAGCTGCTTGCCCTTCTTCTGAAGTACCAAGTTCATCTGTACACATTATTCATCTTCTACACCTTGCTCATGTTGCCTAGAGCTATCTTTCCTTTCCTTTTCATTTGACAAACTCTCAGTTTTTCAAGAACCAACTCATTTTCCTTCTGCCGTATGAATGAGTCCTGTGTCTCCATACCTCCCTTTAGCCAGGCAAGTTGCTCTGTCCCTTTTGCTCACATGGCACCCTGTCATTTTTTTCTGAACTGTGCCAGCCACGTACTGTTACTCCATCCACTTACACATAGGTCTCTTCCAAAAGAAAGTCAGCTCCTAAGGGTCAGGGGCCATTCCTCCTCCCCTGCCCCACTCTGCATTTCTCCTCCCTTTCACTCTTATGCAACTGGACCCCCCCCCCCAATAAAATAAAATGGGGACTCAGCCTCTGGTTTTCAGGAGTCTGGACTAAAACTTATGACCATTCCTTATTAAAGTGCCTGTTATGGGGAGAAGCTTCAACATGGACAGGGTCAGCAGCTTTAACTGACATGATTTCCGGAGATTTAAACACCCCAGTAATGGCTCCAGATGCAATCTGGATTTAGCTTTCTTGCGCTTCAGGGTTTGTGGGAATCCAATGGAATTTGTTTTAAATTTGTAAATATGGGAGTTTCCGTTGTGGCTCAGTGGAAATGAACCCGATTAGTATCCATGAGGATGCGGGTTTGATCCCTGGCTTTGCTCAGTGAGTTAAGGATCCAGCATTGCTATGAGCTGTGGTGAGGGTCATAGACTTGGCTGTAATCCTGCATTGCTCTGGCTGTAGCGTAGATCAGCAGCTGCAGGTCTGGGAACTTCCATGTGCCACAGGTGTGGCCCTAAAAAGAAAAAAAAATGTAAACATAAACCAAAATTGACAGTTTTTGACAAGTCTAGGGGAGACCTTATTTATATTTCTAAGAAAGAGACCAAAGTTATGATGATTTTATAGCCCTTCCTTGATTATAGCAACCTGGAGATGAAAATTTCACTGAAATCAATTCTTTCCCTCTCAACAGTTCCTCTAACTGTGCCAAGCATGTTTCACGTGTAACAATATCGGTGAGATAAGAGGCTTTGCAAGGCTGGAGGATATTGAGAACTTTTCTACCAACATTTGGCTCTTTAACAAATACCAATAAAATTCCAAGTTAACTGTGTTGTCGGAAATGTTCTCCCTCAAACATTGCAACAAATGTTTATCCAACAAAACCAGTCAAACATCACGGCCTTTAGTTATTGCTTTGACAAGGACTGCCAGGAAAGCAGAGTAAATCAAAATATGGCCAGCCCACGGAGGCAGCATATTAGGCCTCTAGAAGATGCTTCCTAAGGATTTGTTTCAATCATGTTGCAAATGTGAGTTAGGGCTAGGAAGCTTGAGTTTAAAAAAAAAAAAAAAATCTCTGGGGGAGTTCCCTTCGTGGCTCAGTGGTTAACGAATCCAACTAAGAACCATGAGGTTGTGGGTTCGATCCCTGGCCTTGCTCAGTGGGTTAAGGATCCGGTGTTGCCGTGAGCTGTGGTGTAGGTTGCAGATGCAGCTCGGATCCCGCGTTGCTGTGGCTGTGGCGTCGGCCAGCGGCTACAGCTCCTGTTAGACCCCTAGCCTGGGAACCTCCATATGCCATGGGTGCGGCTCTACATAAAAGGCAAAAAGACAAAAAAAAAAAAAAATCTCAGAGGCTCTGAATGTGGCTATTGGGACAAATACCATAGATTTGGTGGCAGAACAGCTACAAGATGGTTTACATAGGTTTACATGTTGCCTCTCCATTGGTGCTGGGGCTGCGGGGTTTTTCCTCCTTGTGTGACACATCATAGGATCTCAATCCATGCTTAAAAGACTAGGAGGTTACCATATTATTTTAAATATTTTCAAAAGGTTATTGTTTAAAAATACTTGCATCTGTTAAAATTAAAGGCAAAATAAAAAATTATAAAAAAAAAAAGACTAGGTTAGGGGAGCATCAGTTCTTATTAAAGAATCTGAGAGGCTTGTTTCTTCCAGTTGTTCTCCCAGAACAACTGCCTCACACTTCCTAGAAGATTCATACCTGGAAATGCATCGATCCGCCTGTAAGATCCTTTATTGGCTCACAAATGAAACAAAGTTACCCTGGGAGGTAAGGGTTACCAGAACGATTCCAAGGCTGTTCAGATTGGTGGGCCTCACATTTTACCTATGTCCACGTCACTGCACTCTGCAAGCACCATCTTCTCTAGTATTACAGCCTATTATTTCATTCATTCATTCAGTCAGTCAGTCAGCCTTTCTACGTCTGCACCTAGGGGTTAAATAAGAGCAATAGCTGCTGGCCTACAGCACAGCCATGGCAATGCAGGATCCAAGCCCTTTCTGCAACCTACACCGCAGCTCACAGCAACACTGGATCCTTAACCCACTGATCAAAACTGCATTCTCATTGATACTAGCTGGGTTCATTACCACTGAGCCACAATGGTAAATTTATTTTTAAAGCCTCTAACCCCTACTCTCTCATATTTATAGGGACATCAGCTTACACCAAAAACACTGGATTCCAGTTTTCTCACCTTTGAAATGATGGTTTTCAGGGAATATATGTCAGTTACTTGCCTGAGTGTAATGGCCACAAACCCTGTCACATTTCCGAGTCTTGAAGTCATAGTATTTAACTTCGTTGTACCAGCCTGTGATGGCTGAAGACACAGAAAAGATGGATAGAGACCCAGTCCAGAGGTTTTCTCCCAGTGAAGTGAAGTTCGGGTGTAGCCTGTAGGGTGGCTTCAGCTGTCCATTATGTGCAAACTGACAATTTCTTGCCCATGACTTTGCAATTTGGGCTAGTACTGGGTCCCAAGTCTGCGAAAATAAATACGAAACAGTAAGAATGGAGCCTGTTATCCAACAATGTAACTGGAGCGAGCCAATCGGGAATGTGGGTGAGAAGTGAGGTGCAATGTCCAGAAGAGAGAAGGAACAGCCCAGGTAAGTTCTTCTATGTGGAGGATCATATCACAGTCTTCAGCTTTTGACTAGGGTGAGTGGGAAATACGATAATCTAGTTTTGAGGTATTTAGAATCAAAGTGAGTGACACAGACCCACATTTCATGGGAGGCCCATTTTATGCTGGGTTTCACCTATTTTCTGTAATTTAATAACTAAAGTAGTTCCTATAAATAAAAACAACACAGAAGGTTTAAAAGCCAGCTCAAGGAGTTCCTCTTGTGGCTCAGTGGCTTAAGAACCTGACATAATATCTACGAGACTGTGGGTTTGATCCTTGGCCTCACCCTTGTGGGTTAAGGGATCGGTGTTGCCATAAGCCACGGTGTAGGTAACAGATGCAATTTAGATCTGGTGTTGCTGTGGTTGTGGTGTAGGCTAGTGGCTACAGCTCTGCTTTGATTCCTTTCCCCATATGCTGCAAGTGCAGCCATTTAAAAAAAAAATGGAAAAAAAAAACAGCTGAGAGTTACAGAGCTAGGATTCAAACCCAAGTCTGACTTAATCAAAATACCCTGGAGGCTGCACTGTCTTCCTGAGTTAGTTCTCTTCAGCGAAAGAAAGAAAGAGAGAGAGAGAAAGAGAGAAAGATAGAAAGAGAAAGAAAGAAAGGAAAGGAAAGAAAAGAAAGAGGAAGGAAGAGAGAAAGAAATTTAGAGACAAAACAAAGAAACCAAAAAACTCACAAGAATTAACAGGCCAACAAGAGACATAAATTCCATCTAAACCGCAAAGTGAGGAAGTATTCAAAAAGAGGAGAAAAACATACTTGGTGAGCTTGCTTGTAGCAAGGGTTGAGTAGGCAGGGCAAAAGCAGGTTTCATTTTGATCAGAGATGAATTGACTGCACACTTTAATCAGTGAGAAAAATCATTCAGGATTACCAAGGATTCACCTCCAAAAATCAATCCTCCTTAGTTGTTTTGGACTGACTTCTGCCTCAGGGACGGATGGCTTTCTTACCAAGTACAACATATTACTGGCCGTTGGGTTCACTTCCGATCGGAGCTTGTTATGAATTCGAACACAGTCTTTGATGAAATCCTCATTTTTGATATCTGGCAGAGTATCTGCCAGAGAGGAAGAGCTGGAGACTAAAGAGACCATCCAGGCTGTCACAGCCAGTGTGACCTGCGTGCTCAGGCTGCTTGGCATGGAGCCCCCGGCGGCTGGAATCCAGAGACGCTGAGGGTGCTGAGGGGGTGCGTGCCTCTCGGTTTCACAAATCACCGTCTGCACAGCCTTCACAGACTTCAGCTCTGAGAAGACAGAAAGCAGAACTTGAGTTCACTGCAAGTCTGAAGAAGGGTTTCTCCATATATGGTTTGCAGCTCCTTTTGTGCTCTTAACCCTGTCTTTTCGGGGGTTCTCAGTGACACAGCACCTATTACTATGTGGATTTCTACGAAGCTCTCTCAGATTTTCTTTTGAGTTGGGGGGATGTTTCCAAAGGAAATTCTGGAATCTCCAAGAATAACAGTCTCAATTTTTACAAAGGCTCTGGTGGTTAAACTAAAAACATCACTTTTTCTTACTTCAATAAAGATCTTGCAAAATACTTCTCAAAAACATTTTTCTTGGAGTTGTATCAGCACCCTGTGGTTGAAGTATCTGGTTAACATAATCACTTGACCTAGAATTCACTCACAATGGTGAATGTGACAGGGTTGAGTCAGCTTTGTCCGCCCCCTCGCCCCAATGAAAAAACAGCTATTAAATTTTTAGCGACAGCCAACTACTGCTGCCAATGGATTCCTAATTTTGCAGCCTTTGCTAAACCTCTGTATGCTCTTCTCCCAAGATATCAGCCCAGAGTCTATTTCCTGGCCTTTGGAGGCACTCATCTCCTTTGAAGCTTTAATAATTAGCTTTGTCCACACTCTAGGTTCTTGGCTTACCTAATTTTGACAAACCTTTTTGTCTCTCCTACCGTGAAAATAGTGGGAGTGCAAGTGCTGCAGGCATTCTAGGACAATCTTTTGCCTCTCAGATATGTTCTATAGCACATTCTTCATGCCAATTAGACCCTATGGCATCAGGTATGCCCTCTGCGTGTGTGCGGCAGCTGCAGCTGTCCCCTTGATTGACAAAGCCAACAAGTATAGGGCAGACTCTCCTACTCATCCCTGTGTTCTCCCATACTATGTCAGCTACCTTTTTTTTTTTTTTGGTCTTTTTTTAGGGCCACACCTGTGGCAATATGGAAGTTCCCAGGCTAGGGGTCAGATCGGAGCTATAACTGCCAGTCACGTCCACATCAACTTGGGATCTGAGCCACGCCTGCGACCTACACCACAGCTCACAGCAAAGCCAGATTCTTAACCCACTGGGCGAGATCAGGGATCCAACCTGCATCTTCATGGATACTAGTTGGGTTCGTTACCACTGAGCCATGACAGGAACTCCTGTCAACTACTTCTTAAGTTCACAGTATCTAGCACCTCCCCCCGTGGTGACAGGCCACTTATGAGCTGGCTCCATCATCATCTTACATTAACACTTTGAATCCAGCTACTTCACTAGCCCTTCCTGTTGGAGAGCCCCACTCTCTCTCTCTCACATGATTGCCTTGCAACAGTAGAAACGGTCTCAAAACCACGTGAGACTCTGACACCCCTTTAGACAACCCGACTTACCTATAATTTGTGAAGCTCCGATCAGTGAGATTTCCTGGGAAACAGCAACTATTTAGTGCATCCTTTGCCCTCCGGAGCCTCATTCTTTGCCCATGGTAAAATCAGCCCCAGCTGCTGACCTCATATCTCTTATGAGAGCAGTATCTCTCAGGATACTAGTCAGTTCCATTACTGCTAAACCACAGTGGCAACACTTCTACGCAATTTTATTTTTTATTTTATTTTTTTGTCTTTTTGCCTTATCTAGGGCCACACCTGCGGCATATGGAGGTTCCCAGGCTAGGGGTCTAACAGGAGCTGTAGCTGCCACAGCCACAGCAACGCGGGATCCGAGCCGCGTCTGCGACCTATACCACAGCTCACGGCAACGCCTGATCCTTAACCCACTGAGCAAGGCCAGGGATCGAACCCGCAACCTCATGGTTCCTAGTTGGATTCGTTAACCACTGAGCCACGAAGGTAACTCCCACTTCTACCCAATTTTAAAACTTGCTTTTATTCTTTACTGATATTACCAACTATTAAGCAAATCCCCCACAATCTGAAAAAGACAAATGAATTCAAGAGAGTACCAAACCATTACTAGTTGGATACAATGGGTCAGACGGACTTCTTGTATCCCCTTTCCTTTAACTTTTTGGCTTTAAATGGGACATATATGCAGATGAGGACACGTTAAGGCCCTACAAGACAATTGGTTTTCCCAGGCAACTGTAACATTTCTGACCAAATTATTTCACAGTGTACTACTTGTGAATCTCAAACTTCTGGGAGAAATCAATGTACCCCTAGCCTCCAAGCCCCACGTGGCACTACCCGTGAATTTTATAGATGTGCTCCCTGCTTCAGGCTATTCTCACTGTTTGGTTGTCGTCTGCACGTTTAGCGGATGGACTTGAACCTGTAAGACTAGACGTGCTGATGCCGCAACAGTGGTAAAGACATTAATCACTGAGGTTATTCCTCCCTCTGGTGTTCCTTTATGGATTTAATCAGATCAAGAAACTCATTTTACAACACTGATAAACCACCTGCTTGCAAAAATTCTGGGGTATTCTATTAAAATTTCATACTCCATGTCATCCTCAATCATCAGGGCAAGCAGAACATAAAAATCTAGACAAGAAAAAGTTTTAAGAAAGATCTGTCAAGAAATTAGACTTGGGTGGCCAGAAGCTTTGTCCTTATAAAGATATCGAATGCTCCAAATAGGAGAGATGGACTGACCCCTTTTGAAATGGATGCACAATGTCTACTGGCAACTTAAATTCTTTTTTTTCTGTCTTTTTTTTTTTTTTTTGGCCCTTTTAGGGCTGCACCCATGGCATATGGATGTTCCCAGGCTAGGGGTCTAATCGGAGCTGCAGCCTCTGGCCTATGCCACAGCAACACGGGATCCAAGCCGCATCTGCAAACTACACCACAGTTCACGGCAACACTGGATCCTTAACCCACTGAGGGGAGGCCAGGGATCAAATCCACAACCTCATGGTTCCTAGTTGGATTCGTTTCCACTGAGCCATGGTGGGAACTCCTTTAATTCTTCCATTCCTGAATTAAGTCGACATTGTGAGAACTTAAATGAAAAATCAATTGATATGACTAGCCAGATACAAGAACAAATACTAATACAAGATAAAAACATCATTATTGCCTTCAGGAAGCTCCCAGTAATAAGAGCTGTGAGTTGGTGGTGACAAAGAAGGGAGAATTGAAGATCTAGGTAGAGGAAAGCACAGGGGGCTACAGATTCAGGTGAAGATGCTGAACCCATTCTGGGAAAAGTAGAGATGGCTTCCTACGTATAGCAGCGAGGTCTTCAATGAGCTGGATAGGTGTTGATCAAATGAAAAAAAAAAAAAGGATGGAAAGGTGAAGGATA
>PVHT021183617.1:13874522-13961962 GCA_004024745.2 Catagonus wagneri | reverse complement strand
AAGCCCTATTCCTAACTAGTTGTAATATCTTGGACAAATGATAAAACTCTAATCTTCAGCTGCCTATGTACTGAAAGAGGCTAAGAGGACCTTTTCTACCTTCTTAATCAGAGAGGGTTTGGGAGGATCACATGAACCAACATATTCAACACAAATTCCTGCTCTGTATATTAGTTAACTAATACAAAAAAAAAAAAAAACATTATTACTGTTTTCAGGAAGCTCCCTGTAGTAAGAGCTATGAGTTGGTGGTGACAAAGAAGGGAGAATTGAAGATCTAGGTAGAGGAAAGCACAGGGGGCTACAGATTCAGGTGAAGATGCTGAACCCATTCTGGGAAAAGTAGAGATGGCTTCCTATGTATAGCAGTGAGGTCTTCAATGAGCTGGATAGGTGTTGATCAAATGAAAAAAAAAAAAAAGGATGGAAAGGTGAAGGATATTGGGGGGATAGGAACTGGATATCAAGTTGTGAATCTGGAAACATGATGTCAAGGCAAGAATAGAGAAAGAGCTGTTTCGTGGTGTTTCTGTAGACATGGTCTTCAAGTATTGCTTATATCTGGTAGGAAACATGGTATCATGGAATTGAGAATCCAAATGGTATTTCTATCCCAATCAGGAAGAGATGTAAGAGTCAGATTAAGGAGGACTTCTAGATTCTGCCAGTTGGTAGGATTTTAATACAAGGTGGATGGAAATTTATAAGATGAAATTTTTAGCTCTAAGGCTATAGGTGGGGTATGATCTGATTCTAGAAAACACCAATGTTTCAGAAAATCAAGATATGGAGAATGGGACAGTGGAGTGTCACTCTAGGGTCTTGCTTCAGATAGGTACCTTCCTCCACAGGGGACAGAGACCAGAAGGAAAAAAATTACAATCCAGCAGCCTGTGGAATCGAGTCCACAAATACAGACCAGAACCTACCTTTGGTCCAGTTGGTGCCTGGCCATTGGGTGACAAGCGGGGAGTGTACTGCTGAGATACATAGGACATCCCCTACACAGGGCCACTTCTCTAAGGTCAGAAACGTAACAAACTTTCTCCAAAAAAGAAAATGCAAATGGAAATTTGGACAAAATGAGACAACAGAGGAATATGCTCTAGATGAAGGCACAAGAAAAAACTCCAGAAGAACAAGTAATTGACATGGAAATAGGCAATCTATCCAAGAAATAATTCAGAGTAATGATTGTAAAGATGATCCAAGAACTCAGAAAAAGAATGTATGTACCAAGCAAATTACATGAATGTTTAAACAGAGAAAATATAAAGAACGGCAAAACGGAGTTGAAGACTACAGTAACTGAAATGAAGAGCACAGTAGAAGGAATCAGTAGCAGAATAAATGAAGCAAAAGAATGGATAAGTAAATTGGAAGAGTAGTAGAAATCACTGCTGAACAGAAGAAAAAAGAATGAAAAGAAATAATGACAGTTTAAGAGACCTCTGGGACAACATCAAATGCACAAACATTCTCATTATAGAAGTCTCATAAGGAGAAGAAAGAGAAGGGACCTGAGAAAACATTTGAACAGATTAATTGCTGAAAAATTCCCTAACATGGGAAAGTAAACAGTTACTCAAGTCCAGGAAGTGCAGAGTCCCAAAGAGGATTAGCCCAAGGAAAAACAAGATTAGACACATTGTAATCAAACTGATAAAAATTAAAGGTAAGGAGAAGATATTAAAGGAAACAAGGGAAAAGAAAATAACCTACAAAGCAATCCCCAAATGGTTATTAGCTGATTTTTCAGCAGAATCTCTGCAGGTCAGAGTGGAATCGCATGATATATTTAAAGTGATGAAAAAGAAAAAAACTACAACAAAGAATACCTAGCAATGCTATCATTCAGATTCAATGGAGAAACCAAAAGCTTTATAGACAAGCAAAAACTAAAATAATTCAGCACCACAAAGTCAGCTTTACAACAAATCCCAAAGGAACTTACCTAGGTGTCAAAGAAAAGACCAATATCTAGAAACAAGAAAATTAGGAAAGGGAAAGCTCACCAGTAAAGGCAAACATACAATAAAGGTAGGAAATCAACTGAACACAAATGTAATATCTAAGCCAGTGATTGTGAGGAGGAGAGTACAAATGAAAGGTATTTGAAGTTAAGAGATCATGGAGTTCCCACTGTGGTACAGCAGAAACAAATCTGACTAGTATCCATGGGTTCGGGATCTGGTGTTGCCATGAGCTGTGTTTAGGTCGCAGACACAGCTCAGATCGCATGCAGCTCCAATTAGACCCTTAGGCTGGTAACTTCCATATGCTGTGGGTGCCCCCCCACAAAAAAAAGGTGATCACCAACTTAATCATGTATATACAACATTAAAAATTATCAAATCCCAAGAGAAAAAAAGAGGAAGGGAAGAAAAGTCCAGCATTTACAAATCCAAAATCATTAACAAAATGGCAAAAAGAACATACATACTTACCTTAAACATAAATGGACTAAATAATCGAAAAGGCATAGACTAGTTGAATGGATACAAAAAACCTGTATCTTTGTTGTCTACAGAGACCCACTTCAGGTCTAGAGACACATAAAGACTGAATGTGAGATGCAAAATGGTATTCCATGCAAATGGAAATCAAAAGAAAACTAGAGTAGCAATACTCATATCAGAAAAAAATAGACTTTAAAATAGAGACTACTGGAGTTCCCATAGTGGCTCAGCAGTTAGCAAACCCTACTGGCATCCATGAGGACTTGGGTTTGATCCCTGGCCTCACTCAGTGGGTTAAGGATCCGGCGTTGCTTTGAGCTGTGGTGTAGATTACACACACAGCTCAGATCCTGCATTGCTGTGGCTGTGGCACAGGCCAGCAGCTGCAGCTCCAATTACACCACTAGCCTGGGAACCTCCATGTGCTGCCAGTGCAGCCCTAAAAAGACTAAGTAAATAAATTTTAAAAATTAAATTAAAATTTAAAAAATAGTGACAGTTACAAGAGCTAAGGACACTACATAATGATCAAGGGTTCAATCCATGAAGAAGATATAACAATTTTAAATCTATACATCCTAATCCTAATATAGGATCACATCAATATATATGGGAAAACCTTACGGACATTAAAGAAGAAATTGAGAGTAACATAATGTTAGTGGGAGACTTTAACACCCCACTTATATCAATGGTCAGATCATCCAAACAGAAAAAATCAGTAAGGAAACATAGGCCTTACATGACATGTTAGACCAGATAAACTTATATTTATAGAGCATTCCATCCAAAAGGAGTAGGATACACATTCTATTCAAGTGAACATGGAACATTTCCCAGGATAGATCACATGCTGGGCCACAAGGCAAACTTTGGTAAATTTAAGGAAAATGAAATCATATTAAATTAAGGAAAATTTAAGGAAAATTTAAGGAAAATGAAATCATATCAAACTTCTTTTCTGCATTATTAGATTAGAAATCAACTACTAGAATTTTAAAAAAATGCAAACAACAAACACATGGAGGCTAAATATGCACTAAACAATCAATGGAATACTGAAGAAATCAAAGAAAAAATTAAAAAAACATCTAGAGACCAATGAAAATGAAAACACAACAATCCAAAACCTATGGGATGCAGCAAAAGCAGTTCTAAAAGTAAAGTTTATAGCAGTACAAGCCTACTTCAGGAAATAAGAAAAATATCAAATTAACTTCTCAGCCTTATAATTAAAGCAACCAGAGAAAGAACAAATCATATTCAAAGTTAGAAAAAGGAAAGAAATCATGAAGATCAGAGTAGAAATAAATGAAATAGAGACTAAGAAAACAATAGAAAAGATCAGTAAAATTAAAAGGTGATTCTTTGAAAAGATAAACAAATTTGATAAACCTTTAAGAAAAAAGGGAGAGGGCTCAAATCAATAAAATCAGAAATGAAAAAAGAGAAATTACAGCTGACTCTACAGAAATACAAAGGATTTTAAGAGACTACTAAAGCAACTATATGCTAATAAAATGGACAACCTAAAAGAAATGAAGAAATTCTTAGTTACAATCTTCTAAGACTGGACCAGGAAGAAATAGAAAAGATGAATGGACCAACCGCAAGTACTGAAATTGAAACTGATTAAAAACTTCTACCAAAAATCTAGGACCAGATGGCTTCACAGGCAAATTCTATAAAACATTCAGAAGAGTTAACACCTATTCTTCTGAAAGTATTCCAAAAACTCACAAAGGAAGGAACGCTCCAAAACTCATTCTATGAGGCCACCTGGTACCAAAGCCAGACAAAGATACTACCAAAAAAAAAAAAAAGGAAAGAAAGAAAATTACAGGCCTATATCACTGAGGAACACAGGTGCAAAATATCCTAGTAAATCAAATCAAGCAATACATTAAAAAGATCATACACCACCATCTAGTAGGATTTATCCCAGAGATGGAAGGACTTTTCAATATCCACAAATCAATCAATGTGACACACAATGCTAGCAAATTGGAAAATAAAAATCATACAATCACCTCAATAGATGCAGAAAAAGCTTATGACAAAATCCAACTCCCACTGATGATAAAAACCCTCCAGAAAGTCGGCATAGAGGGAACCTACCTCAATATAATAAAGGCCAAATATAAGAAATCCATAGCTAACATCATTTTCAAAGGTGGAAAGGTGAAAGAATTCCCACGAAGATCAGGAACAAGACAAGGATGTCCACTCTTGCCACTTTTATTCAACATTATTCTGGAAGTTCTAGCCATGGTAACCAGAAGAAAAATAAAAGGAATCCAAATTGGAAAAAAGTAAAACTGTCACTATTGATGGCATGATACCATATACAGAAAATTCTGTGATGTAACTAGAAAAATGCTAGAGCTCAATTAATCATTTAGTAAAGTCAGAGGGTACAAAACTAACACACAGAAATGTGTTGCATTTCTATACACTAACAAAGATCATAAAGAGAAATTAAGGAAACAATCGTATTTACCATCACATTAAAGGGAATAAAATATCTAGGAATAAACCTACCTGAGTAAGCAAAAACCCTGTACTCCAAAAAAATATGACACCAATAAAAGAAATAAAAAATGACATGGACATGAGTTCTTCTGTGGCACAGTGGATTAAGAACCTGGCATTGTGCCTGCACTATACCTACAAGAGACCCACCTTAGGGCAAAGGACACATATAAATTCTAACTTATGGGATGGAAAAAGGTATTTCATGTGAATTGGAATGACAAGAAAGTAGGTGTCACAATACTCATATCAGACAAAATAGGCTTTAAAACAAAGGGCATAAAGAAAGATAAAGAAGGACACTATTTAATGATAAAGGATCAATTCAAGGGAGTTCCCACTGTGGTGCAGTGGAAATGCATCCACCTAGTATCCAAGAGAATGCGGGTTCATTCCCTGTCCTGGCTCAGTGGGTCGGGCATCTGGCACTGCTGTGAGCTGTGGTATAAGTCACAGATGAGGCTTGGATCCCGTGTTGCTGTGCCTGTTCCATAGGCTGGAAGCTACAGCTTCAATCTGCCCCCTAGCCCGGGAATTTCCATGTGCCATGGGTGCGGCCCTAAAAAGAAAAAAAAGGATAAATTCAAGAAGAGAATATTATACTAATGGACATATAAACCCCTAATACAGGAGACCCCAAATGCACAATACATATACTAACAGACATAAAAGGAGAAATTGATGAGAATACAATAATAGGAGTCTTTAATACCTCACTCATATCAAT
Organism: Catagonus wagneri; assembly: GCA_004024745.2. Classification (NCBI taxonomy): domain Eukaryota; kingdom Metazoa; phylum Chordata; class Mammalia; order Artiodactyla; family Tayassuidae; genus Catagonus; species Catagonus wagneri. The sequence continues at coordinate 13,956,244 of PVHT021183617.1, read as the reverse complement.
AGAGAGATCCTCTAGCCAGAAAATCAGTAAGACAAGAGAGAACCTAAATGACACAATAGAACAGTTAGACTTAATTGATATTCTCAGGACATTACATCCAAAAAACCAGAATGAAGATTCTTTTCAAGTGCACATGGAACATTATCAGGAATTACTACATACTGGGACACAAAACTAACCCTCAACAAATTTAAGAGTATAGAAATTATTTTGAACATCTTCTCTGACCACAATGGCATGAAACTAGAAACCAACCACAAGAAAAGAAATGAGAAAAAAGTGACTATATGGAGACTAAACAGCATGCTACTAAAAAACCAATGAGCCAATGAGGAAATCAAAAAGGAAATTAAAAAAATATCAAGACTAACGACAATTAAAACACAACCATTCAAAATCTATGGGATGACACAAAAGCAGTTCTTAGAGGGAAGTTCATAGTGATACAGGCTTTTCTTTAAAAATAAGAAAAATCTCAAATAAATAATCTACCACATAAAAAAACAGAAAAACAAGAACAATTAAAACCTAAAGTCAGCAGAAGCAAGGAAATAAAAAAGATGGGAGGAAATCAATAAAATAGAGATTTTAAAAAAATAGAAAAAAATAATTAAAACCAAGAGCTGGTTCTTTGAAAAGCTAAACAAAATTGATAAACCTCCAGACAGACTCACCAAAAATAAAAGAGAGAACCCAAGTAAAATAAGAAATGAAAAAGAAGAAATATCAACTTATAAAGCAGAAATAAAAAAAAGTAAGAGAATACTATGAACAATTATATGCCAACAAATTTGTAAACCTGAAAGAAAACTTTCTAGAAACATACAGCCACCAAAACTCAATCAAGAAATAGATCACATGAACAGACTGATCACTAGAAATGAAACTGAATATGTATTAATAATAATAAAAACTCCTGAGAGGTTGAGGCAAGATGGTGGAGGAGTAAGAGGTCGCGCTCACCCTCTCCCACAAACACATCAACAAAACACATCTACATGTAAAACGACTAGCACAGAACATCAACTGAATGCTGGCGAAAGAACTTAAATCTCCAAAAAGGGAAAGAAACTCTTGACATTACTGGGTAGAACAAAAGAAAAAAGAGAGAGAGAGAGAGAGAAAAGGAATCAGGATGGCACCAGCATTCCAGAGAGGAAACTGAAGGAGAAAAGGAACCCACACCCTGAGAAGCCACCTAACTGAGGGAAAGATTAGCCAGAGGGACCTCAATGCCAAAGGAAAGTGCAGCAGCTGGACCGAGAACTACAAAGTGGGTGAGAGCCTCACAGATCATCGAACGCCAGCACAGACACCACAGCCTGAGATGCTTGGGTTGGGGCTGGGAGCTGAGACTTAGGCTCTGGAGGTCAGTCCCCAGGAGAGGGCTAGGGTTGGCGGTCTGGAGACAGCCTAAGGGGCGAAGGAGCAGTGCCCCATGGCTGGGGGAGTGATACTCTATGGACTGGGGCATGGAACATCAGGATAGAGTGAACCTGGGAGAAGGTCTGGGCCCGCAGAAGAGGCAAGACTCCATTGTTGGGGAGCACGAGTGGAGGAGGGGCTAACCACCACAGGAAACTTCTTGCACCAGAGCTTGCACAGACGGCGGCCTCCCAGAGGGCTGGGCGGATCAAGAGCAAACCTTCAGCAGCCTGAGGCGTGCTTGCAGAGAGCGGGGTGACTCAAGTGAAAACAGCCACAGCTGGAGGCCCCTTCCTAGACTTCTGTGGTCCCAGCATCTTCTGGACACAGTCTGCCTGTGCCGCCGGCGATGAGAAGCCACTTGCTAGCTTGCCGCAGTGGATCAGGCAACTCTGGGCACAGCTCACCTGTGATGGGAAGCAGCTTGCTAGACCGCAGTGGACCAGGCTCCTTGGGGCACAGACTGCCCACAACACAGAGGCTGCTTGCTTGCCCACGGTGGTCCGGCATCTCCAGTGCAGCCATCCATAAGACTTTTGCTCCTATACCGGAGACTGGGCACTTCTTGTGCAGGCTACCGGTGGCCAGGCATCTCTAGCGTGGGCTAAGGGCATCGGGGGGCTAAGTGTGACACGAGAACTACCAAGCACCAGACACTGTTGCTATCACTCCTGTGGGAACACACCCGCCCTGCAGCTGCCACTGCCAAATGCTCAGGGCAGTGCCCAGACACTTGTTCACTGTCCCCTCCCAAGTCCATACGACTAGGAGCATCTGGTGCAGCACTTCCTGCATGATCTAAGTGGGATAGGGTGCTTCCTGGTAAACTGCAGGGGGCGGGAGCAAACCACCGCAGTTACCCCTGACTCCAGAGTTGGGAGTGACCCACTGCCACAAGGGAAACCTGAACAAAAATCACTTGCAGCCCCAACCACCTCATCTGCTGTTGCTCTTGCTCCCCCGGGAGCACACCCGCCCTGCAGCTGCCACTGCCAAACATTCTGGGCAGTGCCCAGACACTCGTCCCCTCCCTTCCCTACCTTTAACTAAGAGTACCTTGTGCAGCACATCCCGTAGGAGCTAAGCAGTATGAGGTACTTCCTGCATGGTCTACAGGAGGCAAAGGCAAATCACCACAGTTGTCTCTGGCTCCAGAGATGGGAATGGCACGTTACCCACTAGGGGTCTGTGAACAGGCACCACTTGCAGCCCCAGTCACCTCAAGGGCACCACAGATGAGGGCATTGGGACTGAATAGCACTTGTAGGTGCTCTTGCACTCCTGGGAACACACTGGCTCTGCTGCTCCAACTGCTAAGTGCTCTGGGAAGTACTCATATGCCTGATCTCTATCACTTCCCAGGACCCTGCAACTAGGAAAAACCTGTACAGCACCTCCTATGTGGGCTAAGTGAGACAGGTTGCTTCATGCATGGTCTATAGGTGGAGAGGGCAGACCACCACAGTTATCACTGGCTCTAGAGATGATTATGGCCCGCAACCACTAGGAATCCTGAACAGGCACCACCTGCAGTTCCAATCACCTCAGAGGAGGACACTGCAATTGAACCAGCTGTTGTGGCTCTCACTCCCCTGGAAACTCACACATTCTGTTGCTGCTACTGCCAAATACCCTGGACATGTGGCAGATCTGCCTAGAGCTCATTACCACTCCCCAAGGCCCTGCAACTAGGAGTAGCTATTGCCACCTTCCTGCAGGTCCTTGCTGCTGTTGAGAGCCCAGTGACCAGGCACCAATTGCTGGCCCTATCCACTGCTTCTTTCTCCATGAAAACACACAGAGCACCAAGGAGATAACAGCCTGCTCACACCAAAGAAAGAGACACCAAATATTCAAACTCCCATACCAAAAATAAATAGTAACCCCACCAAAAAATGCAAAGGGGTGCCATTGCATAGAAGTAGCTTTGTAAGACTACAGTGTGACTTCGCCAAACTCACAAGAAAAGCAAAGCATAAGCAAGCTTAAAAAGCTGAGAAATCACTCCTAGTTAAAGGAACAGGAGAATTCATCTAAAGCAGTCAAAATTGAAACAGACCTCTGCAGTCTGAAAGAAATGGAGTTCAGAAAGGAAGTAATGAATACACTTAGGAATAAAGGCTGAATATCAAGGAATTAAGAAACAAACAGAAATGCAGATTCCCTTAGAAAGGAACTAGAAAATATAAAGGAGAGCCAAGAGAAGCTAGAGAACTCATTTGGAGAGATGCAAACTGAGCTAAAGACAATAAAGAACAGATTAAGCATCCCAGAGTGATTGGATTAAGATGGTGAAATAGAAGGACTGGAGCTCAACTTCTTTCATAAAAACCAAAAATTAAAACCAAATGCCAGCAACGTTCAAACGAACGGACTGGAAAGTTCCAAAAAGGATATTCTACTCCAAAAGACAAAGAGGAGACCACATCAAGAGGTAGGAGGGGCAATTACGTGATATAAGCAACCCCATACTTCCCGGGTAGGAAGCCCCACAGACTGGAAAGTAACTGTATCACAGAGACTCAGCTACAGGACTGAGAATTCTGAGTGCCACATCGAATCCCCATGCCTGGGAATCTGGCACAGGGAGAAAGAGATCCCAGAGCATGTGTCATTGAAGACAGTGTGGCTTGTGTACAGGATTGCCATAGGACTGGTGGAAAAAGAGACCCCATTCTTGAAAGGCACACACAGACTTTCACGTGCACTGGGTCCCAGGGCAAAACAAAGTCTCCATAGGAATCTGGGAGGAACCTAACTGCAATTCTTGGAGGATCTCCTGAGAAAACAGGGGTGACTGTGTCTTGTTGTGGGGGAAGGGCACTGGAGGCAAAGCTCTTGGGAACATTCATCAGCCTGCATTTCTCTGGAGGGGGCCATTTTTGGAAAAATCTGGCCCCTCCCATCAGTGCTGAGAAGCCCCAGGCCAAAAATAATCCAGGTGGGATCACAGTCCCACCTATCAGGAAACAGTCTGCCTAATGACCCCTCAGGCACACAGCCAACCTCTAATCTCACACAAATGCAAAGCCCCACCCACGAGAGGGAGAGGAATCAGCCCCACCTAATAGTGGGCAGGCACCAGTCCCTCCCATCAAGAAGCCTACAGCAAGGCCCCTCCCCCCCCTGCCAATACCAACTTTAGCCACAGAGGAGGCAAACGCCAGAAGTAAGAGAGACTACAACTCTATTGACTGCAAAAAGGTCACAACACCAAAAACCTTTAAAAATGAAAAGACAAAAAACTATAACTCAGATAAGGGAGAAAGAAAAAAGCCCAGAAAAACAGCTCAGTGATGAGGAGATCATCAGCCTCCCAGAAAGAGACTTTAGACTGTTGATGCTGAAGATGATGCAAGGCATTGGAAATAAACTGGAGGCAAAGATTGATAATTTACAGGAAACACTGAGCTAAGAACTACAAGATATGAAAATGAAACAAGAGATGCAAAATACAATAACTGAAATAAAAAATTCCTTAGAAGCAGCCGACAGTAGAATACAGGAGGCAGAAGAACGAATCAGCAAGGTGGAGGACAGATTAGTGGAAATCACTAATGCAGAAGAGAAAAGATGAAAGATTGAAAGGAAATGAGGAAGGTCTCAGAGACCTCTGGGATAACATTAAATGCACCATCTGTATTATAGGGGTGCCAGAGGGAGAAGAGAGAGAGAAGGGGACAGAAAAAATATTCGAGGAGACTATAGCCAAAAACTTTCCTAATATGGGAAAGGAACCACTCAGTCAAATCCAGGAAGCGCAACGAGTACCATATAAAATAAACCCAAGGAGGAACACCCCAAGACACATTAATCAAAAGGACCAAAATTAAAGACAAAGAGAAAATATTGAAAGCAGCTAGGGAAAAGAAACAAATGACATACAAGGGAACCCCAATAAGGTTATCAGCAGATTTTTCAGCTGAAACTCTGCTGGCCAGAAGGGAATGGCAGGATATACTTAACGTGATCAAAGAAAAAAAGCTTCCAAGATTACTTTACCCAGCAAGGCTCTCAATCATATTTGAAGGAGAAATCAAAACTTTTACGGATAAGCAAAAGCTAAGAGATTTCTGCAACACTAAACCAGCTTTACAACAAATACTAAAGGAACTTTCTAGGCAGAAATGGCCACAATCAGCACACAAATGACAAGGCTCACCAGTAAAGTCATATATACAGTAAAGATACTAAAACGTCCATGCACAATTATGCAACCAAAATCAGAAATCATGAGAAGAGAGCACAAATGCAGGACAGTGGAGACACACTGGCAATTAAGAAACCAACAACTTTAAACAATCTCATTTATATAGACTCCTATATCTACAAACCAAAAATAAACAGCCAATACACAAACATATAAGAAAAATTAACTCAAATACAACACTAAAGATAGTCATCTTGTGAGAGGAGACAAGAGAATGAGGGAAGAAAAAAGAGCAACAAAACCCCCAAACAGTTAATACAATGGCCATAAGAATATACTTATCAATAATTACCTTAAATGTTAATGGACTGAATGCCCCAACCAAAAGAATATAGACTAGCCGAATGGATATGAAAACAAGACCCATATACAGGCTGTCTTCAGGAGACCCACCTCACTTCTAGGGACACATACAAATTGAAAGTAGGAGGATGGAAGAAAATATTCCATGCAAACAGGAATCAAAAGAAAGCCGGAGTAGCAATGCTCACATCAGACAAAACAGACTTTAAAATGAAGAACATTCTAAGAGACAAGGAAGGGCACTACATAATGATCAAAGGATCAATCCAAGAAGAAGATATAACAATTTTAAGTATCTATGCACCTAATATAGGAACACCACAATATGTAAGGCAATGGTGAACAACCTTAAAAAGAGAAATCAGCAATAACACTCATAGTGGAGGACTTTAACAACCCTCTTACAGCAATGGATAGATCATCCAGAGAGAAAATCAATAAGGAAACAGGCCCTGAATGAAGCATTATATCAGATGGACCTAATAGGTATTTATAGGACATTCCATCCAAAAGCAACAGAATACATGTTCTTCTCAAGTGTGCACAGAACTTGTATTTGTCTATTCATCTTTTCTATGTCATCTTGGTTTAGTCTTAGGAGATTGTACTTTTCTAAGAGTTTGTCCATTTCTTCTAGGTTTTCCATTTTATTGCCATATAGTTGCATATAGTAGTCTCTTAAGATCCTTTGTCTCTAAGACTGATCACATCCTGGGCTACAAATCAAGCCTCAGTAACTTTAAGAAAATTGAAATCATTTCAGGCATCTTCTCTGACCACAATGCTATACGACTGGAAATCAACAACAAGAAAAAAAATGGCAAAAAAACGAACACGTGGATACTAAACAACATGCTACTAAACAACCAATGGATCACTGAAGAAATCAAAGAGGAAATTAAAAAGTACTTACAAGCAAATGACAACAAATATACGACACTCCAAAACCTCTGGGATGCAGCAAAAACAGTTCTAAGAGGAAAGTTTATAGCAACACAAGCCTATCTCAGGAAACGAAAAAGCTCAAATAAACAACCTAACTTTACGTCTAAAGTAGCTAGAGAGGGAAGAACAGATAAGACCTAAAGTTAGTAGAAGAAAAGAAATCATAAAGATCAGAGCAGAAATCAATGAAATAGAAATGAAGAAAACCACAGAAAAGATCAATGAAACTAAAAGATGGTTCTTTGAAAAGATCAACAAAATTGATAAACCCCTAGCCAGACTTAAGAAGAAAAAAAGAGAGGACACAAATCAATAAAATTAAAAATGAAAAAGGAGAAGTCACAACAGCCATCACAGAAATACAAAGGATCATAAGAGACTACTATATGCAACTATCTGGCAATAAAATGGAAAACCTAGAAGAAATGGACAAACTCTTAGAAAAGTTCAATCTTCCAAGACTAAACCAAGATGACATAGAAAAGATGAATAGACCAATCACAAGTTCTGAAATTGAAACTGTGATTAAAAAACTTCCAACAAACAAAACTCCAGGACCAGATGGTTTCACAGGTGAATTCTATCAAACATTTAGAGAAGAGCTAACACCTATCTTTCTGAAACTCTTCTAGAAAATTGCAGAGGAAGGGACACTCCCAAACTCATTCTATGAGGCAACCATCACCCTGATACCAAAACCAGACAAAGCTATCACAAAAAAAGAAAATTACAGGCTAATCTCACTGATGGACAGGGATGCAAAAATCCTCAACAAAATACTCGCCAACCGAATCCAACAATACATTGAGAGAATTGTACATAGCAGCTAAGTGAGATTTATCCCAGGGATGCAAGGATTCCTCAATATCCACAAATCAATCAGTGTGATACACCACATTAACAAACTGAAGAATTAAAAACCATATGATCCTCTCCATAGATGCAGAAAAGCCTTTGACAAAATCCAACACCCATTTCTGATAAAAACCCTTCAGAAAGTGGAACCTACCTCCACATAATAAAGGCCATCTATGACAAACCCAGAAGTCACATCATTCTCAATGGTGAAAAGCTGAAAGAATTCCCACTGAGATCAGGAACAAGATAGGGATGTCCACTTCGCCAATACTATTCAACAAAGTTTTGGAAGGCCTAGCCACAGCCATCAGAGAAGTAAAAGAAATAAAAAGAATCCGAATTGGAAAGGAAGAAGTCAAACTATCACTATTTGCAGATGACATGATACTATACCTAGAGAATCCTAAAGACTACCAGAAAACTGTTAGAGCTCATCAATGAATTGGGCAAAGTTGCAGGTTACAAAATTAATACACAGAATTCAACTTTATTTCTTTTATTGCGTTTTTTTTTTTTTTTTTAGGCTGCACATGCAGCATATGGAGGTTCCCAGGCCAGGGGTTCAATTGGAGCTCTAGCTGCTGGCCTACACCGCAGTCACAGCAATGCAGGATCCAAGTGGCATGTGTGACTTACTCCACAGCTCATGGCAACGCCGGATCCTTAACCCACTGAGCAAGGCCAGGGATCGAACCTGCAACCTCATGGTTCCTAGTCAGATTCGTTTCCACTGTGCCACGATTGAAATCCCAACTGCATTTCTATATACTAACAATGAAAGTTCAGAAAGAGAAATTAGGGAAGCAATCCCGTTTACCATCGCATCAAAAAGAATCAAGGAGTAAACCTACCTAAAGAGACAAAAGACCTGTACTCTGAAAACTATGAGATGCTGATGAAAGAAATCAAGGATGACATGAACAGATGGAAAGACACACCATGCTCTTGGACTGGAGGAGTCATTATTATCAAAATGACTATACTACCCAAGACAATCTACAGATTCAATGTAATCCCCATCAGATTACCAAGGACCTTTTTCACAGAACTAGAACAAAATATTTTAAAGTTTGTTTGGAAGCACAAAAGACCCAGAAGAGCCAAAGACATCCTGAAAAAGAAAAATGGAGCTGCAGGAATCAAGCTCCCTGACTTCAGACTATATGACAAAACTACACTCATCAAAACTGTATGTTACTGACACAAAGATAGAAATATAGATCAGTAGAACAGGATAGAAAGCCCAGAATTAAACCCACACATCTACAGTCAACTAATCTATGACAAAGGAGGCAAGAATATACATTGGAAAAAAGGCAGCCTCTTCAATAAGTGGTGCTGGGAAAACTGGACAGCCACATGTAAAAAAATGAAACTAGAACAATTCCTAACACCATGCACAAAGATAAACTCAAAATGGATTAAAGATCTAGATACAAGACCAGATACTATAAAACTCTTAGAGGAAAACATAGGCCAAACACTCAGACATAAATGATAGCAACATCTTCTCAGATGCACCTGTCAGAGTAATGGCCATAAAAATAAACAAATGGGACTTAATGAAACTTAAAAGTCTCTGCACAGCAAAGGAGACCCTAAACAAAACAAAAAGACAGCACACAGAATGGGAGAAAATATTTGCGAATGAATCGACTGACAAGGGATTAATCTCCAAAATTTGCAAACACTTCCTACAGCTCAATACCAAAAAAACAAACAACCCCATCAAAAAATGGGCATAAGATCTAAACAGAATTCTCCAAAGAAGACATACAGATGGCCAAAAAAACACATGAAAAGATGTTCAACATCACTCATTATTAGAGAAATGCAAATCAAAACCACTATGAGGTACCACCTTATACCAGCCAGAATGGCTATCATCAAAAAGTCTACAAACAAGAAGTGCTGGAGAAGTTGTGGAGAAAAAGGATCCCTATTACACTGTTGGTGGGAATGCAAACTGGTGCAACCACTGTGGAAAACAGTATGGAGATTCCTCAGAAAACTCAAAATAGAATTACCATTTGATCCAGCCATCGCACTCCTGGGCATCTATCCAGAGGAAACCATGACTCGAAAAGACATATGTACTCCAGTGTTCATTGCAGCACTCTATACAATAACCAAGTCAAGGAAACAACCTAAATGCCCATCAATAGAGGAGTGGATAGGGAAGATCTGGTACATATACACAATGGAATATTACTCAGCCATTAAAAGGAATGAAATAACATTTATAGCAACATGGATGGACTTAGAAATTATCATGCGAAGTGAAACCAGTCAGACAATGAGACATCAACATCAAATGCTACCACTTAACATGTGGAAACTAAAAAAGGACACAGTGAACTTCTTTGCAGAACAGATACTGACTCACAGACTTTGGAAAACCTATGGTTTCCAAATGAGACAAGTTGGGGGGTGGGGGGACGCACTGAGGATTTGGGGTGGAAATGCTATAAAATTGAGTTGTGATGATTTCTGTACACCTGTAATTGCAATAAAATTCATTAAGTGATTAAAAAAAAAACAAGTAAACCCCCCCCCCAAAATGAGATTTTTGTCTTTGGTATAAATGAGTTCTATTTACTTGGTTTAAGAAAAGTAAACAGGAGTTCCCGTTGCGGCACAGTGGTTAACGAATCCGACTAGAAACCATGAGGTTGCGAGTTCCATCCCTGTCCTTGCTCAGTGGGTTAACGATCTGGTGTTGCCATGAGCTGTGGTATAGGTTGTGGACGCAGCTTGGATCTGGCGTTGCTGTGGTTGTGGCATAGGCTGGCGGCTACAGCTCTAATTAGACCCCTAGCCTGGGAACCTCCATATGCTGCAGGTGGGGCCATAAAAAAGCAAAAAAAAAAATAATAATCATATAATTCTAAATACAAGAGAAGCTAAGCTAAATAAATTTCAGGTTCACATGATCTGAGAAGTATTCGATGTTAATAACTAGTATTAAAGTTTGCTGTTTATTAATGCAGACAAGACTTTAGGGCCATTAATAGTAATACCTTTGTTGTACCTAAGTTTACTGAAATTCAGTAAGTTAATATTATATCTCTTACATTTGTCAGCAAAGAAACTTGATGTGATATTGTCAAAAATAACAAATGAGATAAAAGCTCTTAAATGAACACTTTAAAAATGATTGTGTTTTAGATGTCTACTTAAAACAGTTTTTCCAGATTTTTGATGACTTTAAAGTTTAAAGTTTTACTAAATCAATAGGTGATGAAGACTCATCAAAGGTCTAAATCATTTTTCAGATAAAATACCGGACATTGATTGCTGAACACATGTAAGCTTACCTGCTTTTGTTTTCTTGTGAGAGGAAAATTAAGATGTTTGGGTTTATTAAATACACCATCACATTAAAGAGAAATTGTGCTTTGGGAAAATGCTTATTTTTCAAGACTATGGAATATGTTTTTAAGTTTTCCAATGAGAGAATGCTAATATGGCACAGTTCACAACTGCTTTCTTTTTGGCTTTCATTAGGGGTTAAAATTTTTAAGGGTTAAAACCATTATAATATGTAATTAAAGCTATTAAATAAGGGAAACATTCCCAAGCATGAAGCTAATAAAATATATGTTGTTGGTGACAGAAGTTATAAAGATTAGAATTTGATTTTTTTTCCCCTGTCAAGAGAAGAAAGGTGTCTTGGAATGCCTTTGGTAACAAATTATTTGAATTTCTTTGTCTCTAAATGATTCATATTTGTGTTTAAAACCCTTTGTTACTTTAAGTTAGTATTTCACAACTTGATCAAACATTTTAAAACTTTTATATAACTTTATCAAACTCTCCAAGTGTCAAATTCTAATTAAAGTTCCACTCTAGCTAATTTTGAAGTACTTCAGAGAGTTCCTGAGTCCTCTCAGAAAAACATTAAACTGGGGTTATTTGACAGCTAAAATTACAGGAGGAACACTATCATATAAAAGGTAACAGCAACAGGATCTGTAAAGATAGTAACATGTAGATAAGCACATTCTGCTTCTACCAAAAAAAAAATATATATATATACATATATATATTAACCTCTCATAGTCAGACTTTTGCCATCCTGATGTTCTTGTAACATGGTTAACACCCTACTCCTAAATCAGAAAATTTAAAATGGGTTAACAGTAGCTGTAAAACAAACAGGAGTTTTCCTAATTCCTAACAAACCTCATTTTTATTTGATGGGTTAAAACTTTCCTTGGCTGTAGGGCTGATGCCCTCACAGTGAAAAAGAAATGGTTAAACATGTGTTTGCCAATTGGGTAGACGTTCTCCAAGTGATCAAGTCACCCAGTCATACAAACTCTGACAAAATTGTCACAAATTTCTTGAAATTATCACTGTCATTATTGTTGTCAATCATAAGGCAAGGTCAGCAAAACGAACAAACTACACTCAATAAAAATTACACAAGATTAAGTAATGCTAACTATGATTATAATCTGTATGATTCTTTGGCATGTTACTGACCTTTAGTCTGTTTTTCAAGTATAGAGAAATTCTTCCCTTAAGCTGCTTAATGATTTACAAAAACTTGGTAATTTATAACTGTGGGTGAAATTAAAACAATTTTCTTTTCCCTCTGCCTGGTCCCTCCAGAAATTAGAGAACCTTGGGTTGTGATCAGCTTTATCAGATAAATAAAAGACTGCCTTATGACACGCACAGGAATCTCAAAATATTTTGGGAACCTCTAGAGGAGAAAAACCTACCTAGGCACAAATCTGATGGCAGGCCTTTGGTATGGCTTTCTTGGCCTTGAGAGGACTTTTGGGGATTTAACCTGAGACTCCTTCTTAAGAATTACACTAGAGTCAACGTGGAAAAGCCTATATGGTCAATGGGCCAAACTTATTTTGGAAACAAATTAGTCTAGGCTTAACTCTGTTTGATGGAGATAAGGATTTTTTTAAAATTGTTTCAATAGATATTAAATTCTAGTTAACTGAAGGTTATATTCATGAAAGTTATTGTGTTAGTCACACTTTTGCCCTGAAGTTCTGGAAGAAAAATTATCTAGTGGAGTTACTGCAAAGTGTGACTACTCAAGATATATCACTGCCTGCTTTAATCTATGGCTAAAAGCACATATATATAATACTTGTGTGACAACAGGTATAAATGATAAATGTATGACCTATAAAGCATTTCCCCATCAACATACCTCCGAGCTTGTTCATGATATCTCATTAGATCCCCGCCCGCCACCCCCGACATGGAGAGATGTGAGGTGGGAGACCGGGCACAAAGGGGCATGAATGGACGCAGGGCAGGCAACATGACTGCTCTGCCAATGTTGGAAAAATATTTTGATCATCAATACTTTCTACGGAAAGATTTACAAATTGAAAGAGGAAAATGATAGGAGAAATGTTCACATATCGAGGTATAGGAAAAGACTTTCTGGCTTATATATGATTGAATTTGAACTTTAACCAAAACAGGCTATTTGTAGCCTATTAAACTACGTGTAAACACACTGTACATCCACTTTGGCCATTAGGAAAAAGAGAGACATATATAATGGCCAATAGCTCCTGATATGTATAATTAATACCACTGGTAAGGTTAAAACCTAAATAGTGAAAAAGGCTACTTGGTTACTGAATATATATAAAAAAGAAACAGTCCAAAACTTATTTTCCTGGTCGCCATTTAAAATAAGAGGACTCTTTTGAGGAATACTACAAAGGTATATTTTGATCATTATCCTCATCGTAATATATATGACTAATAATTTAAAAATGTTTGTCCAGCTGCTATGACTAAGCAAAAACGGACATAATTTTTTCTTCGTACAAAATATCAATGCTAAGCTTGGAACTCAGGATTTCCAACTCTGTGTCCATTCCCCAAATTAGATAGGATTATGCCCCATTTCAGCAGTCAGGAGCCAGAGTGGTCGTCACCCTATTCCCTCAGAGTTGGGAAAATTAAAACATAAATGGAGTTAAACAGAGTTCCTCTGTTAGGTTTATGATTAATCTCTCAATTTAAAACTTTATTCCCTTTCTTGTTCCACACCTGTTCCTCAAGACTGAGGAGCATCAAAGTAAAGGGGTGAATTGAAACTGTGTACAAGCCCCTGTACCTTTGTTTTGAAGTACAATGTTTTTCCTTTCACCCCCCAGTCTGTCCCTCAGTCCCAAAAGGTTGACTCAAGAGTTAGTGATTAAGAAATACTGACAGAGCTGGAGTTCTCTTCGTGGCTCAGTGGTTAATGAATCCGATTAAGAACCACGAGGATGCGGGTTCGATCCCTGGCCTTGCTCAGTGGGTTATGCCGCAGGTGCGGCCCTAGATAAAGGCAAAAAGACAAAAAAAAAAAAAGAAAAAAAGAAATACTGACAGAGCTAAAAACTAGTTAACAGTCTCCATGTTATAACCTGCCTTGGCCCACTAACTTACTCTAACCAGCTTTTCAAACGATTTCTTCCTTTCTTAATTGCTTTCTTTTACTAATTATTACTTTCTGGTTGGAGTTATATTGCATACCACCGTGGGAACTCCTAGAAACGTCATCTTAACTGCTCAGGCAGGAATTTTTGGTCAGTGCTGGTGAGGTCATCTTCCACATAGCCCCCTTTCCATCACCCAAAATATGATGAGCCTTTCATTTTGTACAGCTCCTCTGAGTTTCTTGCTACTTGCCAGATAAAGCCAATTAATATATTCACAGTTGGGAGTTCCCGTCGTGGCGCAGTGGTTAACGAATCCGACTAGGAACCATGAGGTTGCGGGTTCGATCCCTGCCCTTGCTCAGTGGGTTAACGATCCGGCGTTGCCGTGAGCTGTAGTGTAGGTTGCAGACGCGGCTCAGATCCTGCGTTGCTGTGGCTGCGGCGCAGGCCAGTGGCCACAGCTCCGATTAGACCCCTAGCCTGGGAACCTCCACATGCCGCGGGTGCGGCCACAAAATGACAAAAGGCAAAAAAAATATATATATATATTCACAGTTGAATTTTTGTTACTGGACAGATTTTCTGGCAGTGACAGTGGCCTCCACAGCAATCTTCTGATGGCACTTAAGGACAAAGAGAAACACAGGTGTGGTACCCCATAAAACCTTTGAGTTCACTGTCTCTCTCATTATTTTCAAGGGCCATTGGTAGGTTCCTTGGCTCTAAACTCCACTCTCTTTGCACAAAGCTCACAATCTAATTGGCTTTCGTCAATTCCCTACTTGGTTGGAAATGCTGAGCCTGGTTTTTTTCCCTGACCATTGGAAACTCAGCCTCTGTCCACCAGTGCCAAATATAAACATGGAGATGCTTGAGAGAAGGAGAAAGAAATAGCTTTTATTATTTTGCCAGGCAAAGAAGGCCACAGGAGGTTACCTCCTTACAGACTGTGCCCTTTGGAACTCAGGGAAGACCATGGAGGCAGAATGAAGCCCATTTCCTAAAAACATGAAATGTGGGACACAGAAAGGCTTTTGTGCTAGGAGCCCCACAGGGCCCTGCTCAGTTACATTCCCCCCCTTTTCTCTGATACTCCTCCATCCCGAGAACAGGTGTTGGACTAAAAAAGGGAATAACTATTTTAGATAGAGATGTTAATCATAAACTCAGCAGAGGAACTTGGTTTTAGGGGGACTTGATTTTTTTTTATTAAAAGTGTTTTTTTATTATAGTTGATTTACAATGTTGTCAATTTCTGCTGTACAGCAAAGTGACCCAGTTTTACACACATATATATATTCTTTCTCTCATAATATCTTCCATCATGTTCCATCACAAGTGATTGGATAGAGTTCCCTGTGCTATAAAGCAGGACCTCATTGCTTATCCACTCCAAATATATGCAATGGTTTGCATCTACTAACCCCAAACTCCCAGTCCATCCCACTCCCTCCCCACACCCCTTGGCAATGACAGCCTGGTAATTGGTTTTATTTACTTATTTTTTTGTTTTTAGGGCTGCACCCATGGCATATGAAGTTCCCAGGCTAGGGGTCAAATCAGAGCTGCAGCTGCCGGTGTATGCCACAGCAGCTCAGGATCCGAGCCATGTCTGTGACATACACCACAGCTCACAGCAACACCGGATCCACAACCCACTGAGCAAGGCCAGGAATCAAACCTGCATCCTCATGGATACTAATCAGATTCGTTTCTGCTGCACCACAACAGGAACTCCTGTTGGTTTTAAATCCTCAGTTCTGCTTTATCTTTCCCCAAGTCTTCCAGGAACTGGTCGATGATCACTCTGACTATTTCCTACTGAAATGGGGTGTAGTCCTGAGGAAGGAGGATGTGCCCCTGGGCTGAGAACAGCTGGGATTTTTTTTTTTTTTTTGTCTTTTTAGGGCTGTGCCCTTGGCATATGGAGGTTCCCAGGCTAGGGGTCCAATCAGACCTGTAGCTGCTGGCCTGCACCACAGCCCCAAGCAACTTGGGATCCAGTCTAAGCCAAGTCTGCCACCTACACCACAGCTCATGGCAATGCCGGATCCTTAACTCACTGAGCAACGCCAGGGATCGAACCAGTGTCCTCATGGACGCTAGTCGGGTTCGTTAGCCGCTGAGCCACGACGGGAACTCCAGGATTTGTTAAACTGAGTAAAATGGTAGGAGCTTAGCTCTACTGGATTAAAAAAAAAGGACTACATCAATCATTCCTGGGAGACCTCCCCAACTACACATGCACAGAAAGGCTCCAAGAAGTCAAGAAGAAAGGGGGTGCCAGGCCTTAATCAGTCTGATAATCATCCCATAACCATTTGTTCTGGAATCCTTTGCCAAAAGATGTGCATGCCTATTGGGGGGGGGGGGTTCTGGGTCTGGTCAGGTGTGATAAATAAAATAATTGGCCAAAGGTAAAAAAAAGACTGGGAATAACTGTCCTATATTAGTGGTTTAATTACTGAGCAGAGAATAAAGATCTCACCTTCAAGCCATCAATCACTGCTATCTCTCTGAGATGAGTCCTGACTCAATTTGGGGAATGAACACTGAATTAGAAATATTCCTCAAGTTCTTGTTGTGGCCCAGTGGTTAACCTACCCGACTAGTTCCATGAGGACACGGGTTCAATGCCTGGCCTTCCAATGGGTTGCTGTGAGCTGTGGTGTAGGCCACAGACATGGCTCCGATCCTGTGCTGCTATGGCTGTGGTATAGGCCGGCAGCTATAGCTCCAACTGGACCCCTAGACCGGGAACCTTCATATGCCTGCAGGTGCAGCCCTAAAAAGACAAAAGACCAAAAAAAAAAAAAAAAGAAAGAACAGAAAAAAAAATATTCCTGAGTTCCAAGTCCTGTATCCGAGTCTTGTATGATTAAGATGTTAATCCCTTGACCATTTTGGTGGGACAGACCCAGTGAGAAGTGGGAGGAATGACAACTAGAATTTTAACAGACAAAATAGCTCTCATTCTGTGAGAAATTCAGAATAAGCCCAAAACCCAGGCTGGAACTGGCACTTTCGGGAGACCTGTAGCAGTTGTCTAATTGTACCTAAGTAGGTTTTAACTTCTGATGTATGTAGCATTAATGTACACATAACAAGAGCTACTGACCATTACATATACATTTTTTTCCTGTTACTATAGGAACTAAAGCAATTTTGTTGTCTAAAAAGTAAGTACAAGAGGATAGCTTGAAATCATAAGGTTGCAGCTACCAGCTTTGAGAACGGCTGGTGGCATCCCAAGTCTCAGCTCAGAAAACCCAAGTTCCCAGCAACACAAGAACCTGTTCATTGTCATGTTCATAATGCCACTTAGTATTACCTGTATGCCTGAACCATAGCAACTCTATTTCTACTTTTAAGAGTATTTTTCCTAAATGGCTAAGGCAGGGGTGTTACTTTTAATGATTTTTGTGCTTTTTTAGATATGAGAAGATGCAGGAATTGGGGCTCATAAAAACCCTTACCTGAAAATATCAATTTATTTGAAAGCCTGTTCTGCCAGCATTTTTTTTTTTATTTTCTGAGCATAGAGTGCCATCTTTCTCGATTTCCACCCTGAACTCTTTTCAAGGTGTGTTCAAGGTCAACAGCTATAATCCTTGTAGAGGTACATGGCCAGTGCATTTTTTAGTTTGCAGGGCCCCTTCATGCTTTGAGAAGTATTTCATGACCATTTTGTCCCATGGTACTAGGAATACTCATTCCTAGGTCTGGCAAAGACTTTACTGATAGGCCACTTAGTGTATTATTACTGGACTAGGCCTTATTAACAGGGGCCAAAAGTCTCGGGATCCCCGGTCTCATCGTCCAGGAAAATACTCCCTCTCGCTACTTCTTCTCATAATTAAAGTTACACTATTGTAGTCATTGATCTCGTAGGGAACTGTATATCATCACTTTATCAGAGGCTCAGTCACACATTTGGTAAGGTGAGAAACAACAGCTTTGTAAAACAGGCGATAAAAAAAGAAATACAGCTAGCACTATTAGTACAGTCATAAGTTAAGAATTTGTCAAGAACTGTCAAGAACTGTCATTAGGCGCAGCCTGCCCAGGTCGGCCAGCTCAGTCTGCTTTGTACCAGTCCTTGTCTTTAAGCAAAATCTTATGTATATACAGATATACGTTTTATGAATATATATACATAGGTATTGTTCACAAAATATTCAACCCGATTTACCAGTGTTAGTAGGCTGATTATCCCTACTGTGGTTTAATTGTTCCTAACATAAGGGAGCCCTTAAATTTAAATTACCATAGCCTGGTATTAAATCTCCTGGCTATAGATCATGGAGCATCTGTTTTTCATCCAAAGATAGATTACCGAATTAAACTTCAGAAACAAACTTAAAAGTGCTCTTTTAATAATTCAGCAACATAAGAGCAACAACATAAAAGCAAGGAACTACTTGGGAAAGGAGTCGTTTTAAGTACAGACCTCAATTAACAGAATTAACAGAAGAACAGATGTCCACTGAAGCATCTCTTTCTTTCTAAACTTACCCTCATTTTTATCAACTATAGCCAAACTAAAACTAATTTATTTGCAAATTAAGCCTGGTCTCAAAAAACTTGGCCCAGTGATTTATATAAATATAATTGATCATATAGACTTTTCTAAAAATTGGTTTTGCTAGAATTTTTTTTCTTTATTTGTCTTTTTGTCTTTTAGGGCCGCACCCACGGCATATGGAGCTTCCCAGGTTAGGGGTCAAATCGGAGCTGTAGCCACCAACCTACACCACAGCCACACCAGATCTGAGCGACGTCTGTGACCTACACTGCATCTCATGGCAATGCCGGATCAGATCCTTAACCCACTGAGCAAGGCCAGGGATCGAACCTGCATCCTCATGGATGCTAGTTGGGTTCTTTAACTGCTGAGCCACGATGCAAACTCTGGTTTTGCTACAACTTTCAAAAGGAATCTCAGACTGTGCTTTTAATGCCTTCTCAGGGTTAGGAAAGCCATGCCAAGGGCTTGTCAGAGATTTTGCCTTACAATTTTAGGTCAATTTCTCCCTTTTCAAGGTCTCCAAAGTACTTTGAGATTCCTGCAGGTCACCTGCAAGGTGGCCTTCCTATTTTATCTAATAAACCTGCTAGGAACTTAAGAGTTTCCAATCTCTGGAAAGATCAGATAGAAAGAAAGGTGAAATGTTTCAATTCTGCTTACAAAAGTATAATTTACCAAATTGCTCTACATCATAATTTAGTTTAAAAGAATTTCTTTATACCTAGAAAACACAGATTAAAACCAATACTATTTCAGAGAGAAACTGTAAAAAATTATAACCGTATTCACCAGTTCACTCAGCCCACTGTAACTAATCTTTCTCTTTAGGGCCATACCTGTAGCATAGGGAGGTTCCCAGGCTAGGTGTTGAATCAGAGCTGTAGCCGCCGGCCTATACCCCAGCCACAGCAACGTGGATCCAGGCTGTGTCTGTGACCCACACCAGAGCTCATGGCAATGCCAGATCCTTTACCCACTGAACGAGGCCAGGGATCCAACCCGCATCCTCATAGATACTAATCCGGTTCATTAACCACGGAGACATGACAGGAACTCTATCTTTTTGTTGTTGTTGTTGTTAACAGTTTATAAATCCATCAGATTTCCCATTAGAACTCTTTCATTTCTTACCCAGTTCAACATTATGATCTGAAAGTCAGAAAATTATTTTTCAAAAAATGGGCAGAAGACCTAAACACAGTAGGCACATGGAAAAATGCTCAACATCACTAATTATTAGAGAAATACAAATCAAAACTACAATGAATGAGGCACCACCTCACACCAGTCTGAATGGCTATAATTAATGAGTCTACAAATAACAATAAAAAGTGTGAAAAAAAGGGAATGCTCCTATGCTGTTAGCGGGAATGTCAACTGGTACCACCATTATGGAAAACAGTATGGATGTTCCTCAGAAAACTAAATATAGAACTACCATAAGATCCAGCAATCCCACTTCTGGGCATGTATCTCAACAAAACTACACTTCAAAAAGATACATACATCCCTATGTTCATTGCAGCACTATTTACAATATCAAAAAAATGTAAACAATCTAAATGTCTATCGACAGGTGAGTGGTATAGGTGTCCCTGCTGTGCGGCAGCGGAAATGAATCTGACTTGGAACCATGAGGTTGCAGGTTCGATCCGTGGCCTCGCTCAGTGGGTTAAGGATCTGGCATTGCCGTGAGCTGTGGTGTAGGCTGGCAGCTGTAGCTCTAATTTGACCCATAGCCTGGGAACCTCCATATGCTGCGAGTCCAGCTCCAAAAAGCCAAAAAAAAAAAAAAAAGATGTGGTGTATATACACACTGGAATACTACTCAACCATAAAAAGAATGAAATAATTCCATTTGCAGCACAATGGATCCAACTAGAGAGTCTCATACTAAGTGAAGTTAAGTCAGAAAGAGAAAGTCAAATATGATATTATTTATATGTAGAATCTAAAATATGGCACAAATGAACCTACCTATAGAACAGAAAAAAACTCACAGACATGGAGAACAGACTTGTGGTTGCCATGGGGGAGGGGAGGATGTACTGGGAGTTTGGGGTTAGTAGATGTAAACTATTACATTTAGAATGGATGGGCAATGAGGCCCTACTATATACCTCAGGGAACTATGTCCAGTCTCTTGGGACAGAACATGATCAGGGATGATATGAGAAAAAGAATATATGTAGTGCGTGTGTGTGCGTGTGTGTATTATACACAGTTACATATTAGTATGTATATGAATGGGTCACTGCTGTACAGCAGTAATTGGCACATTGAAATCAACTGTAATAAAAAAAATTTAAAAAATCCTTTCTATAGATCTTCTTGAAGAGGAAGCATTTTGCAAAGGCATCAGAGTAAAACCAGTTACTGTCTATAATGACAAAAAGGTATGTTTAAAATCTGAACAATGTAATTTGACAAGGAAACAGTTACTGCTGTGACATATTACACTAAGATTAGTAATTAGAAGTATGACCGATAAACATTTTACCAGGACATATCAGCTTCTTAAAAATTCCATATAATTTTTAGGAGTTCCCATTGTGGCTCAGCAGGTTAAGGACCTGGCATTGTCTCTGTAAGGATGTAGGTTCAATCTCTGGCCTCATTCAGTGGGTTAAGGATCCAGCATTGCCACAAGCTGCAGCCACAGCAGCAGCACTAATTTGACCGCTGGCCAGGGAACTTCCATATGCTGCATGTGAAGCCATAAAAAGAAAAAAAAATGATCCCATATAATTTTTAGAGTGTTTGCATTAATAATGCTTATCGATACACTTTAAGCTAAGAAGGCTTATTTCTCATTTGAAAATGCTTTCCATATAATTTAACATACCAAATAATCTTGGTTAATTTAGTATTTCTCTGAGATGCTTCAGAGTTCCCCTGGAGCATCCCAAAGTTAGCTGGAAGTCAAAAGAACTTGTATTACTACTTTTTTTTTGTTTTTATTTTTTTCCTTTTTAGAGCCACACCTGCGGCATATGGAGGTTCCCTGGCTAGGGGTCAAATCAGAGCTACAGCTGCCGGCCTATGCCACAGACACAGCAATGCCAGATCCAAGCAGCGTCTGCAACCTCAACGCCTGATCCTTAACCCACTGAGTGAGGCCAGAGACTGAACCCACAACCTCGTGGTTCCTATTCGGATTCATTTCCGTTGCGCCACGATGGGAACTCAGGAAGTCAAAAGAACTTTTAATTAAAGTTTGATACTTGAGAAGTTTGTCAAAAGGTTTCAAAACTCTTCAGCAAATAAGATCATAGGTCACTGTGAAATAAGCCTTTCTCTTTAACCAAATTCATAGCAGATCTCAAAAGCGAATATAGATCACTTAAAGGCAGAGAATTTCAAACAATCTGCAGCTCAGCATTAACTTGTCTTCTTAACGGATAAAGTCAAATTTAAGTTTTGCACTGATTTACTTTTTAAATTAATTTATTCAATTAAATTTATTATAAACATAAGTCCCAACCATGCACAAAAATCTTTTCTTAGTGTCCAGTTCCCACCAACCTTCCATCAGTTTTTGTATCCATATTATCTTGCCCCTTATTCTTTTTTACATTCAGAAGCAGCCACCTCTAGGAAAAAAATCACTCTTTTCCCTTAAGAAAATGCAATGCCATTCCTCATCTCTTTACTGAAAACATACATCCTAGTTTCCTTAAGCAACCAAGAATTTTTATATAAATAAAAATTTCTAAAAACAGGTTTTTTTCTTATAGAGAACTTCTCAGGGTGGCACTGAATATTAATAGTCTTAAATATCTTTAGTTTCTCTGTAAAATGAAGCCAGTATCCAGTAATTAATACTCCAGTATATTATTCTATCTGGAAATGACCTAGTTATTCCATAATCTTCCATCATTTAACATAGTTTAAATTGTGTACAACTCTCAATTTTCACATTACCAAATATCTGCAGAGATTATTTCTTTTTTCTTTTTTTTTTTGGTCTTTTGTCATTTTAGGGCTGCACCCACAGCATGTGGAGGTTCCCAGGCTAGGGATCTAATCAGAGCCATAGCTGCTGGCCTAGGCCACAGCCACAGCAATGCAGGATCCGAGCCACATTTGCGACCTACACCACAGCTCACAGCAACACCAGAACGCTAACCCACTGAGCGAGGCCAGGGATCGAACCCCCAACCTCATGGTGCTTAGTCGGATTCATTTCCACTGTGCCATGACAGGAACTCCCTGGAGAGATTATTTTAAAGTAGATATTCCTAAAACAATTTTTCCTAAGTTGTCCCTAAAGAGTTCACCCAAAAGTTTGTCTCTCATTACTTATAAAATTTTTATATTATTTTCTTGCTGACAAACTGCAACAGATATAACAAGATCTTATTTTACTTCTATTAAACCTAGGTAAGATAAAGGTTTTATACTTAATGTTGATGACTCTAAAGACATGTCTCTATCACTTAAATCAACAAACCTACTACCAGATATTAATTTAATACTGAGTATTTCCAAGTTCACATGAACCGAAAATTAATTCTGTCCAGTTACCTGTTTGAGAATTTATAAGTGCTTAATTTCAGTTCTTTAAGCCAATTAAGTAGAGATCGTTTACAAATTAATTTTGATAATATCAAAGGTAAAGACAAAGAAAATGCATACAAACATACAACCAGATCTCATTATCTTCATTTTCTAAGCCTAATTATGGATCTGATATCACAATATAAAATTCACTGTTATAAATAACAGTTGGAATAAGTTTTCTTTGTCCTTGGACTCATAGCTATCAGATGGAACTGCAGAAGTGCTTCCCAAATTGAGTCGAATTAAACATTCACGCACAAAACTGAAAGCAAAAGCAGGATCCTTGCCAGTCAAAAGGAAGCCACAAACCAACTCAAATTGGTTGCCAAGTCCCACTAAGCCCAGGACCTGAGTAAGAGTGGTGCCCTTAGAGAATTCTTAAATGGACCAGATCCGGGGGGCCTCAGAGTGCTCTTGGGGGACTTACCCAGATGCTGGCAGAGGTGTCATGATGGCCCAGATGCTACTTTTCTTCTTCCCCAAAATGATTTCTCAGAGTAGGAGGTGTGGGCAGAAAGAAAGATGTCCTCAAGGTGAAGGTGGCCTCGGAGTTGCTGGGGCAGTTTCTCTCTAGTCTTCTGATCCTATCCCAGAGCTCCAACTACTGAGACAGTAGGTTGGATATGATCTGGACATGGCCCTATGGCAGGATCCCTGATTTGGCCTCTGGAGGCATCCTTCAGCCCTCTGCTCTCCTGAAAGAGGCTGGCATAGAGAGAAACCCCAAAACATCTTTTGAAGCCCAGGGGACACACAGGGCCAGCTGCCAGTCAGTTGACCCCAAATTGGCCCCCAGAGTTTGTTGCCAAAACTTGGCCTCTGTCCACTGGTGCTGAACGGAAACTCTGAAACAGAGTTTTGGGTGAAGGAAAAAAAATAGCTTTTATCTTTGCCAGGCAAAGGAGGCCAGAGTAGGTTAATGCCTTACAGACTGTGCCTCTTGGAACTCAGGGAAGGCCATGAAGGCTGAATGAGGCCATTTTTCTAAAAACAAGAAATGGGGACAGACTTTTGTACCTAGGAGCCCCACGGGGCCCTGCTCAGTTTCAGGATCTTCAGATTCCTAGTGGTACCAGCCAGACTCTGCTGGTTCCAACTTAAAAACTGGACAGAGGAGTTCCCGTCATGTCTCAGTGGTTAACGAACCTGACTAGTATCCACGAGGATGCAGGTTTGATCCCTGGCCTTGCTCAGTGGGTTAGGGATCGAGCATTGTCTTAAGCTGTGGTGTAGGTCACAGATGCAGCTCAGATCCTGTGTTGCTATGGTTGTGGCATAAGCCAGCAGGTATAGGTCTGATTCGACCCCACACCACAGCTCACGGCAACACTGGGGCCTAGTTGGATTTGTTAACCACTGAGCCACGATTGGAACTCCAACAAATATTTTTTTAAGGCAAAGTTTTATTAAACATATCTATAATTTTGTATCTCGAGAACTTGGCTTGTAACCATGAGGCTGTCAGTCCCAAAATGTGGCTGGAGAGACATGTGGGTTAATTTCCATTTTCAGCCAAGGTCTAACAAAGTTGCTGCCAGCTCTCAGGGAAATTACAACCTGTATTACAATGGCCATTATGCAGAACATTCAAGTCTAAGATCATTTAAAAAGTGTACTTAAGGAGTTCCTGTCATGGCTCAGGGGTTAACAAACCTCACTAGGATCCATGAGGTTGCAGATTCGACCCCTTATATTGCTCAGTGGGTTAAAGATCCCGAGTTGCTGTGAGCTGCAGATGCAGCTCGCATCTGACACTGCTGTGGCTGTGGTGCAGGCCAGCAGCTACAGACCCGATTTGACCCCTGGCCTGGGAACCTCCATATGCCATGGGTGCAGCCCTAAACTTTCAAAAAAATAGTGTACTTGAAAGTAAGCGCTCCTACATTAAACAAACAGAATAGGATACATAGTTTAATTAGCAAAAGACAACTCCAAAAGCCACCCCTCCAGCCCAAATTCCAAAATAGCGTCATTAAAAATTGTTATAGAAGACAATTGAAAGTTTAAAGACACAAGATCATAAACAAAATTGACCAAACCATTATCCTTACAGCTACAACAGCTTCAAGGCCAGGCACTTTAAAATCATAGCTGCCCCCTCCATGCTGCATTTTCCTAGGGGTCCATCATTAAAATACTGACCCCAGAGATTGTTGTTTTAGTTGTATTAACTGGCACACTGAAAAAGAGACTGTCCTTCAAAGCCCTATGCAAATTTGTCAAAATCAATTTGAATGCCCTGATACCCACTCCGAGAAGTATGCCCCCATATAGCCATCTCCCCGGCCAGTACTGATGGGACTCCAAGAGTTTCCCTGGGAAAGTGGTATGCTCTTTACTTGAACAGCCAAGGAAGCTAAAATTAAAGTTAAGAAACTAGAGGCTGGAGAGGGGATCCCCAGAAAAACGGCAGATGCCAGTGAAGGATGATAATTCTTACCACAGTCTCCAGAATTTGTTCGTAAAGCCCAGCTGAGAGACAAAATGAAATTTCACGTGGTCCCTTTCTAAATCCAGACCTATTAGTTACTGATTCTTCCTCTCTCAGGGACAACTACTGCCTGCATTCTCTCGTTTTGCATCCTTAAGTGCTTGGCGTGGCTTTCTGTCTGCCTGGAACACACAGGCTATGGGTTCTTTCTTTGGTTATCTTTGGGAGTGACTCCAGCCAGATCTTGGGAATGCAGTAACCTTTGCACCCTCTCTGAGGATACCTTTTGTGTCCATGGAGTTATTTAACACTTCCAGAAATATTTTACCATTTGTTCCAGCTAAAACATGGCAAGGCAGTTGAAAGTGTTTAACAACTTTACCATCAGAAATTTGGCTGAATTGGAAACTGATATTTAGAGCTTGACAAGAATTTTTTTTAAAGCTTCCACTCTAAGCTAAAATGAAATTATGTTCCCAGAGAAAAAGATAAACTTTCTGAAACCCTTGTAAAACAATTTATGGGTGGATCAACCTCTGGTGTCATTTAAATTACAACCTAATTCCCTAAAGAACTGAGAACAACTGTACTTAAAATTCTTTGTAAATCTAGAAATGCAGTTCTAGGAGTTCCTATTGTGGCTCAGCAGGTTATGAACCAGACAGCTTATCCCTGAGGATGCGGATTCCAACCCTGGGCTTGCTCAGTGGATTAAGGATCCTATATTGCCACAAGCTGTGGTGTAGATCACAGATGCAGCTTGGATCTGGTGTGGCTGTGGCACAGGTGTAGGCTAGCAGCTGCAGCTCCAATTTGACCCCTAGCCCAGGAAATTCCATATGCTGCAGGGGCAGCTGTAAAAAGAGGAAAAAAAATTGCAGCTCTAGAGGTAGTTCAAAGTCCGAAGTTATTCCTTTTACTAATCAGAAAACCTCCCTACCTCAAAAGCTTTGTAACAGAGTCTTTCTTGGAGGAACTTGCATTCCTTCCCTGTGCTTTGAGATAAGAATGTTTTATAAACTGAAAGGAGATACTTATTAAAACAAAGTGGGGGCAATGTAGTCAGAAATGGGCAAGTTAAAAAAAATTTTAGTGAGTTCCCTGGTGGTGCAGCAGGTTAAGGTTCCAGTGTTACTACTGTGGTTCAAGTCGCTGCTGTGGCGTGGGTTCAATACCTGTCCCAGGAAACCTCTGCAAGCCATGTCTCCCAAAAATCTTAAAGTGTTTCTCCACAGATACTAGTGAAAGGATTTAGCCATCTGAGCAGGTAAACATATTCAACCTACCAGAAAAAATACTTACAAAAAGTTGAAACTAACTAGTGAGTTTTACCTCATTATACCTGTCTCATAGCTGAAATTTTAAAACAGGACTATAAGGTGTTCGCATCTGTGTTCATGTGTGTTTATGTACATAGCAGATGTGTGATTAAATCTGCCTCTGGACAGTATTGCTACAACTGGTTCAAGAGCTCTGTTTAACTGACTTAAAAACAAGTAAACACTTATGTTAAAATATAATAGAGCCTAACAAATTCTTTAAGTTCATGTGGTCTCTAGGATTATGTTGTGTTTATGTAGGTATATCAATTATATTTTATTTATACAGGTGTGTGTTTTGGAAATTGTGAAATTCCTAAAAATCTGATGTGTCCTGGTCTAATATCAGTCATAATTCCAATTATCTATTGGGCTGCACCTTCAGATCTGCAGGTCTTGTACTAGCCCAGCCTGAAGACCAAAGAAAGAGCACAAGCTTGTACTGCTCCCCCCACCCCCGCCCCCGCCGTACATTACAGGCCAATAATAGAGGAGTTGCTGGGGCAAGGAATAGTGCCTTTATTTACAAAGCCAGAAGACCAAGAAGATGGTAGTCTCGTTCCAAAGAACCATCTTGTCTGAGTTAGAACTCAGGCTTCTTCTATACTATAGGGGGAAGGAGCACAGGCAAGCATTTCCTGGTTTCGGTCAGCCTCCAGAGGGGAGGTGTTACTTTCTTCCTTCCCCAGTCATTAAAAGGTGGGCCTAGTCAGGACGTTTCTTGAGAGCTAACCAGAAGTATTTCAGCTTAATGCTCATTACCTAGGAGGCAGGGTTCTCAGGAATGAGCCATTACGTGTAATTTAGGCTTACAGGCAACATCCTTTTAGTGATCAACCTGAAACAGAATACAAAGTTTCTTACCTATTACAATTCCCCACTGTCAATGTTCATTCCACTATCTTGTGGGCAAAGGGATGAAGACAGTTCTGGCTACTTCCTGCTGAACGTTCTGTTCAGATGGGACAGGTTTTCTTCCACCCATTCTGAAAAGGTATATGCAAACACTGGCAGGTTTTCTGACATTTCCTGCAGCTTGAGGTATTTTAGTCATGTCTAATTTCTGGTCCTGGGTGGGGCAGGTTCCTCTGTGTTGAGTCATCTCGGGAGGTCTGACAGCAGTCTTTGGGTTATTTTTAGACTCTGATATCAAGCTGTTTAACTTCAGGGTGAGGTCTAACAGAAGGTTAATCAGCTCATTCTCCACTATCAATTTTAGCCAGGTTCCTGTGGGGAATTAGGCACCTCAGGTCCAAGGGAGACCCTGGGCCTCTTCATTCCTGAGGGTTCTTTTCTTTCTACCATATGAGAAGCTCAGCCTTTTATTGTTTTCCTCTTATGTTTCAGCCTAGGGTAATCTGTGTTTCAATGTTCTCCCTCCTAATGAGGGAGGAGATATATAGGCCCCTGGGCCAACAGCTGAGACTTGTTAGGCTGAGTAGATTGGACCTTGCTTCTTTTTGACACCTCAAGGAGAAAGTTAATTGCAGGGGCTGAGCTCTTCTGGAGTAGAAAGATAAGATGACCACTTCAATCACTCCTGTGGTCAAGGAGATCTCCCCAATTACCCATGCGCAGTAAGACCCTTAGGGGGCAAGGGAGAGGGAGCCAGGCCATAATAAGTCCTGATACCATCCCAGCACCTTTTTCTCTGGAATCCATCTTTTCCAAAAGATACACACACCTGTTGGGGAGGCTCCTGGGGAGGCTCCTATGTCCAGTCAGGTATAAGAAAACAAGATAAGTGGCCAAAGGTAAACAAAGACCCAGAAGAACTGCCCTATATAAATGAGTTAAATCATCTCTCCGGTGTGCTCCTCACTGAGGGTGGCCCCTGCACCCCCCTCTTTAGGGTGTCTATTTCTTCTTTGCTTCTGACTTAAACTACTTCTCTGTATGTTTTCTGACATGTTGTGCTATGACTAACTATAAAGGCTACACCTGTTTGTCTTTGACTCCTTGAAACATTCTTGCTTTCAACAGGGGGCAAGAATCAGAGCAATTCCACTTTAGCCTCTAACTGACCTAGTGGCTAGGATACCTGGTTTTCATCCACGCTGCCCAGGTTCAATTCCTGACCAGAAAATTAAGATCTTGCTCCAAGCCATCACTCACTACTGTCCCTCCGAGATCACTTGCAGTCAACACACTGTTCCTTCCCCAGGAGTGGCTTACTTCTCTTTAGGTTCCTCACATTCCTGAATCCTATACTGCTGCCCCCAAGAGTGGCATTCCATTTTACATCTCTCATGTGTTGTTCTTCCCTGTTGAACACTTTAAAAGCAACCTCAACCAATCTGTGTTTATTCAAAGTGGACCATCTAATTTTTTGCCAAGTTTCTCCTGATATTCTGAAGCACTTTGCCCAAGATAAAGTCAAATTTACCATTCTAAGATTTTCAGGGGGGTTGGGAGCTGTATTAAGACGAAACCTATAGGCCTGATAAATCCTTTCCAAAAATTGAGGGTTTTTCTTTGTCCGAGTCTCTTTAAGTTTGTTCAAATTCTTGCTTTGGTTTTCCTTTTCAAAGCCCTGCCAACATGCAATAAGCAGTTTTCTAGAAAGAACATTCTTCCCTCATTGGGGTCCAAATTTAGTTCAGCTTTGGACACTGCCAAATAGGCTTCAGGTTTAGAGAAGTGCTCCCTTACCCCCATAGAGAGTTGAAATCTTTCCAATTAAGGAAGTCTGAGAAACCCAGCTGGCTGGTCATTTGCATGTAGCCCCCAATATGAGATAACAGCAATGGAAATTGCCCCGCTCTGGAAGTGGCTTCTCACTTAAATTGTGTGCTTCTCACTTAAGGTTATAACCCAGGCCAATGCCCTGTGCCCCAGAAAATAACATGCGATTTTCTAGTTAATCCTTAGAAGGAGGGGAAGTC
Organism: Catagonus wagneri; assembly: GCA_004024745.2. Taxonomy (NCBI): domain Eukaryota; kingdom Metazoa; phylum Chordata; class Mammalia; order Artiodactyla; family Tayassuidae; genus Catagonus; species Catagonus wagneri. The sequence goes on along the minus strand of PVHT021183617.1, from coordinate 13,926,358 downwards.
CTGAGCTCAGCTGGAGGAATTAAGTTTTGAAGCAACATAACCTTACTTTCATTGCCCTAATTTTCCCTGATGTAATAGCACAAATACTTGTAAAATGATGTCATTCTTCTCCATTTCTTCACAAGGTGGCTATAAACCCATTCAGTCACTGTAAATAACAACTGATCAGCTCTAACCATTAAAAGGATGCCTTTTTGCTTTGGCATCAACCAACCAGGATTACAATGCAATTGCAATGAAATTCTTGTCTGTCACAGCAGTACCCATTTACAATAATTACTAAGATTATAACTGATATTGTTTACCAAGATAGGGTAAGTTCCAAACTATATGCAAGTTCCATGTAATTTCCAGAATGTGTATATTAATATTTACTCATATGATACACTCCAAGAAGTTTTATCACCACTTATTTGACAATGCTTCCCACATAGCATACGAAATAAGCCCGATTGGTTTACTATTTCTCTCTCCAAGATGGAGAAAATAATTTAAAGTATTGCAGGGACCCTTTGGAAAACCTCAAGAAGGTTAGCTGGAATTCAAATGAACTTCACTTAGAATTTGATTTGGGGGATTTGGGGAAGTGTGTCAAAAATATTAAAAAGTTTTGACCAGTGATAACAAAAGATCAACAGCAAATACAGATCACTTAAGAAACTCAATTACCAAAAGCAGTTCAATATTTTAGGAAAATTGTCTTCTTAACCAAATTCAGAGTTTTGTACCACTTTACCTTTAAAATTCATGTTTCTGAAATTCAAAATTAATTTTCTTGTTTAATCTTAGCCAGTCCTGATCATGCACAGAACTTTCAGTGTTCCTCCTCCACAAACCTACAATTTTCTGTATCCAAAATTTAATCTGCATTTCACTTTCTTTCCCATTCAGAATCAACAAGCAACCAGCTCTAGGATAGAACCATCTTTTTCCCTTTGACAAAAAATTTTCATTCCTCATAACTTCTTTGCTGAAAGCACACACACTACATCTTTATATACTGAAATGTTTCTCTTATAGTTCTTAACCTTAAAACCTTGATCTCTAGTGAAAACCAAGAAGAAAGTAATTGTAAACTATCATACTAGCATTTCCTGAAAGACAAACTGATGCTTTAGTCTTCCTTCTCTAGTCTTCCTTCTCTAAGAGTTAAAGGTATGTAAACTTAAGACCTGCCCAGCGATTAATGTTCAATTTTATATTTGAAAGGACCCAGATAGTTAAGTCTCATTTTCCTTAGTTTCAAGTTATGAAAATATGGAGATGACTTTAGATATTCTCAAAACATAATTATTCTCCAAGTTAAAACTCTTCATTTCCCTCTATTTACTTAAAAGCTTTGTCATATTGTTAGTTTTCTTGCTGACAGATTTTGTAAAAATAAGGTCTTATTTCTTTTAAATTAGATATAATAAAAAGTATTACACTTAATGTTGATGACTCTGAAGACATATTTATTAATCACACCAACAAGCTTAATCTAACTTTAGTAGGAGATATTAATACTAAATATTTCCGAAATCACATGAACCTGAAATTCATTCTGCCCGATTTCTTTTGTATTTGAGTATTTATATAAGCATTTAATTTCCTTTAAGCCAATTAAATTGAGCTCTTCAATTTTGGCAATGTCACACATCTATAACATGTACAAATACACAAACACAAGGAATTTGTAGTCCCCCTTCCAAAATCTCAGCCATGAATTAGGTACAACAATGTAAAGCCCATCAGTTGCGGAGAAGGTTGGATTCAAACTGGGTTTCTGGCAAATGAGACAAATCAAGGTCACCTTCTGGATGCTCAACCCTTTTTACTATTTGTGGAAAAATGTGATTCTATCTGTAGCTTTTGGTGATTTCTAGGAACCAAGTAGAAACTTTTTCTTCTTCCAGGGATAAAAAGAGACAGTTTTCTTACTTTTTTCTGTTCCTTTCTGCCATTTGATATCAGTCAGAGTTTAATATCAAAAGACTGATTTTTGGCTGTCAATGGAGAAAGAGTACCAAACAAGAAAAAAAAAAACAAAGGAGAACAAAGCCGTAAATAAATTTCAAGTTCGGTCTTGGAGTTTTACATATACCAAAGACATGGGAGGAGTTCCCGCCGTGGCTCAGTGGTTAACGAGTCTGACTAGCAACCCTGAGGATGCAGGTTTGGTCCCTGGCCTTGCTCAGTGGGTTAAAGCTCGGCGTTGCCATGAGCCGTGGTGTAGGCCGCACATGTGGCTCGTATCCTGTGTTGCTGTGGTATAGGCCAGCAACTACAGATCTGATTTGACCTCTAGCCTGGGAACCTCCATATGCTGCAGGTGAGGCCCATAAGAAGCAAAGAAAAAAAAAAAAAAAGACACGTGAGACTGTAAATGATGCACTTAACACAGCAAGGGTGGTAGTATACCACACAGGGTCCCAAGATAACCCTGTCTGAATCCCTGGCAGGGATTCTAACAGGATCTGTGGCCACACGTTGTTAAACTTTATCTTCTACTCACCTGTGGGTTCATAGCTGTAGTCAGATCACTTATCCAAAACGAGCTTCAGAGGACTTTCTTTAGGGATAGTCGAAACATTTCCCCATTCCCCAGAAGACAGAAATTCAAGACAAAACACAAAAGCACGCAAATGCTAGCCTGCAAAGAAACATGCAAACCAATTCACAAATCTGGTAGTTCAACAGCCCTTTCCTCTCTCCAAAGGCTTATTCCACTCAAATAAACTACAAACTGGCTTATTCTGGGGAGAAATCCTCAAACAAAGAAGAGATGCAACTATTTCTTCTCTCCAACGGAGAACCCGAACCCAAACAGCTTATTCTGGAGAAAAAGCGTAAACAGAGAGGAAATAAAGGTCCCGGCGCTGGAGCGACTTACCCTACTGTATGGAGCCCCAAATGTCCATTTCCTTGTTCCAAGTGCCAAGTGCTGGGGCAGCTTGGGGAATTTTGAAGCTAAGATCCTCAGGACTAAGCTGTCCCAGCAGCTGTTAGGGCCTTATCCCTAAATTCCCCAGGGCCAGCAAGCTTAAGTATGGCTCCTGGCTGGCTGCAACAAAATTTGTTGCAGTCAAAACTTGTAACACTCACCACACGACAGGCTAATAACTGGAGGAACTAGTTGCTGTGGCAAAGAAAAGCAACTTTACTTGGAAAGCCAGCAGACCAAAAAACCAGCGTCCCAAACAAACACTGCTATCTGAGGCAGATCTCGGGCTTCTTTTATACTAAAGGGGGCGGGCATAAAGTCAAGCATTTCCTGGTTCAGGCCAGCCTCCGGAGGTGATGTATGGCTTCTTCCTGTAGTCATCCACAGGTGGGCCTGGTTGGGATGTTTCCTGAGAGCTAAGCAAAGGTATTTAGCTTAATCTTCATTACTTGGGAGGCAGGGTTCCCAGAGATGGGCCATATGTATAATTTAGGCTCACAGGCAACATCTCTTTAGTGATTAATTTGAAATAGAATACAAAGCTTCTCCCTTATTACAGAGTCAGTGATCAGGGACAATCAGTGATTTAATGGGCAGAGGAGGGGACCACGGATCTTAAATGTCTGAATCAAAGTCCTGGAGTGACACCCCAGGGTGTGTGGCAGAAGCAGTCGGGAAGGACAATAGTCTTTGCTACAGAGTGGGAGGTGGGGGCCTGGTTGGGAGGTGGGAGTGGGGAGAATTTACCCACTATAGGAGAGAACTGAAGTCAGGTTGGCTCATCTGTTGCCAGGGAACCTAGCAGAGGCGCATGCCCGGCACTGTCCCTTTGATAAGCTGTCTTAGGGGAGACTTTCTAATCTTCAGAACAATCACTAGCTGGGGCCTGGAGCAAGTACATAGGCACTTGCTGATTGGGATCTATGATTAAGAGGAAAGGTCAGTCCTGTGAGTAGGGAGTAGGTGAAGCAGGAATTGGTCAAATAGGTGAAGCAGGATTTGAGAACAAGAGAACAACTGTCTTGAGTGACTTGCTCATACATTTTCATAAAACATTGTGTCACAGAAATAACTACATCTCCTTGAAAATTCCATTGTATTGAACTCTCATCAGATCTTAACAGACATTTTAAAAAAGTCCAACTGAAATTGGGTAGAAATTTCCAAAACTAATGAAAAAAATGGATTCAATCAGAATGAGTGTAATTACATGGGACTGAATAAACGGATGAGCATGATCATTTCTGTGATTTTTTTTTCTTCTTTTTCTTTTTAGGGCCACGCCTGCAGTATATGGAGGTTCCCAGGCTAGTGGTCTAATCGCAACTACAGCTGCCAGGCTACACCACAGCCACAGGAATACGGGATCTGAGACATGTCTGCGACCTACACCACAGCTCACGGCAACGCCAGATCCTTAACCCACTGAGCAAGGCCAGGGACCGAACCTACAACCTCATGGTTCCTAGTCGGATTAGTTTTTGCTGCGCCATGACGGGAACTCCATGTGATTTTGTTTTGTTTTGTTTTGTTTTTTAGTGCCACACCTGTGGCATATGGAGGTTCCTAGGCTGGGGTCAAATCAGAGCTATACCTGATGGCCTACACCACAGCCACTGCAACATGGGACTGGAGCCACATTTGTGATCTACAGCACAGCTTACAGCAGTGCTGGATAGGCCAGGGATCGAACCCGAAACCTCATAGTTCCTACTCAGATTCGTTTCTGCTGTGCCACGACGGGAACTCCTGTGACTTTCTTGCTTTAAGCATTGCTAGCTCTTTTATGTTTTGCTTTTCCAAACCTAAGGAAACTTTTCTGAGTCATGCAGCATTTTGGTAAAGTAGACAAAGATGAACCATTCACTTTTTCTTCCCGATTCCTCTAGAATTTGGAAACCCTTAAGTATTATTTTCATGGCAATATAGTTGGTTATTTGCATAAGTTCATTATGAATCTGTTCTCTTTGTAAAAGACACAATTGAAAACATTGACTATATTACCAAGGGATTGACTGGATGGCCATATTTGAGAGATGTATGCATAGACTCAGATATGACCAGACAGCTTTAAGGAACTAAGGTAACCTGCATGAAGACAAAAAAGGAAAAATCAACCTAGTACCTTGTTTTGAAGGAGAAAATGTCCTAAGATGAATAGGGGGAACACCCCAGTCATGATGACTAAGCAAGGTCCAGCCAACAGACCTTAACCACCCCAACCCACACGTCGCTTCAGTAAATTTGCTCCTGCATCAGCAGTCCTGCTTGTACCCACACAGCAATCCTAATCCTGCCTATACCCACTCCGCTATGTTACGCCAAGCACGGACTCAGAAGTGCTAGCCCATAAAAGTCTTGTGAAACCCTTCCTCCGTGCTCAAGCTCTGGACAGCGATCTCCTCTGGGCCCACCGGCGTAATAAACTTGAGTTCTCCAATTCTTCCAGTGCTCGCTTGGTTTCTTACCGGTGTTAGAGCTGTTGGAGCTGATACACAGCAGCCGCAGAGCTGCTGCACAGTGGCTATAAGAGTTTCAGCAAATTAGTCTTAAAAAAGAGCTTATGTAGTCATTATACATTATCAGGGCAAGTTTAATGCAAATAAACTACTTGGACTAAGATTATCTTTGATTAAAAATTGGAGGTGATTGTTCTTTTCTCTATGTTAGATTTTAATCCTGTCAATTGTCTTTGAGGTTTTGTATATATCTGTAAACTGGACTGGATGCTGGATTCTAGTTTCTTCAAGTATCTGGACCCTCCAAACTAACGTTTCCAGTTTTTTTATACCCTTCTGATTTAGAATTACTTAAGAACAAAGACTGTCCTTGAGTCTCTTTGAAAGGGGCTATACCAGGTTCTCCTCACTACCCAGAAGGCAGTCAAACTTCAGGGCGCATGAGCCTTGGGTACATATTTCACAGCCAAAGAAGACTCCACCTGACATCTGGCCTGTACAAATGCTAGAGACGTTAAGATCAAATTGACTAGGAAGAGAGATAGCCGACATCAATGCAGACTGCTTCCTGCTGAGACATCAGTTGCTTTCCTCAAGCAGAGTTGACTATATCAAGATAAATTAGTAACACACACCTCATAGGCTCTTGCCCACAATTGCGTGCCGTAAGACCACAAAGTTTGCAAAATCACCCTGCAATAAACCCTTACTTTGCTGCAAACACCTGCTGTCAGGTGCCCATTGCTGGGCTAAAATTCTCCACCCATGATCTTTCTTCCCATCTCAGTACATTATAATCAGCCTTCCAAATTCTCAGGCCAAAATCTAGGAATCTCTTTGATTTTTTTCCCTCCTCTCACCCCTCATATGCAATCCATTAGTAAACTGATTGACTCTCGCTTTGAACACATCCAGCGTTCAACCACTTCTCACCACTTCCCCTTCTAGCAACCTATCTTCACCTCTCTCCTAGATTATTGCAACAGCTTCCTACGTAGTCTGCTTGCTTCCTCCCCTGCCCCCTACACTATGCTCTTCTCCCAGCACTTAGAATTATCCATTTACAGTGTAAATCAGTTATATCCTCCTCTGATCACTTGGAGATTAGCAACATGAGGAAACAGCCTCTGCATTGTTTCCATTTTTCCTGAATGGGTAGCAAAAGACAGGTACAGTTTCTGCAGTTGCAGTTTTACAGCAGATTTCTAGAATTGCTAACAACCAGCAGTTGTATAAAACTCTTGCTACTGGCATGTGACACAGCATCAGCACTGGTGATGGTTTTCAGATCTGGGCATGCTCCAGGAAGCTTAGTCTGGGGAATTGTTATGCATCTAAATACAACCTATGTGGTAGAGGCATTGGTGGTATAATGGTGAGCATAGCTGTCTTCCTAAATATAATCTATGTTTACAGGTAGGAATGTAAAATATAAATGGTCAAAGAGATAATATAATCTTATTAGCCAATATAATCTTACAGCATGGAGACTTATCCAGTATTTACACTATTCAGCTAGCTATACATTTTTTAGCCCAATTAATTTCTCACTTCTGAGAACGAAATTATTTTGAACTTGCCCCACTCTAAGGAAATGGTAGTTTCAACAGCAATTTTTCCATTTCCTTTGAATGTTTTTTGCTGTTGTTGTTTCAGTTTCCTTGTTAAAGCATCTTCTAAAGCATGTTTTGTCATCTCTGGTTCCAGGAAAATTATGCTATGTTTATATTACAGGCCTTATAGGGTTATTTGATTTCTTGAATTATGCACACATATTATCTTTAATATAAAAAATTTTTTTCTGACATTTTAAAATTTTAACACATTTGTAATGAATTTCTCAAAGTAAATTTGAAAAACAAAACAAAGTAAATTTTTCCTTCAAAATAAATAGAAACTATCCTTTCTTCCTGTCAACTTTAACCTCATATCGTTTGCTTTTTTTGTTGTTGTTTTAGGGCTGCACCTGCGGCATATAGAGGTTCCCAGGCTAGGGGTCAAATCAGAGCTGTAGCTGCCGGCCTACACCACAGCCACAGCAACGCCAGATTCGAGTCACATCTGCAACCTACATCACAGCTCTCCTCGGCAACACCGGCTCCTTAACCCACTAAGTGAGGTCAGGGATCGAACTCTCAACCTCATGGTTCCTAGTCGAATTTGTTTACGCTGAACCACAATGGGAACATCCTGTTAATTCTTTTTTTTTTTGTCTTTTTGCCTTTATGTAGAGCCGCACCTGCGGCATATGGAGGTTCCCAGGCTAGGGGTCTAACAGGAGCTGTAGCTGCCGGCCTTCACCACAGCCACAGCAACGCGGGATCCGAGCCGCGTCTGCAACCTTCACCACAGCTCACGGCCACGCCGGATCCTTAACCCACTGAGCAAGGCCAGGGATCGAACCCGCAACCTCGTGGTTCTTAGTCGGATTCGTTAATCACTGAGCCACGAAGGGAACTCCTAATTCTTAAATGATTAGTCGAGGGGTAGGGATGACAAGCAGCTTCCCATCTCAAGATACAAAGCATATATTTGAAGTTTTTCACCTGGTGGTGAGCAGGTCTGTAGGAGTCTGCAGTTCTGAAAACAGACCAGTTGTCCTGGGTCCATAGGGGCCATTTTTGGAGTTCTTTTGTGGCCTAGTGGTGAAGAATCCAGTGCTGTCACTGCTGTGGATTGGGTCTCTGCAGTAGCATGGATTCAGTCCTTGGCCCAGGAATTTCTGCGTGCTATGGGCCTCTGTAAATGGCGAAAACACCAAACATCTGTTTATAAGTGGAGATTACTATAACAATAATAAGAAGAAGAATCTTACTGATGTAAGGATTAACAAATTGGCCTCAAGCTCCTCATATTTATTCTAGTCTTCTTCCTCCATCCCTGGCAGGAATATTAAACTCCACTAATCATATTCCATTGCACTAGCTGGGCCACGTTATTCGGAAAGGAGCATTCAAAGAAAAAAAATCATAATAAACATGAATGTGAACTCTCTTCTATTTTTCTTCCATACTTGGGGACCTTTCCTTCTAGAGTTTGTAACACTTTCATCTTTATTCACATGCGATAGGCCTGGGATATACATGTGCTAAATTCTTTTGCTTCTGTTCCCTCTGATAACTGGCAGGTATGGCTTTCAGTTCTTCTCAGTAGTAAATTCTGAGATCCATGGATAGATATTGGGGTGGGTGAGTATGCAGGCCATAGCTGGATGTAACTTAATCAAGCTCTGGTTATTTAGTGACAGCTTGGGGACAAAGTCCTAGCTAATAGTAGGGTATTACTTTGGCTTCCATAATTCTCACACAGCTAGGGAGTGTGTGTCAGGGGGAAGGTGGGGAGTGAGATGGTTGTGATATTCCTAGGTCTCTGGGTTAACAGCATCTTTGTTAGAATAGAGGTCTCCAGAGAAATAGAATGAATAGGACATATATAGACACATAGAAAGGGATCTGAGGGATAATGTTACATGATTACAGAGATTGAGAAGGCTCATGATTTGCCATCTGCAAGCTGGAGGCCCAGGAAAGCTGATGGTACAGTCTTTGTTCAGGCCGGAAGGCCTGAGCACCAGGAGTGCTGATGTCTGAGGGAGAAGATGGATGTCCCTGCTCATGCAGAAAGAGTGAATTTGCCCTTCCTGCACCTTTTTGTTCAATTGGAGCCCTGAGTAAATTAGATAATGCTCACCCACACTGGTGAGGGAATCTTCTTAACTCAGTCTGCTGATAAAAAAGCTGATATCTTCTGGACATACCCTCATAGACACATCCAGAAATACTGTTTTACCTGCCATTGGGGCATCTCTTAGCTCAGTCAAGTTGACACATAAAATTAACCATCACATCAGTGTAATCCATTTCTTACCACAGACCTAACTGGATAGATCAATGAAATAAAAGTTCAAAACTAAATGCAAATGTTTATAGGAATTTAATATATTGTCAGCATTTTACCACTATATTCTCTTGAAAACAGAGCAGATATGTAAGTGCTTGATGCTAAGGGTGAAAAACTCTTCATATTTTACACACATTTCAGAGATTACTAATTCATATTTAGCCTGTCAAAGCCTCTGGGAATTCCTGGAGTGTATAGTAAAGAAATCAGTTTAACTTTGTTTACTTTCCAAGTGGTGAAATTTCAAATTTAAAATCATATTTGGCCAGAACTGCAGCACAATTTTTTTGGCCTGGTGTATGTCCAAACAAATCTGGGCATTAGTTGATTATTCAAAAAGTGCTTTCAAGATAATCAGGTATCAATTTGAGAAAAACTGCAGTGGCACACTGCTGAAATTAACTGTTGCAACTCTTGTGTTTCTGGTTTCTGTGTAGCCATTTTCCTTCACTACCTCTGTGTAGCCATGGCTTGTCTCTCTCACACGGTGCCCTGCTCCCCTGTCTCCATGTGCTGGAATGGGCACAGACCCTAGATTGGGCCAATCAGAGTCTTGATTGGTCTTTTGCTGCATTCTCTGGGCATGGTGATTAATTTAGGAATGAGAGCGTGATCCCACTTAAGCCAATCAGAGTACTTCCTGAGTTCTGGGCTGGAGCTGGGAAAGCAGAGTGTCCCTCCTTTGTGAGATACAAGACTATAGGCCTGGGATTACTGACAGCCAGCTTTTCTGCTACACAGAGGTTTTCAACAGCATCATAGACAGATATAAAGGCAAGTGATAAACAGGGGACAGATACTGAAACCCTTATAATACATAACATGGTTATCATTCTTAAATACACTTATTCTTATTTATCAATAAGAAAATAATAAAAACTCCAACTGAGGAATGGGCAAAGAGGTACAGGCATGTAATAGAAGAACTGAAATGGCCAAAAAATGCTTACTTAAGTAATAGCAAAAAAAAAAAAGTTAAATACATGTACACAATGGAATACTACTCAATCATAAGAAAAATAAAATAGTGCCATTTACAGCAAAATGGATGGAACTAGAGAGTACCATACTAAGTGAAGTAAGTCAGAAAGAGAAAGACAAGTATCATGTGATATCGCTTATATGTGGAATATAAAAATGACACAGATAAACCTCTACATAGAACAGAAACAGACTCACAGACATGGAGAACAGACTTGTGGTTGCCAAGGGTGAAAGGCAGGGAATGAGATGGACTGAGTTTGGGGTTAGTAGATGCAAACTATTACATTTAGAATGGATAAGCAATGAGGTCCTACTATATAGCACAGGGAACTATATCTAGTCACTTGTGACAGAACATGACAGAAGATAATATGAGAAAAATAATGTATATACATGCATTACTGGGTCACTTTGCTGTACAGCAGAAATTGACAGAACATTGTAAATCAAGTATAATAAAAAGTTTTTAAAAATAAGTTAAAATGTGAAGATAGCATCTGTAATCATTCATATTTACAGAGAGTAAAAACAATGATAGCATTCTACATTGTACAAGAGATGAATGCACTCTCATTCACTGGTCATAGGAGTGTAAATTGTTAACATTTTCCAAAAGGTCATGTAGTAAAGCCAGTCAAATACCTTCACCATTTGTCCCTGTTCTCCTCTCCTATCAATTGATCGCTTGTAGAAAACTTACCAGTGAACAGTCCTAGACTTTCTTATCCCCTTTTCATGGGACTTATGTGAAGTTGGGGCATAGAGGAAGAACTTTCTTCCATGTCCCCATAAAATTAAAACTGACTCCAAGTAGTGGGGAATCTCCTTTTGAGCAGGGAAATCAATAGCCACTGCTGTTCATGTAATGCGTTAGAAAAAAACACAAATATCCAATGAAAGGATGCAGGTTATACAGAGAGAATTCACAGAGTAGAGCTTTTTGCAGGCATTAAGCATTTAGATATATTTTATTAATATGAGACAAGAACACTTGATAACTTGAATCTTGGTTCCCAACAGGGGTATCATCAGGCAGTAAGGCTAGATTCACCAGTGGGAAAATAGGATGAGCCCGAGAACCATTCTCTTGGTGTATACCTCACTTTGCAAGGTCCACCAATGGCTTGACATGTCACTATTGACCCAAAGTGGGTCAGGCTTTGTCCTCCCTTAAACTGTGATCTCAGAATCCCCAGACATTGTCTAACTATGGACATTTGATCCCCTAACTCCTAGTACAATCAATAGTTCTTCTGACTATCCAAAGGTACGAGTTGTCCATAACCCTACTGTCTCAAAACTTTCTGAGTTTAGATTATCTATGTTCACAAAGCTTCTGCAGCTCTCACTGCTGACCAAGATCCAGGAACAGAAGCCCTTCATGGACTCCCATTTTACTGCTTTTTCTTTATTATATCTCTGATTCGTAAAAAATCAGTTTTGTTTTTCATTCTGGCTCATGACTTTTAATCCAATTACCATTGCACTGTGTTGTGCCATGACTATACTTTTCTAGGATTTAGAAAAGATTTATAAAAGCAATGTTATTCTCCTTTTTGTGTGAAATGTATTCATTTATATAAAGGCCCTTTCGATCCTTTCCACTGTTGTTAGGGATTTGGCATACATTTCAATACCTTGATGGATTCTAAAACATGGTGTCTGTTTTGCATCTCTATTCATGGGCTGGCTGGTTATTTTGTCAAGTAATTTTTCCCCTGAGTTCTCAGGGAAAAAACTCAACAGCTTTAAATAAACTGTTATTCCCAATTCTATTTCCAAATTAGCACTATCCCATTAGGAATTTTGGCCATGTTCACCATGTTCACACATTATTGCCCCTACAGGGATACTTTTTGCCCAAGGCCATAGCAATAGGCTCAGAGTGACTGGATCAGTGCTAGAGTTTTTTCTCAAGATCCTGCCTTAAGGGGTGCACACAATACAGAGTAAGAATGCTAGAGCACACTCTCTTGTCTCTACTCTTCTTTAAAATGCCCGCATAGGGTTGCATGATTATGCCACAACTTATCTTTTTCTCCATCTGCATCTTTCCTTTGCCCTATCAGAGGAGACATACTTGACAAATATTCCAGACAGTGAACAGCAAATATGGCATGACCAAATTCTCCCCCTATTCATTCCACCCCTACATTCAAGCTGTCTGTGGAGTTTCACTCCCTCTGGGTAGGGAGACCCTTCAAGCATCAAATCTGCCCATCACTCTTATTAATGAAATTCTAGCAGTCATATTTGTATAACAAGTCACAGATTACTGGAATTTTAATATGTCTATCTTGGAGACATATAATTGAATCTCTAAGCTTAAAATAATGACTAAGACAACAATGGTCTAGAAAATTACCTGGATAAATCTGACATGTTACATCTTTCATCTCTATCTTCTCATTGCCAATTCCATCTCTTAGAAACAATTTCACTGGTGATCTCCCTTTATCATCCTTCGATGTGAGCTGAAATACATTCTTTTAATATGAAACATTACTTAATGCTCTATCACTCCTATTTTGCCTAGTAATTGCTTAAAGTGCCCACTTTAATTTTTTTTTCTTCTGCTTTGTGATTGATACGAATTGTCGAGAGAATTACTTCAATATCGTATTTCCAAGTCCTTCCTTTCTAATACTGTTTATGTTAAAACATGCCATTCCCTGATATGATAATATCTAAGTTTGGGCCTGTTCCTGTGGATAACCTTGTCCTTTAGCCCTTTTTGGTCTTTGTCAAAGCTTCAATCACAAAGTCAAGACCAAAAAAAACTGTCAATACCAGAGAAAGCCTAATTATAATTTGTTGCTCCCATGGGTGATAAGTTATGTAACCTTGGGATCTGTTTGCTGACTGAAATATAAATATGTCTCTAGCTATTTATAAACTGGGCAATCCCAGGAAAAAAGAGCAATTTCAGGAGTTTCCTCGTGGCCTAACAGGTTAAGGATCCAGCATTGACGCTGCTGTGGCAAGGGTTGAATTCATGGCCTGGGGAACGTCCATGGTTTCTGGAATTGAGTCTATTGAAATCTAGTTGACAGCCACATGCACATCCATCTCAGGAAACTAAAACTACAAAAGCTTAAACCTAGCTGACAGCCACATGCACACCCATCTCAGGAAACAAAAACTACCAAAACTTACATAAATGTATCTTGTCTTAATCATGAGCAGATTCCTCCTCTAAATGTGACTGATGGGCATTGACATGACTGCATCTTTCTCTCCTCTCACTATTGATATAAGGTCCTTGCCCTAGGATCTGGGTTATATTGTAGCTTGAGACCAGTACCCAGAAATCCAGGAAATCCTTGTTACTTATCCACATAGGACCGGAGGACGTGAATAAACTACAAGAGCAGGCAACTTAGACCTCCATTTCACTTAGCATAATTACACCAAAACCCTACCTCAGGTCACACCTATGACTGTACGGGGGTGGGTGTATGTCCTGTACCTCTAAATAAAGGTAATGAAAAAAAAGCCAAATCTTAGCTAATCAATTGGCTAGCTTGACATGTACGTGCAAACGGAAAATGGACAATGATTGCATTACAGCCATACTAAGGGGTGGCCTTGAAAGACAGTCTTCAAGGTAGAGTTTTGAGTGGTTCACCTAGTCACCCACTTTGTATGGAAGCATGAGTGCCCTGAGATGAGAATTAATATGGACACATAGACAGTAGAAAATGCCAGACTAGAGGTTAGGAGTTTAGAAGGAAAGGGATTGAAAGATAAGAAATAGATGGTCTGGGGCAGAGGAATGTGACTGGAGATAGGGGAGTGGAGTGGGAATGGTGTGTGAGAAATTTTTACAGATTAATGCACAACCAAGTAGAAAAGTTGACAGTGAACATTAGCCAGGCTTTGTACTTTGCCCACCCAGAATTAGCATGATGGGCAGACAAATAAAATGAATAGAGGCCACACATAGGTCCAGATGAACAGACTTTAATCTACCAACAATGGAGATGAATGCTGTGTCCCAGACATGGCACCATAGTTTGAGGAGACCAGTTGGTACTTGGTGGCAAATTGACTACACTGCATTCCTTCCATCATGGAAAAGCCAGTGGTTCATTCTCATTGGAACAGACACCAATTCTGACATTTTCTTCCTGGGTATGGGTTTGACTTTCCTTTCCCTGGAGTCTTTATTTTTTAATAATGATTTTTATTTTTTCCATTGTAGCTGGTTTACAGTGTTCTGTCATTTTTCTACTGTACAGCAAGGTGACGCAGTCGCACATACATGCATACGTTCTTTTTTCTCACATGATCGTGCTCCATCTTAAGTGACTAGATATAGTTCCCAGTGCTATACAGCAGGATCTCATTGCTTAACCATTCCAAAGGCAATAGTTGGCATCTATTAACCCCAAATTCCCAATCCATTCTACTCCCTCCCCCTCCCCTTTGGCAAACACAAGTCCGTTCTCCATGTACATGATTTTCTTTTCTGTGGAAATGTTCATTTGTGCCATATATTAGATTCCAGACATAAGCGATATCATAAGATATTTGTCTTTCTCTTTCTGACTGACTTCACTTAGAATGGTAATCTCTAGTTCCATCCATGTTCCTGCAAATGGCATTATTTTGTTCCTTTCAATGGCTTAGTAGTGTTCCATTGTATATATATATATATATATATATATATATATATATACACACACACACACACACCACATCTTCTTAATCCAATCATCTATTGATGGACATTTAGGATTTTTTCATGTCTTGGCGACTGTGAATTGTGCTTCAATGAACATGAGGTTGTATGTGACTTTTTCAAGGAAAGTTTTGTCTGGATATATGCCCAAGAATGAGATTGCTGGGTCATATGGTAGTTCTATGTATAGTTTTCTAAGGTACCTCCATACTGTTTTCCATAGTGGTTATACCAATTTACATTCTCACCAACAGTGCAGGAGTGTTACCTTTTCTCCACATCTTCTCCAGCATTTTTTATTTGTGGGCTTTCTGACTGTGTGAGGTGGTACCTCATAGTAGTTTTGTCCTTGGAGTCTTAGAAAACACCACCATATGTGGATTTCCTGAGTGCCTGATCCACAGGAATAGAAAACCACACAATCTAGCACCCCATCAGAGGTCCCAGTTCACAATTAAGGATTTTCAGAATGGGCACTCTGCCTACGGAATCCACTGATTGAGACATCACACCAGGTAAAAACTTCTGGGATAATCTTTTGAAGATGCAGCTAACATGCTAGATTAGAGGCAATATTCTGCAAGGATTTGCTGTCAATAGAAGGACTACATGGGACCAGGAATCAAGGGGTGGAAGCTCAGTGGCCCTATTACCATCACCCCAAGAACCCATTGAATGATTTTGTGCTCTGCAAGCTTTGGACTTATTTAAACTCTAAGACCCTAGCCCTCTACTGCTGACCAAACTGACTTCCCAGCAACATGATGTTGAATAATGTAGAAGAGGTTCATGGCTATGGTAAATAATTGCAGGTCCGACCACTTCTAGAGTCCCCAAGCCCTGTGACCCTAGCTCCTTCCCAGTTGCTGTGTGTTGTTCCTTGCAGACATCCTATATGCATTCCTGCTCTTCCCCAGACTCCCTTTTTCTGGTGTCTATTACCACACAGCACTGTAGCTAATTACTATGGGAAACTGATGAACCTATAGCAAACCCAACAATCTTCACCTTTATTTGGTTTCAAGGAATAACATACTTGATCTATGACCATTTAAATGGAGGACTCAAGATAGCATTGAGTCACTAACAGTTTGTCAATATTTATTGACTAAGTGAACTGATTCTTTGACCTTCTTTCAAACCCTTAGCTAAATTACCATCAAATAGAAAACCAAGACAGTCTAATAGTATCATCTCTGTCCCCTTTATTATCCCAAAGCTTTCCATGCAGAGATTTATCCATATTGGATATGGAGACTTTGTGTCATTTCCATTGGCTGCCATTCTGCACAAATGCTACATGAACAATGTAAATGGACTGATGGATAAAAAAGGCACAAACACTCGAGAATATCAGACAGTTTTTAGTCATGTAAAGAACACAAAGGAATGTCAGGACAAATGGCAGAGAGCAGTAATAGTCTCTAGGATCAAAGGGTGCAAACTTCCTAGTACTAAATCCTAGAACCAAAGTGGGCAAACTTCCTACTACTAAACCCCACAAATAGATATATGGTTGTACAGGTTAAAGTACAGGTGACTGAAGGACTAGAAGCATATGTCTTCTTCTAGCCTAGTCATATACTGGGGCATACCTGCACATAATGTAGTATAGACACTTGCAGGAAATTACCTTACTAGGGCCAGGAGCACTTCAATAGACTCAGTTTTACAATGCAGGATAGAAATACACAGTATTTCAAGGAAAGAAGCAAAGGTTTATACATTAACCCAGCTTCTCTATACTAGAATATCCTGGTCAAAGTACACTCCCGAACTCAGTGCCATGGAAACAGAATAAGGATAATTATCCCAGATATCTCTTGGATTCATGCTAATAATCACTCGAGCTAGCTGTGAAGGAGTCAAACTGTAACTTGTGTTGTAAAAGTAAAAATAAGCTTTCTAAGCACATAAGGCATGTGATTCTGGAAGTGTTAGAGATCATACTGAAAACAAAGACTTGGGAAATAAAACTCGAGAAGAAACTGTTCCTTTGACCATATGATAATAAGAAGAACATCTATTAATTGAGTTGTTCATGCTATTTCAGAATAATGAAAACTTTTATTAAAATAACTTGATAGTAAGAATGTCCTTCATTTGAGTCAGTTAGAGAAATTGAATGCAAAATAACCAAAGAAAAGAGGAAAGCTTACTGGATGGAAATAGTATATATTCTGAAACAAAACAAAACAAAACAAAAAAGCTCATGAGATGTTAGAATGAAACTAGGCATCAAAGAAAAGTCTTTCACTGCTTCTCTCTTTGTATGGATTTCATTCTTTATTTTCATGCAGTGTGCTACACAGCCCCAGAGCTTCACACATTAACATGTTAGCCACCGAGGAGAACCTGAATAGAATGTCTGTCTGGACCCCCAAACCAAAGACTATGATTGGTCTCAGCTGTGATCAGTCGACCATCCCCATCTAGGGAGACAGAATCACAATAACAAAATGACACTACTGACACTTTACACCAGATAATTCTTTGTTGTGTGGGCTGTCCTGTGCATTGTAGGATGTTTAGCAGTATTTCTGACCTCTACCCACTAGATACCAGCAGCACCTTCCTGGTTGTGACAATCAAAGATGTTCCCAGATATTGCCAAGTGTCATTGGTGGAAAGGTGGCAAAGTTGCCCCCAGTTAAGAACCACTGGCCAATAGCAATAATATTCTATTAAATCACAGGAGAATATGTTGAGAATAGATGCAGAAGAGTAGAAGTTAGATATACAGATACATATCAAGTCTGTCACAGTGGGAATAGAACATGGTATCACAAGGAATTTATACTTGTAAATACATCAGAATGTTCAGAAATTAATTTGTTCTAAGTCTTAGGTTGAACCACGTTGCAAATGCAAACTCAGTTTTCTCAGCTTTAAAATGGAAGCAATGCCAAATCCACAAATTGGCTTTGAGTATTAAATAATTATGTGAAAGCACTTTGGAAGCTATAAGGTGGTACACTTATATAAGATAATAATAGTAAATAAAATCTCTGTAGAGAATCAGCCCTTCATTTTCTCTACCTAAAGCTTTTTCTCAGGAGGTTGGATAGAAAAAAAGTTGACTTCACAGAGATTATACATGTGTACATATATATATATAAGTATATAAATAAAATATAAGCTCATAAAAAAACAAAACAAAGAGAAACAGAAAACCAGAAACTATCAAATACAAGAGTATAATTCATTGCTTTTTTGTATAATTCTCATCTTGTCCTATTTAAGAATAGGATTTTAATATAATACAATTAATAGACAAAGTTTATACCATTTAATGTATTTTGCTTATGTTTTTTTTTTCCCACAGTCATACCATATGGAAGTTTCTGGGCCAGAGACTGAATCTGAGACACAGCTGTGATCTATGCCACAGCTGTGGTAACACCAAATCCTTTAACCCACTGTGGGATGGAACCCATGCTGGTGCAGGGACAATGCCAGATCCTTAACCTGCTGCACCACAGTGGGAACTCCCCTAAGGTATTTTTACTCAGTTCACTTATTAGTATTACAAGTGGTAAGCAGTTCATTTATATTACTAATTTATGAACTTTTACTATAGATATTGAAGAACCGTAAGTAAATAACTATTAATATTTACTGATATTTGACATTGTTTAGTCCTTGGTGTCAACAAGTTATATAGCCTAGTAAAGAATTACAGCAAGGCTTTAATGAAATATTGAACATGAAGTAGAAATAATAAATTTTCTCCTAACAGAATGTACAAATACCACTTAAACCTTCTGAACACATATACTGCAAAGATAAATAATGGTATTAGAAGGTTTAGTAGCACATGGAAAGTATCATCACCATCATTACTATAACCAATAACAGCTATGATAGAAATGATAAAAGCAACAAAATCAGGAGTTATTAAATGATTATCCTGAACTTGGAATTGTCCTAAGCACCTTACCTGTATAACCTTATTTAATATTTGAGAAATTCATTTAAAAATATTTAAAACATAGAGATAGAAATATATTTAGAAAATGAAAATTTCATCTTTTATCAGGGTAATATAGTGAAATTTTAATATTAATTAGACTTCAAATCTTTTTTATTATTTCTATCATCACACATCACATCTTTAATTGTACTTAATGTCCAAGAACTTGCCTTACAGTACTTATAATAAAATACATGTTTTTGTTTGCTGTTTTTCAAATTTAAGTTTGTTGAATAAATGTGGGAAAGAGATGAGAATAAACAATACTGTGATAATGGTTTGTGCATATTTTTTCTCGCTAAAGCTCAATGGGGTTTTTTTTTCAGTGTTTTTTTATTTTTTGCCTTTTTTTGTATTACATTTTGTTCTATGATAGTGGTAAATCTTATACCTCCTCTTCCTCTTCTTCCTCTTCTTCCCTGCCCTCCTCTTCCTGTTCTTCCACCTCTCCCTCTCCCTCCTCCTCTTCCTCCTCCTCCCCTTCTTCCTCCTCCTCTTCCTCCTCCTCCTCCTCTACCTCTTTCTTTACCTCAGGGGTAAACGTCATCTCTTCTTCCAATAATATATTTGGAAAATGAGACTGTATTATCAAAACAATTGTGACACTTAATAAAAAACACATAATTCTCAGACATAAAATCAATATGCACAGTGGATCACACTCGACTGGCCGTGGCACTTCCCATCTTGGATACCAAAATCGGTAATCTGTAAATAAAGAAGCAATTGAAAGCTGGTTTTCACATAAAGTAGTTAAGTCATTTAAGAAATAAAGGACAACAATACATACATATGGCTTGGTCACGATCTGCATTACCTAGAAAGAAAAAGAAAGTTCATAAAGAATTACATAAAATTTCTCCCATCTCTAGAATACGAGATAATTTTCCCAACAATAATATCATTCCCCTATTTTTCAGATACCACAACCTCATCTTTGATGTTCCCCCTTCAAACAGTAGCCAGCTGTAAATTATTTTCTTTTAGTAAAAGTCATCCTGGTCTGCGAGAGAGGCATGGAAACATAGGAGGAAGAAGCTATAGGTTCTAGCGCTAAGTATGTCTTTAAATCATCATGTCAACTTATATATAAGCCATTTTACTCTTACCTTTGAAGACTGTTCCAGCTTTAATATTCTAGGATTCTATAACATCTCTTTGGTTTTTTAACTGAAATATAGAACATCTATTATTTTTATCTCTCTTCTCCTCCCTCTTCCAAGGTCATTCCAAGTTAATCTTCCGAATCTGCTCACTTTCCTTATTAATTCTTATTTTCAGAAGCTTTCAGTTGCTCTTCATTTCCTGCATGACAAGGTTAACTATAGAGTCTGGTATTGTTTTTACTATCTAGCCTAATGCTGTCATAATACTTTTCAGGAAACAACTATTCCTGGATTCCACTAGGAAGGAGAGTGGGAGGATAAATGAAGTCTCACACATAGAGAGTCCAATGTCAACCAGGGCTTTGTATTTCAATGATGCTACCCTTGGTGGAAAATTTATAAATTACACTTCAGGCACCTTGGAGATGAAATGATCTTCTGTTGGATCTTTAAGACTATTTTAGCCTTTTGTGCTTGGTATTATTACTTCATATTTTGTAAAGTAATACTTATTTATTTATTTTATTTATTTATTTATTTATTAGAGCCATTCTTGGGGCATATAGAAGTTCCCTGGCTAGGGGTTAAATCAGAGTTGCAGCTGTCAGTCTACACCACAGCCACGGCTTGTGGCAACACCCTATCCTTAATCCACTAAGCAAGAACAGGGACCCAACCCACATCCTCACGGATACTGGCCGGGTTCTTAACCCTCTGAGGCACAATGGGAATTCCAATAATTTCTATTTCAGAACTCCTTTTAAAAAACTCTTTTATGGTGTATTCATTCTGTGTAACTTTTGATTGCTTAGTATGAGCAATGACGCAATTACTACATTTCTTCTTCGCATCTTCAGTTCTTATCACTAATTTTCATTGATTACATTCTTTTATTTTTGTGCTTGACAAAACATTTAAATACACATACATCTCTATTGTTTGATTTATCAGGTTTAAATTATAACTTTTTCCCCTGGCTATAAAAGATGAAATGAAGCACATTTTTTCAGCCTCTCTCTTTTCCTCCTAAGTTTTATTAATTATAGCATTTGTATATTGCTAGAATTTATTATATGTACATTTTGTTTAGTAGTATGCAACCTTTTGTTTTGGTCTTTGTCTATCAGTTAATATTCAGTGCTTCAGGATAGTTCTTTCAGCACAACTTTTTCATTCATCTTTTTGGTGAAAGTCATCCTCTAGTAGTTTTTTGAGGAAGCGCTGAGAATTATATACTACAGGTTACTTCAGGTTCCACAGTATTTGTCTATTGCTTTTGCATGAATAATAAGCTTGGCTGTATATACATTCTTGATTGACACTTCTTGTATTAAGGACAATGCAGGCATTGTTCCACTGCCCCTTAGCGTTGACTGTTATTGTAGAGAAGTTGAGGACAGTGTGATTTTTTTCTCCTCAGCTCAGAATTGTCATTGCCAATGTGGCATTACTACCATATCACTGTAAAGCTGATTTTGCATTTAAAGCTGAAACTGGAAGCTATCTTTCTGTGAATTTCTTTCTCTGTACAGCTTTAGGTTATAATTTGCCAAAGACACAACTGCTGATGAAATTTGGACTATTTAAGAGAAGTAGATATCATTATTCTTCAGAGGTGGTTGCTGGCCAGAGACCTCAATGGGTTCACCGTGGTTTCTTAGTAGAATGGGAGAACATCTGCTGTGCTGCAGAACACCGAGACAGGCGGTGGGAGCTTTCTCAGATATTCTTGAGAACTGCAGTAATTTCCTAGTGAGCTTTTGGTACTATTTTGGCACTCCAGGCTAGGAGGTTTTCAGTGTCTGCTTCCTTATCTTTTGACTATGCTTTCTCTGCCTTTTTTTGTAGCAACTTCCCTGATCTGCACTATCCTAGAGTTTAGAGTATTCACTTAGAGACATATTTCCTACTCTAAACACCATATTGTCAGAATTCTTAGAGTGGCTGTTTCTCTGACTCATCTCAGACTGTTAAACTCTCTAATAGGAGTTCCTGTCATGGCTCAGTGGAAAAGAATCTGACTAGTAACCATGAGGATACTGGTTTGTTCTCTGGCCTCGATCTGTGGGTTAAGGATCCTGTGTTGCCGTGAGCTATGGTGTAGGTTGCAGACACAGCTCTGATCTTGTGTTGCTGTGGCTGTGGGCTAGGCCAGTGGCTACAGCTCCGACTGGACCCCTAACCTGGGAACCTCCATACGCTGCGGGTGTGGCCCTAAAAAGACAAACAAACAAACAAACAAACCTCTCTAATAAAGGATTTTACATTTTTGCTTAGATGCTTAAAGGATTCTTTATTTTCTTCTAACTCACTAGGCAATACAGATGGTGACTACTTTATGTCGCTTTTTCCTGGCACATAGCGTACATTTTTTTCTTTACAAGGTTGTTTTCATTTTATTTTAAATTGAGTATAATTGATGTAAAATATATTAGTTTTAGGTGTACAACATAACGATTTGGTATTTGTGTATTTGTGACATGATCACCACAATAAGACAAGTTTACATCTATCATTATACATAGCTCAAAAAGTTTTTTTCTTGTGGTGAGAACTATAAGATTTACTTCCCTGGCAACTTTTAAATACACAATACAATATTATTAACTGTAGTTAACATGCTGTACCTTACATCCCTATGACATTTGTTTTATAACTGGAAGTAAAAATTTGTAGTTTTGACCCCCTTCATCCATTTTATCCACCCTCCGCCCCCGCCTCTGGCAATCACTAATCTGTTCTCTGTATCTATGAGCTTGGTTCTTTTGTTTGTTTTCTTTTAATTCCACATAAAAGTGAGTCGTTACATTATTTGTCTTTCTCTGACTTATTTCAATTTGCATAATACCCTTGAGGTCTATTCATTGTTGTCACAAATGGAAAAATTTCCTTCTTTTTCATGGCTGAATAATATTGTATTGTGTGTATATACCGCATTTTCTTTATCCATTCACCCACCAATGGATGCTTAGGTTGTTTCCATATCTTGGCTATTGTAAATAATGCTGCAGTAGACATGGGGTGCATACATCTTCCGAGTTAGTGTTTTCATTTTCTTTGGATACATACCCAGAAGTGGAATAACTGGACCATATGTTAGTTTTATTTTTAATTTTTGAGGAATTCCCATACTATTTTCCAGAATGGCTACCCAATTTACATTCCATATTATGCACATTCAAGACTTTCTGTTTCTAAGGTTTTAAAATATTTGTTTGTATGTTTGTTTGTTTTTTGCTATTTTAGGGCCATGGCATATGGAAATTCCCAGGCTAGGGGTCAAATCAGAGCTACAGCTGCCGGCCTACAACACAACCACAACAACACCAGATCCAAGCAGTGTCCGCGACCTACACCACAGCTCTCAGAACCTCAAGATTCTCAACCCACTGAGCGAGGCCAGGTATCAAACACTCCTCCTCATGGATCCTAGTCAGGTTCCTTACTGCTGAGCCACAAAGAGAACTCCCTTAAATTATTTCTTTAAATATCTATACATCTACCTATAGCTTTATTTTCTGCTCTATTACTTTGGTCTGTTCTTCAGAGCCTCCAGTTCTTCGCGTGTTGAATCTGATTATCAGTACACCTTTATAATTTTTTTTAATCTTTTAAATTCTTTTTTTTTGTCCTTTTGCCTTATCTAGGGCCATACCCGCGTCATATGGAGGTTCCCAAGCTAGGGGTCTAACAGGAGCTGTAGCTGCCAGCCTTCGCCACAGCCACAGCAACTCGGGATCCGAGCCGCGTCTGCAACCTACACCACAGCTCACGGCAACACCGGATCCTTAACCCACTGAACAAGGCCAGGGATTGAACCTGCAACCTCATGGTTCCTAGTCAGATTCGTTAACCACTGAGCCATGATGGGAACTCGTAATCCTTTAAATTCTTTGCTTGGATTTTTTAGATACAACCTCCATATCCCTTACTGTGTTTTCCAGCATTTTTGGTTCCTTGTGCTATTTTCAATATGTAATTGTTTTACCTTTTTTTCCCCTTCATTTTTTCCTATGTTCTACCAGTGGTTTTATCTTATTATCTTGCCTCAATCTTTGTCTTTGCTTTGATCTCTTATTTTAAGTTGCTTTATTAAGATTTTTTGAAGATGGTATATTTATTCTCATTTTCTATCTGTTCCATGGCAGTGTATTTTTGTGATTGACGGCAGAATTATTTTCCCATGTCTATTTATTTTTCTTTTCTTGGGGTCTTTTTTGTACAGATCATGTACCGGTCTTTTTTCAGTATCATTTGTTTTCTATGCTGTGTAACAAATTACCACAAGCTTAGGGCAACACACATTTATTATCTCATTTCTGTTGATCCACTGTCTTTAATTTCAAAGACTCCTACCTTTGTCATCTCTGTTTTGCTATTGCGTCCTCCTAGTGAGTTGTTTTTGGTTTTGCCTTTTTGGTGAGACCCAGAAGTAGAAAACCTAGCCAAGCTATGCCTGGACTCCTGATCAACAGAAATGATCCAATCTTAAAGAGAGAATGAATATATATATATATATATTTTTTTAATGAAGAGAGTCTCAGGGAAACAGGGACAGCAAAAAATCTAACATTCATGTCATTAGTGTGCCAGATGGAAAAGACAGTGTGCTGTTGAAAAAAAAAGAAAATAACAGCTAAAAACTTCTCAAGTTTGGAAAAAAAGATATAAACCTACAGATTCAAGAAGCTGAGCATACATCAAATAGAATTAACCAAATGAAAACCATGCTTAGACACATTATAATAAAACTGCTGAAAATTAAAGACAAAAAAAGGAAATACAATCTTGGAAAAAGGCAGAGGAAAATAACATTACTTATAAGGCAAGAAAAAGTTGGAGGACAGTGGATTTCTCATCAGAAGAGGTCAGAAGGGAGTGGCTGCTATAATATTTTTTAAGAGCCAAAAGGAAAGAACTGTTGAGAAAGAATTCTATATCAAGCAAAAATAACCTTCAGAAATGAAGAAGAAATAAAGACATTTTCAAATGAAGGAATCCTATGGGAATTTGTAGCCTTTGCTGGCTCTAAAAGAATCTCTAAAGTAAATTCTTCACATGCGGGGTAAATGGTACCAGAAGAAAACCTGAATGATCAGGATTGAGGGAGAGACACAATTGGTAAAAATAATAGACAATTTGTGTAAATATAATAGACTATTCTTTCAATAATTAAAATATATTTCACACTTGGAACCTGCAGGGGCCCGGCGAACACCACCTTCTGGAGAAGGCAAGTCCGTAAAAACTGTTTTGAAATGGAGCTGGTTCTGGGAGATTGGATTAAGACGGCAGAATAGAAGGACTGGAGCTCAACTTCTCTGGCAAAAAACAACAAAAAAGAACAAAACTACAGCCAAATGCCAAGCAACATTCAAGCAAATGGATTGTAAACTTCCAAAAAAGATATTCTACTCCAGAAGACAAAGAGGAGACCACATCAAGAGGTAGGAGGGGCAATTACGTGATAGAAGCAACCCCATACCTCCCAGGTGGGAAGCCCCACAGACTGGAAAGTAACTGCATCACAGAGACTCAGCTACAGGACTGAGAGTTCTGAGCGCGACATCAAACCCCCATGCCTGGGGATCTGGCACAGGGAGAAAGAGCCCCCAGAGCATCTGGCATTGAAGGCCAGCGGGGCTTGTGCGCAGGAGCTCCACAGGACTGGGGGAAACAGAGACCCCATCCTTGAAAGGCACACACAGACTTTCACGTGCACTGGGTCCCAGGGCAAAGCAGTCTCCATAGGAATCCGGGTGGAACCTGACTGCAATTCTTGGAGCATCTCCTGGGAAAACAGGGGTGACCGTGGCCTGTTGTGGGGGAAGGGCATTGGAGGTGAAGCTCTTGGAGACATTCAGCAGCCTGCATTAGGTTGGAGGTGGCCATTTCTGGGAAAATCTGGTCTCTCATTTAAAGCAGCTAGAGAGGGAAGAACAGAAAAGATCTAAAGTTAGTAGAAGAAAAGAAATCATAGAGATCAGAGCAGAAATCAATGAAACAGAAACGAAGAAAATCATAGAAAAGATCAATGAAACTAAAAGCTGGTTCCTTGAAAAGATCAACAAAATTGATAAACCCTTAGCCAGGCTTATCAAGAAAAAAAGAGAGAGGACACAAATCAATAAAATTAGAAATGAAAAAGGAGAAGTAACAACAGACATCACAGAAATACAAAGGATCATAAGAGACTACTATATGCAACTATATGGCAATAAAATGGAAAACCTAGAAGACATGGACACATTCTTAGAAAAGTACAATCTCCCAAGACTAAACCAAGATGAAATCAGAAAGATGAATAGACCAGTCACAAGTTCTGAAATTGAAACTGTGATTAAAAAACTTCCAACAAACAAAAGTCCAGGACCAGATGGCTTCACAGGTGAATTCTATCAAACATCTAGAGAAGAGCTAATGCCTATCCTTCTGAAACTCTTCCAAAAAATTGCAGAGGAAGGGACACTCCCAAGCTCATTGTATGAGGCAACCATCACCCTAATACCAAAACCAGACAAAGATACCACAAAAAAAGAAAATTACAGGCCAATCTCACTGATGAACATAGATGCAAACATCCTCAACAAAATACTAGCCAACCGAATCCAACAATACATTAAAAGGATTATACATCATGATTAAGTGGGATTTATCCCAGGGATGCAAGGATTCTTCAATATCCGCAAATCAATCAGTGTGATACAGCACGTTAACAAACTGAAGAATAAAAACCATATGAACCTCTCCAAAGATGCAGAGAAAGTCTGACAAAATCCAACACCTATTTCTGATAAAAACCCTTCCAAAAATGGGCATGGGGGAACATACCTCAATATAGTAAAGGCCATCTATGACAAACCCAGAGCTCACATCATTCTCAATGGTGAAAAGCTGAAAGAATTCCTGCTGAGATCAGGAACAAGACAGGGATGTCCACTCTCGCCACTACTATTCAACATAATTTTGGAAGTCCTAGCTACAGCAATCAGAGAAGAAAAAGAAATAAAAGGAATCCTAATTGGAAAGGAAGAAGTCAAACTATCACCATTTGCAGAAGATATGATACTATACCTAGAGAATCCTAAAGACTCTACCAGAAAACTGTTAGCGCTCATCAATGAATTTGGCAAAGTTGCAGGATACAAAATGAATACACAGAAATCAACTGCATTTCTATATACTAACAATGAAAGATCAGAAAGAGAAATTAGAGAAGCAATTCCATTTCCATCGCATCAAAAAAATCAAATACTTAGGAATAAACCTACCTAAGAGACAAAAGACCCATACTCTGAAAACCATAAGGTGCTGATGAAAGAAATCAAGGATGACATGAACAGATGGAAAGACATACCATGCTCTTGGATTGGAAGAGTCAATATTATCAAAATGACTATACTACCCAAGGCAATCTACACATTCAATGCAATCCCTATCAAATTACCAAGGACCTTTTTCACAGAACTAGAACAAAATATTTTAAAGTTTGTTTGGAAGCACAAAAGACACAGAAGAGTGAAAGACATCCTGAAAAAGAAAAATGGAGCTGGAGGAATCAGGATCCCTCACCTGAGACTGTACTACAAAGCTACAGTCATCAAAACTGTATGGTACTGGCACAAACACAGAAATATAGATCAGTGGAACAGGATAGAAAGCCCAGAATTAAATCCACGCATCTATAGTCAACTAATCTATGACAAAGGAGGCAAGAATATACATTGGACAAAAGACAGTCTCTTCAATAAGTGTTGCTGGGAAAACTGGACAGCTACATGTAAAAAAATGAAACTAGAACACTTCGTAACACCATGCACAAAAATAAACTCAAAATGGATTAAAGATCTAGATATAAGACCAGATACTATAAAACTCTTAGAGGAAAACATAGGCCAAACACTCTCTGACATAAGGGATAGCAACATCTTCTCAGATCCATCTGTCAGAGTAAGGACAATAGAAAGTGAAATAAACAATGGGACTTAATTAAACTTCAAAGTTTCTGCACAGCAAAGGAAACCCTAAACGAAATGAAAAGACAACCCACAGAATGGGAGAAAATATTTGCCAATGAATCAACGGATAAGGGATTAATCTCCAAAATTTACAAACACCTCCTACAGCTTGATACCAAAAAAACAAACAACCCCATTAAAAAATGGGCAGATGATCTAGGCAGACAATTCTCCAAGGAAGACATGTAGATCACATATAAACACATGAAAAGATGTTCAACATCACTCCTCATTAGAGAAATGCAAATCTAAACCACTGTGAGGTACCACCTTACACTGGCAAGAATGGCCATCATCAAAAAGTCTACAAACAGTAAGTGCTGGAGAGTGTGTGGAGGAAACGGATCCCTATTACACAGTTGGTGGGAATGCAAATTGGTGCAGCCACTGTGGAAAACAGTATGGAGATTCCTCAGAAAACTCAAAATAGAATTACCATTTGATCCAGCAATCCCACTCCTGGGCATCTATCCAGAGGAAACCATGACTCAAAAAAGACACATGTACTCCAGTGTTCATTGCAGCACTCTATGCAATAGGCAGGTCATGGAAACAACCTAAATGCCCATAGACAGAGGAGTGGATAGGGAAGATATGGTATATACACACAATGGAATATTACTCAGCCATTAAAAGGAACGAAATAACAACATTTATAGCAACATGGATGGACCTAGAAATTATCATGCAAAGTGAAACCAGTCAGACAATTAGACAGCAACACCCAATGCTACCGCTTACATGTGGAAACTAAAAGGACACAAGGAACTTCTTTGCAGAACAGACAGAGACTCACAGACTTTGGAAACCTTTGGTTTTTCAAACAAGACAATCTGGGGGGTGGGAGAATGCACTGAGGGTTTGGGACGCAAATGCTATCAAACTGAGTTGTGATGATTTTTGTACTCCTATAATTGTAATAAAATTCATTAAGCCCAAAAAAATATATATACCGGGGTTAACTTGCAAAAAAATAAAATAAAATAAAATAAAGTAAAATATATTTGAAAACAAAAAGTATAACATTGATGGCATTTTCAATGTATATAGATTTAATATGTAAAGTAACTAAGGAAGAAGGTAAAGGTATTTATATAGTGGAAACAAAAAGTATAACATTGATGGCATTTTCAATGTATATAGATTTAATATGTAAAGTAACTAAGGAAGAAGGTAAAGGTATTTACATAGTGGTAAGGTTTCCACATACCAAAGAAGTGATAAAATATTGATTCTAAATAAACTGTGAAAAGTATGCACGTTGTCATCCCTAAAAAATTATACAAAGAAATATGTTGAAACCACAATAGACAAATTAAATGAACCCCTGAACAATGTTTAAATAACTCAAAAGAAGACAGATAAAACAGAGGGGTAAAAAAACAGAAAACAAGTAAAATGATGGACCTAAATCTAAACATAGTAATAATGTTGTTAAATTTAAGTTGTCTGAATATATCAATTAAAATAAAGAATGTCAGAATTATTTTAAAAATATGACCCGGGAGTTCCCGTCGTGGCGCAGTGGTTAACGAATCCGACTAGGAACCATGAGGTTGCGGGTTCGATCCCTGCCCTTGCTCAGTGGGTTAACGATCTGGCGTTGCCGTGAGCTGTGGTGTAGGTTGCAGACGCGGCTCGGATCCTGCGTTGCTGTGGCTGCGGCGAAGGCCGGTGGCCACAGCTCTGATTAGACCCCTAGCCTGGGAACCTCCACATGCCGCGGGTGTGGCCATAAACCCGTGGCCATAAAATGACAAAAGGCAAAAAAAAAAAAAAAAAATATGACCCAACTACATGCTACCTATAAGAAATACAGGTAGTTTAAAAATAAACAAATGAACATAAAGCTAAAGTGCCTATAAATAGACTTCAGCATAAAGAAAATTACCAGAGATAAAGAGGGACATTACCTATTTTTTTTTCAGTTTTATTGAGATATAATTGACATACAATGCTATATAAGTTTAAGGTGTACTGCATAATGATTTGACTTATACACAGTCATTGAATGATTACCATAATACATTTAGTGGAATATCTATAATCTCACATAGATACAAAATATTTTTTCCCTTGTGATCAGAACTCTTAGGATTTACTTTGTTAATAACTTTCAGATATAGCAAACAGCAATGTTGATTATATTTATCATGTTGTACATTACATCCCTGGCACTTATTTACCTTATATCTAGAAGTTTGTACCTTTTGACTACCTTCATCTAATGGCCCAAGAGAGACATTACTTATTGATAAAATGGTCAATTCAACAAGAGGAAGTATAATAATTCTAATTGTATATGTGCATCTAAGAACAGAGTTTTAATACACATAAAAATACCTGGAAGAACTAAAAGAGCGAATATCAAAATCTACAATTATATCCAGAAATGTCAACATTCTTCTCTCAAAACTTAATAGAACATAAAATCATTAGCGCTGTAGAAGGGCAGCATCATCAACCAATGGAACTGAACTGACATTTATGTACGATACCCAACAATAGCAGAATCATGCTCTTTTAAAAGTACCCACTGAATATATACCAACATAAAATATATCTTAAGTTAAAAAAACCTCAGAAATTTAAAATAATGAAATCCATATAGAGTATGTTCTCTGACAAAAATGGAATCCAACCAGAAACCAGTAACAGAGAACAAAAAATGTTTTAAAATACTATTTATAACAGCTCCAAAAAATGAAAAACTTAGATAACCCTAACAAAACATGCATGAATATATATTCTGAAAATCATAAAACATTGCTAAAAGAACTAAAAATATTTCTCCCCCAAAATGGAGAAACAAATTGTTTTTATGGATCTGTAGACTTAGTGTAGTCATGGTGCATTCAGATTGATCTATAGGGTTAATTCAATTTCTACGAAAACAGCAGAAAGGCTTTTTCTTTTTCCTTTTGGCCATGCCTAAGGCATGCAGAAGTTCCTAGGCCAGGGATCTAACTTGCACCAAAGCAGTAACAACAACAGATCCTTAACCCACTGAACCATCAGGGTACTCCTCAGAAAGACTTTTTATAGACATAGACAAGCTTATTCTAAAACTTATATGGGGAGTTCCTGCTGTGGTGCAGCAGGTTAAGGATTTGATACTGTCTCTATAGTGGCAGAGGTTCAATCCCCAGCCCAGCACAGTGGGTTAAGGATTCGGCATTGCTGCAGCTGTGGCATAGGTCGCAGCTGCACCTTGGATTCAGTGTCTGGCTTGGGAACTTCCATATGCTATGGATGTAGCCATTAAAAAAAAAAAAAAAAAGGCTGGAGTTCCCACTGTGGCTCAGCGGTAACGAACCCAACTATTATCCACAAGGATGCAGGTTTGATCCCTGGCCTTGCTCAGTGGGTTGTCTGGTGTTGCCATGAGTTGTGGTATAGACCAACAGCTGAAGGTCCAATTAGACCCCTAGCCTGGGAACTTCCATATGCTGCACTATGGGCCTAAAAAGCAAGCAAAAACAGGAGTTCCCTTCGTGGCTCAGTGGTTAACGAATCCGACTAGGAACCATGAGGTTGCGGGTTCGATCCCTGTCCTTGCTCAGTGGGTTAAGGATCTGGCATTGCTGTGAGCTGTGGTGTAGGTCGCAGACGTGGCTCGGATCCCACGTTGCTGTGGCTGTGGTGAAGGCCGGCGGCTACAGCTCCTGTTAGACCCCTAGCCTGGGAACCTCCATATGCCATGGGTGCGGCTCTACATAAAAGGCAAAAAGACAAAAAAAAAAAAAGCAAGCAAAAACAAAAAAACTTATAACACTATACCCAACAACAGCAGAATCACATTCTTTTTAAATTACCCACTGAATGCATACCAACGTAGAATATATCTTAGGTTAAAAAACCTCAGAAATTTAAAATAACTGAAATCCATATAGAGTATGTTCTCTGACAAAAATGGAATCAAACTAGAAACCAGTAACAGAAGGGCCAGTAGCTGGAAGGGCCAGGCACTAGAACAGTGTAGATTGGTAGAGGGATAGACAAATAAAAGAACAGAATAGAGAAGACGAAATAGACGCACACAAGTATGCTCAGCCGATTTTTGCCGAAGTATAAAAGCAATTCAATGGTAAAATGTAGTCTTTTCCACAAATGATGCTGTAATACTTTGTCTTGCACATGCAATCAATCAATCAATCAATAAAAGAACTTCAGCATAAACCTCACATTTTATTAAAGTTAACTTAAAATTGAACATAAATCTAAAAGTAAAACTGTACAACTTTTAGAAGAAAACATAGGAGAAAATCTTTGTACTCAGGGTAAGTGAAGAGTCCCCAGGTATGAAAACAAAAGAATCCAATAAAGAGAAAAAACTGGTAGCTGAACTTGATTATAACTTTGCTTCACAAAAGACACTGTTAAAGAATGGAAAGATAAGCTACAGACTGCAAGAAAATATTTTCAAATATATACTAATCAAAGGGTTTACACCTAAAATATATAGAGAACTCTCAAAACCCAAAATAAACAATTCAATTTAAAAAATGGAAAAGGATTTGAATAGACACTTCATCAAAGAGGACGTGATGAGGGCAAATAGCACATGAAAAGATGTTCCAAATTGGTAGCCATTAGGGAAATGCAAATTAAAACCAAGATGAGATACTACAACACACCAATTAGAATGACTAAAATAAAAATACTGACAATACCAAATGCTCAAGAGAGAACAAATCAGCTAGAATTCCCATACATTACTAGTGGGAATGAGAAATGGTATAGCCATTTTCTAGAAACAAATCTGACACTTACCTACAATGTCTAACAGACATTTACCATATGACCAAGTAATCTTAATTCTGGGTGTTTACCCTAGAGAAAAAACCTGTACACAACACAAATGTTTACAGATGCTCTGTTCACAAATGCCAAGAAATGTAAACAATCCACATGTCCTTTAATAAGTGAATGGATCAACAAAGTATGGTACGTCATGTAATGGAATACTACTCAGCAAAGAAAGAACTACTAATATGTACAATAATTTGGATGAATCCCAAAGGATCACGTGAACAAAGGAAGGAAGCCAGTCCTCAAAGATCACAAACTATATTATTCCATTTATATGACATTCTCAAAAAGCCAAAACTAAAATGGTGAAGAACAGCTTGCAGGTTGCCAGAATTAGAAATGGAAGGAAGGTGTGACCTTTAAAGGATAACACAAGGGAATATGTTTTTGGCATGATGGAACTGTTTTGTATCCGGGGGGAATGGTGATAAGTTGAATCCATTAATCTAAAAATTCATAGAACTTTAAACAAATAAAAAATTTAAACAATAATTTTATACTTTATAATATTATTTATTTTATTTAGTCAATCTTTCCAGCTAGACTGTAAGTTCAAAGAGGATAGAAAGTATGTCTCTCTCCTTATCATTTTATTTCCTCTGCATGGTGCAATGTTTGGCACAGAGTTACCATTGAATAAATGTTTGTTGTTAGCTAAATGAAAGTTTTTATTAGCATTTTAATGGAGGATTAGGATAAACTTTGATGGAACCTACTAGTAAGATGCTATTTTAAAGTGGAAATTTCTCAACAAAGGCTTTTGACAGAGTGATATTGTCCTAGATATTTTTTCCTTTTTTCTTTTTCCATTATAGCTGGTTTACAGATTTCTGTCAATTTTCCAACTGGACAGCATTACAAATACATATATATAGATTTGTCACAAGTGATTAGACATAGTTCCTGGTGCTATACAGCAGGATCTCCTTGCTTTTCCATCCCAAAGGCACAACTATTAACCTCAAATTCCCATACCATCCCACTCGCTCCCCCACCCTCTTGGCAACCACAAGTCTGTTCTCCAAGTCCGTGATTTTCTTTTCTGTAGAAAGGTTCATTTGTGCAGTATAGTAGATTCCAGATATAAGTGATATCATACGGTATTTGTCTTTCTCCTTCTGACTTACTTCACTTAGTATGAGGGTCTCTAATTCCATCCATGTTGCTGCAAATGGTGTTATTTTATTCTTTTTTATGGCTGTGTAGTATTCCATCATGTATATATACCACATCTTCCTAATCCAATCATCTGTCAATGGACATCTGGGTTGTTTCCATGTCTTGGCTATGGTGAATAGTGCTGCAATGAACATGCGTGTGCAAGTGTCTTTTTCAAGGAAAGATTTGTCTGGATATATGCCCAAGAGTGGGATTGCTGGGTCATATGGTAGCCTCATATTTTTAAACAAATCTGCAGTTTTGATTTAACTGATGCTTCTTTGTCGTTGGATTAGGTTATGCATCTTTGGAAGGAATAGCATAGAAGTGATGCCCTGCTTTTCTCATTGCATTCTCTCAGGTGACTCAGGGTTTTGGTTTTAATATTTCCCACCACTGGTGATGTTCACTTTGATTATTTTATGAGGGCTATGTCCACCAGGTTGCTCCATTGTGAGGTTACTCTTTTTCCTTAGTAATTAAGTATTTTTATGGGGAGTTACTTTGGAATTATGCAAATATACTGTTCCTCATCAAACTTTTAGTTCATTCATGTATTAAATTATATCAGTATGAATCATAATTTCCTGTTTTACCCACTGAGTTGTAAATGACTACTATCATTACTTTGGTATTCAAATTGTCCCAGATTTTAACAATAAGAGGATTTCAAGATGGCTTCTCTGTCCTTGTGTGCCTTTTGTTACATGTTCCCATCACTCTTTGAGCACTTCCATGATTGCAGTTATAAAAAGATGTGTTTTTATTCCCAGAGTTTGAGTCCCGTTAGCGCAGATTAGAATTCAGAAACCAAGATCTAGGGGCTAGCTGTGCTCACTGAACACGCTTCCAAGGCCATTTCAGAGCCAGGAAAATATGCATGTTGATACATACATATTTATTGAGAACTGTAAGTTCTAATAACTCTAATTCCAGATCATCACCACAAGATTCATACTTGTTTTCTTCCTTTACATCTTTGTACTCCATTCTCTGACACTGAGAAAACTGGTTCCACTAGCCTTAACCTACTTACTCATTTAATCAACTCTCCAGTATGCTTCCTTTTTTTTTTGTCTTTTCTAGGGCCGCACTAGTGGGATATGGAGGTTCCCAGGCTAGGGGTCTAACAGGAGCTGTAGCCTCCAGCCTATGCCACAGCCACAGCAACATGGGATCTGAGCCGTGTCTGCAACATGCACCACAGCTCACAGCAATGCCAGATCCTTAACCCACTGAGCAAGGCCAGGGATCGAACCCGCAACCTCATGGTTCCTAGTTGGATTCGTGAACCACTGCGCCACGAGGGGAACTCCTCTAGTACACTTCTAATCTCCCATAACTGCTTCTTCTCCCCTCCGCCACTTCCTGCTTGGGCTCTGACACTCCACATCAGGGTGGTAGGGTTGCCAGATTTAGCAAATAAAAATACAGGATACCTAATTATATTCAAATCTCAGAAAAAAACAAATACATTTTTAGTGTAAGTACAGCCATACAACATTTGGGATATACTTAATACTAAAAATATTTTTTGTTTTTCTGAAATTCAAATTTAACCCTGCATTTAATCTGGCAACCTACAGGCTGATCCTCCACTTAGACCCCCCTCCCACCCTGTTCAGACTCTGAAATCTAGCTTTAGGCTTCTCCAATGTATGGATTCTCTTCTTACTCCACTGGGGCTCTAACTCCTCCCATGCCAAGAGTGACGTTTATCCCCTACCACATTCCTATAAGCATCATATACTCTAGGTAGAGTTATACTTTTGGATTATATGCTCTCACATTTGGAAAAACTAAAAGAAAATTTTAACAAAATATTTTCTACTTTTATCTTTGAATGTATTGGAGGGGGAAAAAAACTGAAACAAAGGGCTATTAAATGCTTGCTACTTTACTTCCTCTCTCTATGAATGTTTTGGAATATCCTATCCTTTAGAGGAGTCATTCTTAAATAGGCTGCTATTTTAGGAATTAACTGTGGAAGATTTTCAGGGTATAACTATTAGTTCTCATTCCTTTGTTCAGATATTCTCATATGTCCTGAGGGGCAAAAATAGGGGTATGAGATGGCAAAAAAGGCTGCGCAGTTTAGAAAAATCTAAAGATGGTACTGTTTGATACCACCTTCAATAATATAACAATACCATTCTGATCAAAGAACAATATTAACATGAAAATGAAAGACAAGTGTTCACCACATCATTTTCTTATAATTCAATGAATTATGGATTTTTTTCATGTTTCAGTTATTTTCTTTATCTTACTGCAAAGAAAATCTGTGCATCTGTCATCATAGCCGTCACACCGAGAACACATTTCTCCTTGCGTATAAGGCCTTCTCCATAGAGTTCCTCTACAAAAAAGCAAAAAA
This sequence comes from Catagonus wagneri, assembly GCA_004024745.2. NCBI lineage: Eukaryota > Metazoa > Chordata > Mammalia > Artiodactyla > Tayassuidae > Catagonus > Catagonus wagneri. The sequence goes on along the minus strand of PVHT021183617.1, from coordinate 13,889,964 downwards.
CATTGAGGAAAATACTAAATTTTATGCTATTTAAATAATATGGTTATAGATTTTTAGTTAATCTATAAAGGTGATTTAGTTTAAAAAATGGACTCAAGGAAGTACTTGAATCAGAAACTTAATTTTCCTCCAGAAAATAGTCTCTTCTTAAACAAATTCCCATGACTTTTAAACAAAGTATTGCAATTTAAATATGAGTGAGTTTTAAAGTTTCTTTCATTTTAGCGTACAGAAAAATTTTCCTTTAAAAATGGATGTTATAGAATGTTTTATAATTAATTGCTTTCTGGTTGGCACAAATGTATAAAAAGTTACATAGAGAAGATAGTTTTCTGAAAAATTTGCAAAATTTTGAAATGCCTATTGTCTCAACGACTCAGCTGCATGGATTATTTTGAGGTCTACATGAAAAACACATAAACATATAAACAAGCAAGTAAATGTACACAGGATTTAAAAAGTTGACTTAATCCATTTCAGAGCACAGAGGAGAAGTGAAAAAAAAATCATTACATCACCTTCCCAAAGCTAAATTAGCAAAAGAGGTCCCCAAATGGATATGAATTGAGAAGCTTATTTTAAATATCTAGAATGAGAAAGAGAAGGTAGATAAAGAAAAGACATTTTTTTGAGTGAGGAGAGAGCCATTAACTGTGGTTATTTAAATAAGGTTGCTTATTTACTGAGTATATAGCTGCAAGCTATAAAAACAAACATTAGACATTTAACTCCCTGGTTAGGCCACTCTGGGCTATCTAGAAGAATAGTCAGACCTTAGAAATACATATTTAAAAACATGAATATCAAATTTCTGCATTATATCTTATCACAAGTTTTTCATGATACCCACCCAACAAGGTATCTGATACTCTTGAATGGCAAGCTTTCAAGTCCATCAAGGATATACAAAGGTATGTTATTTGGGGATCATATATCATTCTCTTATTTCACAACTGAATTTTGTTTAGCTCACAGCCAGAATACTAGCCTTCAAGAAAGTCAAGAATTGATCCAATCACATTTACGTTTATCCCAGTCTTCTTTCACTGTCCTAACCCTTTAACAGATACCTCTAACACAAAAGCAGAGCTAATCCTGTCCTAAGGCCACCAGGTTGAAGGACCTCTGTCCTTGTACCTTTGCAAAAAGCTACTCACTATAAAGATTGCCTTTAAACCTGGAGCATAGGCCAATCATCCTGTGACTATAATGTCTGATAATTGCAGCCTGGAATAACTGGAAAGGCAAATAAACAAATAAGTTCATCAATTAATTAAAATAAATCATACTGTGCTAGAATAAAAACGGGCTCTTTTTTTACAAAGATATGAATTTTATATAACTATTTATATTAGGTACCCAGAAATGCCAAGCTAATACTCTCTTGTTAATCTACCTCTTGTTCTGAGTTTCTAAAATGTTTAACCCAAAAGCAATTTAAATCTGAATCTATAGTACAATTCCACAACTACAACTGGAATTCCGGGGCTGGAAAAGGAGGAACCAACAGATGAGTATCTATAACTAGCAAAAGTCCATTGAAATTTCACAGCTACCCTGGCAGTAGCTAAAGAAATAGATGATATTCTTTGTCTTTAGGCACTTGCCTTTTCCAAGAAGCTGCCCAGTGGTTGGCTGAGACCAAGTCATGACTGAACACTGTACTTTGGAACTTTTCTTAGACTCCTATCTGGCCACATCTTTAGTCTACTGCCACCTACAGGACATGTGTCCAGACCCTAGATAAGAACAGGTTGCCTGGGTGGCCTAATGGGTAAACTATTCCCATGCCCAACCCAAAGTCCATTATAAGACTGTTATTCAAATTTTATAACAGATCTACACTGTTCCAGAACAGTGTAGAACACAATTCTAGTGGTGATGGAAAACTTCACTGCCTACCACTTTGTTCAGCTCCAATGGATTGACAATCTAGCAATTACAGTTTGTAAGTAGGTTCTTCTCTTCAAAGTTCTTCACATGCAGACTTACATTGTCTGTATATTGTCCATAGAACAATGGGCAGAGTACATCAAACAACTGTTGATTTTTCCATATTATACAAGTAGAATAACTAGGCCATCTACATTCTCTTCACTTTTACTAATCCATGTCTCATTGAGAAATACCACAGTGCTGGTTGCTGTTTCATATCTGGACCCAAGTAGACCTAAAGAATCTATCCCAATAAGCTAGAGAAAAATACAATGCAATAAGCAGCAACAAAGATTATCTTTTAGAGAGTCTATCTGGCTCTCCTCCTGATTCATAAAATATATTTGTCTTTGCCACAAACTCCATGACTACTTCTTAGACCTATTCCAGCTCAAGGAAGGCATGGATCATGTTGTTTTCTACCTCAGACTACCCCTTATGTGCAAAGCTACTTCACTTTATATCACTTTCTTTGAAAATTAGTTGGTCACACCTCCCTCCTTCACTTCCACTTCTTGCACCTAAAGGACTAGGGACCATGGTTAAAACCAATAAAGATGATATTATTTAGCTGTACCATCCTCTAATCCTCCCCAAGATATCATCTTCCTTCTGATCATGCCTCCTTATTCACTTTGGTATCTGGCTCACCATTTTCCTTTTTAGTCAAAACTGAGTCATTGTCTACAAATCTGGGACCTATGTGATTATAATATGCTTATGGATAATTCATCCAATAACTCGGTCTCTATGTTACTGGATGTCTTCACCGTCACAAAACTTAATGCTCCATAACAGTCACTTTTGTAGCCACATTCTGGAGCTTGTTATCTCCTAAAATGCCTTTACTTCTGAACTCAGAAAATCATACAGTCCACTTATTGACTGAAACCTCCTATACCTCCAGGTTGCTAATTCATTTACTGCTGTCACACATGTCCATTAATTTCACTGGTTCCACAAGACTACTTTCTCTTCTAGTTTCTCTCTATCCACTATGTTTTCTCATCTTGATCTGGCTTAGGTCCATTGCTTTGCATATTCTCCAGTTAAAACCCTGAAACTCTCTTGCACTATTTTCCTTTACATTCACTTGACAAAAACCTCAGTGCTGGAAAAGACATAACAGTACTTAGATTGGAACTTGAGAAATTTTCTGTCACTAAATATGACAAATATACTTACCCCCTCTTTCCTTCCTTTCTGATACAACTGAAGAACAGCGCCTCATTCTTTCTAAGATTAATCTCTTTTAAACCCTTCTGTCTTCTTAGAGACTTACATCTTTACATGTACTCTGCTTTTATTCTTTATAAAGAATAACTTTTATTCTGTATTAGGTCCTTCATGTTAATATTTAAATATTTTCATATTTGTCCTATTTTTAGAAACAAAGTAAATAAAAACAGCTTCTTTCCACAGCCGTGTATTCTTAGAGGAGCCCCATCAGCTGCAACCACAGCACCCAGCCAAAATGGCATGATCCTGAAGCCCCATTTCCACAAGGACTAGCGGTGGCATGTGGCCAAGTGGTTCAACTACCCATCATGCAAGATCCACAGGCACGAGGCCCAGCAGGCCAAGGAACGTCTCATAGCCCCGTGTCCCATGGCCCAGTGACCCGTCTCCAGCCCGCTGCTGCCAATGGTGAGATGCCCCATGGTGAGGCACCACATGAAGGTATGCTCCGGCAGGGGCTTCAGTCTGGAGGTGCTGAGGGTGGCTGGCATTCATAAGAAGGTGGAGCAGACCATTCGGATCTCAGTGGATTCCAGGAGGCGGAACAAGTGCATGGAACCCCTGCAGGCCTATGTGCAGCAGCTTAGGAAGTACCTCTCCAAGCTCATTCTCTTCCCCAGGAAGCCCTTGGCACCCAAGAGCTGCTGGAGAGCTCAAAGTGGCCACCCAACTGACCAGACCAGTCCCATAGGGAATGTCTACCAGAGTCATCACGAAGGAGGAGGAGAACTAGAAGGCCTTTGCTAGTCTCCTCATGGCCCATGCCAACGCTCGGCTCTTTGGCTTCTGGGCAAAAAGAGCCAAGGAAGCTGCAGAACAGATGTTGAAAAGAAAAAATAAAGTGCTATTGGGATTAAAAACAACAACAAAGCAACAAAAACAAAACAGTTCTCAGTTCATTCCAACCTGGTTATCAGTTTCCTCTACTCCACAAAAATGGCTTTCCCTATGTTAATCAATGAACTTTTCTTTAAATCTGATATTTTTAGGTCCTGACTTTGCTTGACCTCTTAGAATTTGAAATTTTGGTAAATTTCTTCCTTTGAAAATACTCTTTCCCTCATGCCTTCATTGACACCATACTCTCATGCTTTTTTCTTCTACCTGTCTAGCCACTTTTCTTAGGTCACCTCTCCCACTTTATCTTCCACTAACTGCTCTTAAATGTTATCAGGCATTCCAGAGGTCCTCTTCTCTTCTCATTCCATACTTCCTTGCTAAGCAGTCTCATGAATTCCTATGGTTTAAATTACCCTATGTATTCTGGCACTCTAAATATTTGTTCTATGTCATTCCTAACTCATGAATTTTTGAGCTACATAACCAACTGCTTACTAAAACATTCTAAAGTGAGCATTTCACAGCCAACTAAAACTCATTATGTTCAAAATGGGAACTCATCATCTTCCCTCCCTGAAAGTTTAGTGTTCCCCTTTGCAGTTAATGCCAATACTATTCATGCCTGATTATAACTTTGAGAAACTTCCTTGACTATTTTCTCTCTTATTACTTAATGACCTACAAATCCTGTTATTGACCTTCTGAAAATGTCTTAAATGTCTTAAATACTTCTTTAATCTCAACCTGGACATCCCCTGTTGATGTAAAAGATAAGAAATATATATATATAATATTTGTAAATATATGGCAGGAGGAAGCAGAAAAGAGCATCTTTAAAGAGGAAAAATGTCTTCATCCTCAACTTTCTATCTGTCTCCCCAGAGGTAACTTCTGTTAATAGCTTCTTAGGATTTCTTCCAGAAGAGTTTTGCACAAAAATTCTCACAACTTACATACTGGTGATAGAGAGGCTAACCGTCAATTCAAATACCCCTTGAAATACTGGAAAAGTATTTTAGCTTGGCACATTAATGTCTAGTCTCAGTACATTTCCCAGCCTCCCTTGCAGCTTACCTGTAGCCATGAGATTAACTTTACAGATATCCAATGGGATGGCAGTAGCAGTGATGTGCACCACTTTCCCCCTGGTACTCGTGCTGCCAACATGCTTCCTTTCCCTTATTATGAGCTTGAGCTAGCTCATGTTTGTGACCTGGATTTGATCATGTAGACAAAGAAAATGCCCCCAGGAGATGGTAAAGAAAAAAATGGGGAATTCCCTCATCACTCAGCAGGATAAGGATCCAGCATTTTCGCTGCTGTTACAGCAGTGGCACAGGTACCATCCCTAGCTCAGAAACTTCCACAAACTTCAGGTGTGGAAAAGCAAAGCAAAGCAAAGCAAACCAAAGCAAACCGAAGAGCAACCTGGGTATTTGAATGACTAGTGGAGCAGAGCTACCCAACAAACTAAAGTTCCCCACTTTTACCTTATTGAGTCATTCTATTTTCCAATAATAATAGCTGTTATAACAAAAATATTAATCTTACTTATTATTGTTCTGTATTTTACTTTTTTATCTAACAAGTAAGACCTTTCCATATTGATACATAAAGACACCAAATTTTTTCAATGGTTACACAATAATGTACAATAAATTAATTGCTTAATCACCAATGGAGTCATTGGTTTTTCAGTTCCATTGGTTTTCCAATTCCAGTTTCAGGCTATCAAAACATGCTACAATATGTATCCTTGCATGTATATCTTGGCCAACTTTCACAAGTATATTAATAAGATAAAATCCGAATAAGGAGATTATAAGAAAAAAAGGTTAGTATAAATTTTAAATTTTTATAAATTTTGTTATACTACCAGGTCCAGAAAGACTGTACAAATTTATTGTTCCATCACAAGTACAGAATATCAATTAAGCTCCTCTATATTCTTAAATTAATGAGTGGAAAATGGTCATTTATTTTTGTTTTTACCTGAATTACTTCAATTATGAGTGAGATTGAATGTCTTTTTGTATAATTAATAATCATTTTCTTTTCTTTTCAGCAAATGATATCTTCATATTTCTGCACATTTTCTCTTGGGTTGTTTCTCTTTTTCTGATTTGTATGATTTCTTTGTAAATTAAGGGACTACTTCTGCCATATATTCCACAAATATATTTTCTCAGTATATTATTTTTTTCTATGGCTATATCTACAGTATTTCTTTAGCCATTTAGTGTTAAATTTTTATAAAATCAAATACACATTTTTTTGTATTTTTAAGTTCTGCTTGGTCAGGCCCCAGGCTGTTCATAACATCTCTCATTTTGACTAGGCCCAAACTGTAGCTCTGTCTTCTTACCACTGTGTAGCGTCTGAAATCTCTATGCAGGGCTTCAATCTGCAAATAACTGTTATTATCTAATCCTTCCAAAATCTCGCTTTGAAGTGTGCAGCTTAGGAGTTGGCCAGAGATTTGCAGAGAATTTTTACATAGACTTTGGGGTAGATGGGGTCCTTCTTTGCAGCCCCCACCTCGTTGGGATCCTGTCCTAAATCCTAGACACCTCAACTCAACATCAATCAATCGTGATATCTCCTCTGCCCAGAAAATACACAATATTTGCTTTGATTCTGTTTTTCTGGCTATGGTTTTTAGAGCAGTCTCAGACAAAACCAAAGAAAATATAGGGTTCCCACTGAGTTATTGCCTATGTGCAAGGATCATAGCCTTGCACTGGTTATTTTCTAATGTCTAAAAATAGTTATTTTATGTTTTGTCTAGTCTTTGTAATTATTTTAAGCAGGAGGCTAATTTTTTTAATTTATAATGATTTTTATTTTTCCCATTATAGCTGGTTTACAGTGTTCTGTCAAATTTCTACTGTACAGCAAGTTGGCCTAGTTACACATACATATATACATTACTTTTCCTCACATTTTCATGCTCCATCATGAGTGACCAGACATAGTTCCCAGTGCTATACAGCAGGATCACATTGCTTATCCATTCCAAAGGCAATAGTTTGCATCTATTGACCCCAAATTCCCAATCCACCCCACTCCCCCTGGCCCTTGGCAACCACTAGTCTGTAATTCATGTCCATGACTTTCTTTTTTATGGAAAGGTTCATTTGTGCTGTATATTAGATTCCAGATATAAGTGATATCATATGGTATGTCTTTTTATGACTTACTTAGTACGGTGATCTCTAATTCCATCCACGTTGCTACAAATGCCATTAATTTGTTCTTTTTTATGGCTGAGTAGTATTCCATTGTGTACATATACCACATCTTCTTAATCCAATCATCTGTCAGTGGACATTTAGGTTGTTTCCATGTCTTGGCTATTGTGAATAGTGCTGCAATGAACATGCATGTGTCTTTTTCCAGGAAAGTTTTGTCTGGATATATGCCCAAGAGTGGGATTTCTGGGTCATATGGTAGTTCTATGCCTAGTTTTCTAAGGTACTTTCATACTGTTTTCAATAGTGGTTGTACCAATTTACATTCCCACAACAGTTCAGGAGGGTTCCCTTTTCTCCACACCTTCTCCAGTATTTGTTATTTGTGGACTTATTAATGATGGTCATTTTGACTGGTGTGAGGTGGTACCTCATAGCAGTTTTGATTTGCATTTCTGTAATAATCAGTGATGTTGAGCATTTTTCATGTGCTTGCTGGCAATGTGAATATCTTCTTTGGAGATATGTCTATTCAGGTCTTTTACCCATTTTTCCATTGGTCTGTTGGCTTTCTTGCTGTTGAGCTGTATAAGCTGTTTGTATATTTTAGAGATTAAGCCCTTTTTAGTTGCATCATTTGAAACTATTTTCTCCCATTCTGTAAGTGGTCTTTTTGGGTTTTTTTTTATGGTTTCCTTTGCTGTTCAAAAGCTTTGTCAGTTTGATTGGGTCCCACTGGTTTATTTTTGCTTTTATTTCTGTTGCTTTGAGAAAATGACCTGAGAAAACATTTGTAAGGTTGATGTCAGAGAATGTTTTGTCTATGTTCTCTTCTTGGAGTTTAATGGTGTCTTGTCTTACATTTAAGTCTTTAAGCCATTTTGAGTTTATTTTTGTGCATGGTGTGAGGTTGTGTTCCAGTTTCACTGATTTACATGCAGCTGTACAGTTTTCCCAGCAACAGCTGCTGAAAAGACTGTCTTTTTCCCATTTTATATTCTTGGCTCCTTTGTCAAATATTAATTGACCATAGGTATCTGGGTTTACTTCCAGGTTCTCTATTATGTTCCGTCAGTCTGTATGTCTGTTTTGGTACCAGTACCACACCATTTTGATTACTGTGGCTTTGAAAAGGAGGCTAATTCTTATAGCAGCGTACATAATGTTGAGAAGCAAAGTGGATAAAATATTTAAAAGTTAAAAAAAACAACTGCTAGAAGAAAATGTAAGATAATAACATTTTTGGCAAGTTTTATGTCTAATTGTGACACAAAACCCACAAAAAATGTCATGATGCCTTTTTTCTAACATAAAACAAAATCATTCTATTTGCCAAAAATAAACTCCATTATGGATAAGGCCAAAAGTTAAACATCAAACTGAGAAAATATCTGTAAATTACACTGCATAAAAGAGCTAATTTTCTTGTTACCTAAGTCATTCCTACAAGAGAAAAAAGAAAAGGGTCCAACAACTTAAGAGAAAAACAGTGAATATATAGGAACAGTCAGGTCCCAGCATATGAAATCCAAATTTTCTGAAATATACAAAATATGTTTAAACTCCTGAAAAGTAGAACATGAAAATTAAGTATATACTTAACTCATGGTAGTAAATAGCAAAATATCTAAAAACATGTTATCAAAGGAGTTGAAAAACCTTTCTCATATGTTTAAAAAAATTGTTACAGGAAAACAATGTGACTATGATGAATACATATTTAGTAATACCTATGCAAATTAAAAGTTCACATGCTCTTTGGCATAGTGTTTCTATGACTGTATATTTATATTATAGTCACTAACTTGTGAGAATTACATGTCTAACTGGATAATTACTGATTGAAGTAAAATTAATAAAATAACCTAAACATCCATCAGAAGGAGAGTATTATTCAAATTAATTTTATATATCCATTAGAAAGACACTGTGAAATTCTTAAAAAGAATTTGGAAACTATTCATGTACTTAAATGGAAAGAATTCTAATTAATATAATTTTTTTTTTTTTTTTGGCTGTGCCTATGGTGTGAAGAAGTTCCCAGGCCAGGGGTGGAACTTGCACCACAGTCATGACCCAAGCCACAGCTGTGACAATGCTGGATCCTTAACTGCAAGGCCACCTGGGAACTCTAGTTCATATAATTAAGTAAAAAAAATTAAATACCACCACAGGAAATGTAGTATGTTCCTGTTTGAATTATAGAAATGTACACACACACAAAGATATACATTTCTATATGCACAGAATACATCTTTTAGGATAAAATTTTGAGGAGGGTAACTGAAAGACAAGGATGGGAACATTATCTTCTCCTTGGATAGACTATTCCATCACAAATATGTATCAAGTACTGAACATGATTTATTAAATGACCTAAAATTACAGTCCATAGAAGGCAATAAGAAAGAGACTATGTCACTCGAGATCCTAAAGTCTAGTAAAAATTGTAACCAGAGGAAAATATATAACTGTAAATATCTTCAATACTAAGTAGGATTAAAGATAAATGGAATGTTGTATATTTTACTAAAAATAGCAACATAGAGTAGCTCCCCCCCAAAAAAAAATACTTGGAAGATTAAATGTCTCAAAATAATGAAAGAGAAAAAAAAAGGAATGAGAAAGGATAAATAAATCCAAAAATCTTTTCTTTTGAAAGATCAATAAAATGATTAAATCCTCATGAGCAAAAAAGGAAGAAAAATATTCACCATTAAGAGTATCTCTGCATTTTCTCTTCTTATATTTCTCTCTCCTTTCTTTTTTCCAGATAGAAGTTTCTCTTTCAATTCTTCCCCCATTCCTCATATATTCTAAGATATTCTATCACTCTCTATTTTCTTTTTCTGTTTTTGTCTTTTTAGGGCCAAACCTGCAGCATATTGGAATCCCCAGGCTAGCGGTCAAATTACAGCTACAGCTGCCAGCCACAGCCATAGTAATGTGGGTTCTGAGCCACACCTGAGGCTTATACCAGAGTTCATGGCAACTCTGGATCCTTAATCCACTGAGCAAGGCCAGAGATCGAACCTGCATCCTCATGGATACTAGTTGGGTTCGTTTCTGCTAAGCCACAACAGAAATTCTTATCACTCTCTATTTATGATAGCTTTCTTTAGCTTAGAAAGATGCATTAGAAACCAGTTATATTAAAAAAAAAAACCTTTCACACAACTCTACACACTTACCCCATTTCTTTCTCTTTGTTACCAAATATCTATATAGAATATGCTAAATTGGCATAACTCTTTTTCAAACTGTAAGTTATGAGCCATTAATGGGTCAAAAAATAAAATTTAGTGCTTCATAACCAATATTTTAAAATATGAGACAGACTAGAAATCTGTACTTAACTGAATGAAATACCATTTCATGTTTTTTTTTTTATCATTCATGGTAAGGACACATGTTGTTTTGAAATCTCTTTCAGTAATGTACCTTGTTTCATAATTCTAATATGTACATCTTTTCACACTTTTGTATTTCTGAAATTGAGATATATTTTAACATTGATGGAGTCTTAACATCACAGGTGGCCAGGCAAAGAGTGTGACAGGGTTATCATTGCACATTGTGAACTTGTCAAAACTCTTTTTTTAAGGTTTTTATTTCTTCTATTATAGTTGATTTACATTGTTCTGTCAATTTCTGCTGTACAGCAAAGTGACCCAGTCATACCTATATATAGACATACATTCTTTTTCTCACATTATCCTCCATCAGTTCCATCACAGGTGACTAGATATAGTTCCCTGTGCTATACAGCTGGATCTCATTGCTTATCCATTCCAATGCAATAGTTTGCATCTACTAACCCCAAACTCCCTATATAATTTCTCATGTTATCATCACACCAAATGGGTTATACGCATTGTTTGCATTTCATGTTATTTAAATTACTATTCAAAATGTTTAAAATCATCATAATATATGATTGAATCATAAACTATTATGCATGCAGAAAAGCGTGAAAATAGAGCGACCTCATATTATAATAAAAAGAGACTGATGAGAAAATAAGTCTACAAATAAAGTCCAGAAATAAACCCACGCACCTATCGTCAATTGATCTATGACACAAGAGGCAAGGATATACAATAGAGAAAAGACAGTCTGTTCAATAAATGGTGCTGGGAAAACTGGACAACTACATGTAAAATAATGAAATTAGAGCACTCTCTAATACCACAAAAAAAAAAAAAACACCTCAAAATGGATTAAAGACTTAAATGTAAGGCCAGATACTATAAAACTCTTAGAGGACACTCTCTGACATAAATCACAGCAATGCCTTTTTGGATCCACTTCTTAGAGAAATGAAAATAAAAACAAAAACAAAAAATGCGATCTAATTAAACTTAAAAGCTTTCTGTAAACCAGCTATAATGGAAAAAATAAAAATCATTATAAATGAAAAAAATAATTCAAAAAAGCTTTTGCATAGCAAAGGAAACCATGAACCATGAATGGAAGAAAATATCTGCAAAAGAGCAACTGACAAAGGATTAATCTCAAATACACAAACAACTTATAAAAAAAAAAACAACCCAATAAAAAAAAAAGCAGATGTCTAAATTGACATTTCTCTAAAGAAGACAGACAGATGGTCAAAAAGCACATGAAAAGATGCTCAGCATCACTAATTATTAGAGAACTGCAAATCAAAACTACAATGAGGTTTCACCTCATACCAGTCACTATGGCTATCATTAAAAAATCTACAAACAATAAATGCTGGAGATGGTGTGGAGAAAAGGGAACCCTCCTATACTGTTGATGGGAATGTTATTAGCACAACTACTATGGAGAGCAGTATAGAGGTTCATTAAAAAACTAAAATAAAACTATCATATGATCAGAGTTTCTGCCATGACTCAGTGACTAGTATCCATGAGGACGCAGGTTTGATCCCTGGCCTCAGTCAGTGGGTGAGGGATCTGGTGTTGTTGTGAGCTATGGTATAGGCTGCAGGTGCAGCTCAGATCTGGTTTTACTGTGGCTGTGGCATAGGCCAGTGGTTACAGCTCTGACTGGACCCCTAGCCTGAGAACCTCCATATGCTGCAGGTGCAGCCCTAAAAAGACAAAAAAAGGAAAAAAAGTCATATGATCAAGTAATCCCACTGCTGGGCATATATCTGGAGAAAACCATAATTCAAAAAGATATATACACTATTTCACTAATGTTAATTGCAGCACTATTTATAATAGCCCAAACATGGAAGCAACCTTAATATCCATCAATAGAGGAATGAATAAAGAGAATATGGCACATATATACAATGGAATACTACTCATCCATAAAAAAGAATGAAATAATACCATTTGCAGCAACTTGGATGGACCTAGAAATTATCATACTGAGTAAGTCAGACAGAGAAAGACAAATATCATATCATAGCACTTATATGTGGAAGCTAGTAAAAAATGATACAAATGAATTTATTTCCAAAACAAAAAGAGACTCACAAAAAACAAACTTATGGTTACCAAAGGGGAAACGAGGGGAAGGGATAAATTTGGAGTTTCTGATTAACATAATATACACACCACTATATATAAAACAGGTAATCAACAAGGACCTACTACAGCACAGGGAACTCTACTCAATATTTTGTAATAACCTATATAGAAAAGAATTTGAAAAGGATTGGATATACATATGTGCATAACTCAATTACTATTTAAAATACAGATATTGTGTGTATCTGGCTAACATTGTATGGGTGTGGTTTTTTTTTTTTTTTAATTTCTTTCCCAAGAGTCTACAAGTGTTTTCAGGATAGACATGTAAAAATGTGGAATTCTAGAACACGGGATTAAGATGGCAGAATAGACAGACTGGAGCTCAACCTCCCTCCCAAATAACAGCAAAAATACAACCAAATGCCAAGCAACCTTCAACCAAATGGACTGGAAACTTCCAAAAAAGATACTCTGCTCCAGAAGACACAGCGGAGACCACATCAAGAGGTAGGAGAGGCGATTACGCAATAGAAGCAACCCCATACCTCCCGCGTGGGAAGCCCCACAGACTGGAAAGTAACTGCATCACAGAGACTCAGCTACAGGACTGAGAGTTCTGAGCCTCACGTCAAATCCCCACGCCTGGGGATCGGGCACACAGAGAAAGAACCGCCGGAGCATCTGGCATTGAAGGCCAGTGGGGCTTGTGTGCAGGAGCTCTGCAGGACTGGGGGAAACAGAGACCCCACTCTTGAAAGGCACACACAGACTTTCACGTGCACTGGGTCCCAGGGCAAAGCAGTCTCCAGAGGAATCTGGGTGGAACCTGACTGCAATTCCTGGAGGATTTCCTGGAAAAACAGGGGTGACTGTGCCTTGTTGTGGGGGAAGGGCATTGGAGGTGAAGCTCTTGGGGACATTCAGCAGCCTGCATTTCTCTGGAGGTGGCCATTTCTGGGAAAATCTGCCCCCTCCCATCAGCGCTGAAAAGCCCCAGGCCAAACAACAATTCAGGTGGGATCTCAGCCCCACCCATCAGGAAACAGGCTGCCTAAAGACCCCTCAGGCACACAGCCAGCCTCTAATCTCATCCAGAGACAAAGCCCCACCCATTAGAGTGCTAGGAATCAACCCCACCTACCAGTGAGCAGTTATCACTCCCTCCCATCAGGAAGCCTACAGCAAGCCCCCTCCATACCAGCTTTAGCCACAGGGGAGGCAAACACCTGAACTAAGAGAGGCTACAATTCTATTGTAGAGGCTACACAAAGGTCACCACACAAAAAACCTACAAAAATGATAAGACAGAAAACTATAACTCAGATAAGGGAGAAAGAGAAAAGCCTAGAAAAACAGCTCAGTGATGAGGAGATTATCAGCCTCCCAGAAAGAGACTTTAGACTGTTGATGCTGAAGATGATGCAAGGCATTGGAAACAGACTGGACGCAAAGATTGATAATTTACAGGAAACACTGAGCAAAGAAATACAAGCTACAAAAATTAAACAAGAAGAGATGCAAAATACAATAACTGAAATAAAAAATTCCTTAGAAGCAGCCGACAGTAGAATACAGGAGGCAGAAGAATGAATCAGTGAGGTGGAGGACAGATTAGTGGAACTCACTAATACAGAAGAGAAAAGAGATAAAAGATTGAAAGGAAATGAGCTGAATCTCAGAGAACTCTGGGATAATGTTAAATGCACCAACATCCGTATTATAGGAGTGCCAGAGGAAGAAGAGAGAGAGAAGGGGACAGAAAAAATATTCGAGGAGATTATAGCTGAAAACTTTCCTAATATGGGAAAGGAGTCACTCACTCAAATCCAGGAAGCGCAACGAGTACCATATAAAATAAACCCAAGGAGGAACACCCCCAGACACATATTAATCAAAATGACCAAAATTAAAGACAAAGAGAAAATATTGAAAGCAGCTAGGGAAAAGAAACAAACGACATACAAGGGAACCCCAATAAGGTTATCAGCAGATTTTTCAGCTGAAACCCTACAGGCCAGAAGGGACTGGCATGATATACTAAATGTAATGAAAGGGAAAAACTTCCAACCAAGATTACTTTATCCAGCAAGGCTCTCATTCAGATTTGAAGGAGAAATCAAAACCTTTACCGATAAGCAAAAGCTAAGAGATTTCTGCAACACTAAACCAGCTTTACAACAAATCCTAAAGGAACTTCTCTAGGCAGAACAGAAAAGGCCACAACCAGAATCAAAAACACCACAAATGACAAGGCTCACCAGTAAAGGCATATATACAGTAAAGATACTAAATCATCCATGCACAATTATGCTACCAAAAACAGTAATCATGAGAAGAGAGCACAAATGCAGGTCACTGGAGAAGCACGTGCAATTAAGAAACCAACAACTTAATACAATCTCAGTTATATATAGACTCCTATATCAAAACTTCAGGGTAACCGCAAACCAAAAATCTACATTTGATACACAAACAAATAAGAAAAATCAACTCAAATACAACATTAAAGATAGCCATCTTGTGAGAGGAGACAACAAGAGAATAAGGGAAGAAAAAAAGAGCAACAAAACCCCCAAACAGTTAATACAATGGCAATAAGGACATATATATCAATAATTACCTTAAATGTTAATGGACTGAATGCCCCAGCCAAAAGACATAGACTAGCCGAATGGATACAAAAACAAGACCCATATATATGCTGTCTTCAAGAGACCCACTTCACTTCTAGAGACACATACAAATTGAAAGTGAGAGGATGGAAGAAAA